>CM076086.1:35582862-35942862 GCA_038088235.1 Zacco platypus | reverse complement strand
ATCAACAAGCGCAAAAAGTGCAGCTCCCTAAGGGCTCCATTACTGCAAACCGAAAACACTAAGGGCCTAAAGACCGAATACTTAATGTGGTAAATGTGTCTCTCATAGTGTAATGTTGGCCAGATATTTCCTTTTGGGTGATATCAATCTGTCGGATAGAAATATGACATATTATTAACACTAGACCAGAGTTTATGTTCCATTTGATACATAATGTGATTGTGGAGTTATGTGACCTTCATATCATTGTGCTTGTTGTGTAAGACTTTATCTTCAGCCAATCCGCTTCATTGTTTGAGTGCAATTTTGCAAAATGGCAGACAGTAACTAGCTTTATTATAAATGGAATCAGGTGGTGTTGTGGTTCAGGTGATAGTTTTGGCTTTCGGCGGGATTCTGGAAACAATTTCTGGTTAAAATGGTGTAAATTTATGTAAAAAGGGAGGATTTTACAATCGCACATGTGGATGATAGCAATC
Organism: Zacco platypus; assembly: GCA_038088235.1. Taxonomy (NCBI): domain Eukaryota; kingdom Metazoa; phylum Chordata; class Actinopteri; order Cypriniformes; family Xenocyprididae; genus Zacco; species Zacco platypus. The sequence goes on along the minus strand of CM076086.1, from coordinate 35,942,383 downwards.
TGGACTGCCAGGTTGGTTACGAATGCTGTTTTCCTTTGTTGAGTGTCAATGCTGTATTAAATTCTTTGTATTGGTTAAGACTCATGACCCAGCTGTGAAAGACACATTGGCAAGATAAATGTTCCCCTCTTGCGCTTGATTTCTATTTTGGCTGCGTGGATCTAGTTCTTGGTTTTATAATCCATCAGTGATGTGAAGTGATCCTTACTTTTAATAACGTTCATTTGGTTTTAGCTTCATTACACAGATCTTAAAATGGCCTCAATGTAATGTGAATTCGGAGTTATTGTTTTTGAGAACACATTGTTTGCACATGTGCCTAAGGGTGTGGACTGAGTATTTATCATTAGGACATGGCGTTAAATATTTTCCAAATTAGATGGTCCATAGCTCAAATACAGCGGCGATATTAGACACTGTCGACTGCGGTACCAAAAGATGTGTTTGGAGAAATAAAGTTTAGAAACATTTTGATAATAAATAATAAAGCATCTGGCAGCATATATAATACATACATACACCAAAAAAAAAAAGTCGCTGTTTGGATTTTAATAGACAATAAACGGAACAATTCCAAGAGGGTCCTTTGGTGCTCGGGGCCTAAATACTTCAGAGTCTCTGACTGGATGATTATTATAGTGATTATCATGTTTCTAGCACGTTTTATGTTTGGAAATGGTTCTTTTAACCCTAAAAACCCTAAAAGATGACATGTGTAGCGTTTCATGTCTTAAACATCCATGTAGGAAGAGACATCACGTCCATATTCCCTAATATGTTATATTTCATGTCTTAAGCCATGAAAAGCTACACACTCCATCTTTTAGGGTTAAAAGAGCTGTTTCCAAACATAAAACATGCTAGAAACATAATAATCACTGTAATAATCATCCAGTCAGAGACTCTGAAGTATTTAGGGCCCGAGCACCAAAGTGCAAGGACCCTCTTGGAATTGCTCCATTTATTGCCTATTAAAATCCAAACAGAGACTTTTTTATTTGGCCGGGCAGTATATATATATATATATATATATATATACACACACACACGCATATATATATATATATATATACATATATATGTATATTTTTATATATATATATATATATATATATATACACATACATATATATGTAAATTTATATTTTATATATATATATATATATATATATATATATATATATATATATATACATACATACATGCAGTACCGGTCAAGCCATCCTAGTTGTATTTGACTCTATTCTTTCAGACGAGCACAATCGGAGTTATATTAAAATATATCCTGGCTCTTCCAAACTTTATAATGGTAGTGAAGGGAGATTTTGAAGCCCAAAAAAGTGTATCCTTCCATAATAAAAGTAATCCATACAGGTCAAGTGGGTCAATAAAGGCCTTCTGAAGTGAAGCAATGGGTTTTTATAAGAAAAATATTATAGTATAAAACTTCCGCAGATGGTCGTATGAAAAAAATGGGATAATTGTTTTTTTGGGGTGTATTTAATAATTTCAGAATAATTGGTAAATTATATATATATATAGAAAAGTGAATTTTCAATTTCGATCTAGAGATGCTCTTAAACAAAACAAAAAAATCACTGTGTCACTTAATGTTATGTCAGCGGCATCAGTGAGGATATACTGCAGATTTTCAATATATCGCACAGTTTTAGTGTGTGTGTTTTCTTCATGGTCACCTCAAGCGCCTGAACTTTGAGTTCTGCAGCCTGAGGGTTTCCTACAGCACTGTCAATCAATTCAGCTGCCAACTCTTGAAGGGTCTTCTTCAGCCAACAGCCCCATCAAACACGGCGTTCATGCCTTACGGCTTGAGTATTCCCTCTTCATGGTTTCTGTCTACTGTAGTTTATTATTATGATACTTTTAGAATGAGATTTAAAACAGGTATGTAATAATATCTCTGCATGATGTAGAATTGCAAACTTTTCCCATTCCTCAAAACGGCCAAGTAATTTCACAGTATCATTTCTATTTAAGACATTTGAATGAATGCCAGGCTCACCGGTCGATGATGTAATCCTTGCCATCCAGTTCCATGCGTCAATTTGACATAAAAATCATTCAGATGTTAACGGAGTACAATCCTACTAGTGACTTCTCTGGCTAGAACCATTCGTGTCTCGTTTTCTTTGAAATTGCTTTAGTTACAAGTTCTAGGCTTCATTGGCTTTTATACTCCTAAATAAAACATTAAACCAAATTAAATATTAATAATGATAAAATGTTGGTCTCACATTTTTTTTTTGGAAAGCATTTGATGCAGAAATTCCTAATTAGATTTCTGTTATTATATTATATTACATTATTATTATTTTATATACTATTAAGGCCCAAGAACAATAACTATATTAGAGTCCACACCATAAGGATGATAACTTTCTGTTTATTTTAAGCATGCACTGCAGTTTTGTCATTATCTGCTTTAAATGCTCAAGCTGTTTAAAGCAGGATGGATTCTGATTGGTTATCAATGTTTTTATCGTTCATCAACAAAAAATTGTCCTGAAACTGATTCCAGCTATTTATTTTTTCTGTGCCGTTATAGTTGTGGTGTGGAATCTGCTATTTTATATTTTGAACAATTTTTACAACTATATATTTATAGTTATCGTCCTTGACATGAACAGGCCTTTTAACTTTTATTATTAGAGTATTATGTAGCATTAAAATTCACCTAGGAAAATCAGATGTCTAAAAAATCCATTATTTTTTCACAGCTTTTACAAAAATGTGTTGACTACATTTGTCAAGTTCAACCATTCAACTCTGTTACTAAAGTTATAAGTAAGAAAAAGAAAAGATTTAAAACAATATATTTAAAATTTCATTCATAGGAAATATAAGTTTCCCATAAATGAAGTAAACTTTTGCTCCCAAACTAAGTGACAACTTAATATAACAGGCTAAACCCTGTTACTCATCCTGTAGATTTTTATATATATATTGGATTAAACCCATTACATTGTATTTTTTCATCTAAATATTATATTTATTTAATATGTAATTCCAGAAAATTGCTAAATAACTTTTAAACTACATGTCTAAAACTTTAGTAACATGCATTGAAACAATTTTCAAAAGTTTCAGCTCCTGTTTGGTCCATTTTTGTAGAAAGTACCAATTCATTACTGCAAATGCTCATATTTGCAAAGGAAATCATTACTTGGCGCGTGACTGACGTATGAACCTTAGGTTTCGATACTAATGCACTATTGTAGTCTTGGAGATGTTTCAGTTGTGTTTCTAACCCATTAGCGAGAGTAAAAATTTCTCCCTCTATTACAGAAAGTGTCTTTGATCCCTGAGATTTATGGAGAGTGACTCCAGTAAGGAGGAATTTTAACTCTCCGCTCATGGGCGTCTTCATGCATCAGAGGATTATGTACTTCACTAAGTTTTCACAGTTCTAGCCTAATTGATATTTATGGACGTATTTCTGCTGCCTAATTTACGTCCATCATATTTCTTGATATTTTAAAGATGCCGAATTTAGAAATTCAAAGAATTTTTTAATGGCGTGTCATACTGTTGTCAGTGCAAGCAATGGCTGATTAGTCTAGATCCATATATGTGATTTCTTTTTGTAAATAACTGCATAAATTGTACAATAACTAATACATTGTTGTTGTTTTTTGGCGGTAATGAGATTTGCATTTTGATCATGATAATTGACGGTAGGACATGCAATTATAATGAAAATAATGTCAACATGTTTTTGACTGGTTTTGTGGGATATATCAAAATATAAAACACCTTTTTTTATCTCTTATAGCCGTGTATCATAAGAAGAGCCTTATGCTCTGAAATTGTCTGATAAAACAATTACTACTCTGAAGGTTGCGGCCCCGCGTTGGGCGTCACGTGACTTTGGAATGTCACTGTTGCACCTTATGTATTGTACTTGAATTTGTTGTTTTCAATGTGGCAATTTGGGCTTGTTGTTGATGACGGGGATGGAGACCAGTGTTTATCAGAGCGCATTTGTTATTGTCGCACTCGCTTGAAAGCATTTCTGCCTTTGTTTGTGGCCTCTGGACTTCATATGAATGTATAGAATAAAATGTTTAGAAAGCAAAGCAGCCCTGAGACTACAAGAGCCGCAAAAATCAAAGGAAACACAATCCTACTTCCATATTTACACTTGACTCCCACACTCGCACACCCATCTGATGCATTCGATTACACTTGACGGCATCCCTTACTTTCTCTGGTCTGATACCTTTCGCTGTCAAATATGCCATGAATATCGAAGTGATGAAATGGAAGCAGATATTTGCAGGAGAGACGGCATGGTCGGAACTCGTATGAAGCACCTACAGGCCTGAAGTTTCTCAAAGGCGAAAGCCCTCTGATGTGAGGCTTTTAACTTCGTGAAGAACAGTAGGGGGTCTTTTAAATTCAGATCAGTACTGTCACTTCTTCTACACAGACACAAATGCGCACAAACACGCTCGTTGATGCCGTTAATGCGCTCAGACGCACATTTTGTTTCGTAAGCGTTCAAATGTCATCATTAACATCAAAGAAGTGGTTCAGCCAAAAATTCCTTTTCTGTTGTTATATATTCAATTTCATGTCATTCCAATCCTGTATGTTTTTGTTTTTGTCTGTGGAACAAAAACGGAGAACTTTTGAACAATGTTCTCACTGCTCTCTTTTTTTTTATGTAGCGACTCCACGGCTGCCAAGCTCCATACAAAGCTTGTCCAGTTTCGCACAATATTCCAAGTCATATAATAGCTTTGTGTGAAAATCTTCTTTGAAAATGGGGTCAGATTAAAATATTTTTTAACTTTTTGATTGTTTACATGCACAAAATTGACTTGATTGATAGTTTCTTAACTTTTTGGCCATTACTTGTGTGCATATCTGTTTATGTTTTGACATCAAAACTGAAAGAAAAACAATTTTTTTTTTTGTTTTTTAATACAATTTATATGAAATGTTTTTCTTGTGTTGTTGAGTTTTTAGAATTTTTGATAATAAGTATATTATTGTGCATGTAAATATGCCTATTGATGGCAAAATGGTTCTCAAAACAGTTTCAATGCCATTGGATCTCAACACTTTTGATGTTTCAATGACATAGCAGAGTTTATTAAAGGCGTTTTATGCTTAACAAGTGCCTTGGAAGATTTTGTTGTGTCATTGGTTCTCAGTTGGTTTGTAAGCGAGTGTTACATGCCGGTTCAAATGTGTACAATGGAGAATCTCTGTGTAACTGATAAAACTTAAAACTTTCAGCTCAAAATATAGCATACTCCTTTGTGTGGACTTTTATCAAATAAGATGCTCATATACGTTCTTTTTTGTAGGTTACGTTTTCATCCACATTTGTTTTTAGACTGAAGATAGAATGTTGGATTGCACAAACATCATTTTTGGAAAATGTTTCTTTTTTATTTTTTTTATTTATTTTTTTTTTTTAAATCAACCTATGAATGCCATACATAAGGCCCTATCATACTCCGGGCGCTATGCAAGTGTTTTTGCTAGTTTCGCCCTGACACAGTTATCATTTTCACGTCCAGCGCTACATTGTTGAAATAGCAAATGCACTTGCGCCCATTTACTGGTCTGAAAACCGGTCTGGATAGTCATTGAATGTATCAGAATTGCCTATTTGCAGTAATGACGAATGAAACTGACTAATTATTTGACCAATCGTGGCAATACACACATGTATTTAAACTGACTCTTCAGGTTGAGGGTGTCTACATTCCGCCATGTAAATAGCAATCCGCCATCGCGTAAGCACATCTGACTTTTAAAGAGAATGAGAGATGACACTGATTGGTTTATGGCATGTTACGCACAAAACATACCTATGACTCATTAAGAGACTAGATACAACCCTTTTGGACCACAGGCCTGGCACGCCGCCCGTTTTTGTTCCGCCGTTAAACTAGCAAAAGTGGATTCCGACATGGCCTAAGTGCACCTGCACCGCGCGCTTCAGACTATGTGCTTTGATCATTAAAACAGGGCTCTTACCCCCGGTTTCACAGACAAGGCTTTAGTTAGTCCTAGACTAAAATGTATGTTTGAGCTGTTTTAACTGAAAGTAACTTGCATCTACATATCTTAAAATATGTCAGTGTCACGTTTTGTCTCTACATGCACACCAGTAATATATTTTTTTTCTAGTGAACATTTATAAAAGTACTTCAATGCCTTAATTGAAACAAGGCCTAATCCTGATTTAGGCTAAGTCCTGTATGTGAAACCGGGCCTTAGTGTTAATATTATATGTCATTTCAAATGTGTAGATTTGAGAGAGTCACTGTAATTTGTAAAGACTTTCAGTTCAAAATATGGCAAACACTTTGTACAGACTGCATTTATTGTACTTTTACGATACTTTTATCGTAGTTTCTGTTGTCAGACAGATTTTTAGACTGAAGACAGAATGTTGGATTGAGCAAATAGCATTTTTGGAAAATGTTTAAATTTTTTACCTTTTTTTTTTTTAAGTCAACTTACGAATGTCATACTTATAGGCCCGGTTTCACAGACAGGGCTTAGATTAAGCCAGGGTAAGAAAGAACTTAGTTTAATTAGGACATTTCAGTTGCTTTTATAAACGTGTCCCAGGAAAGAAAAAATTACTGGTGTGCATCTTGAGGAAAAAAAACAATGGAACTGACATATTTTTAGATATGTCAGCCCAAGTTGCTTTCAGTTAAAGCTCAAACATGCATTTTAGTCTGGGACTAGGTTTAAGCCTTGTCTGTGAAACCAGGGGAAAGTGTTTGCATATTAAACTTGGAAATAAGAATGTATTTTACCGTTAAGCTTTTCCTTAAGGTTTATTCCTTGAGATATATATATATATATATATATATATATATATATATATATATATATATATATAATGTATGTACATATATAATTATTTAATTAATTTAGAGGATGAAGGTGCAGTGAGTATGAGATTCAAAGGTCTTCACGGAGAGTTGGCTGGTTAAATGAGAAAAAAACATCTCAAAATTAACATTGATTTATTGACTCCACATCAGCACAATGTAGCAGATCAGATGGAGCAGATTTCAGTCTTTATTTAGACATAATATATAGGCGTGAAAGAGATTCTGCAAGTTTCGCATGATGGAAATTATCGAGCGAAAACGTAACATGCATTTAATAACTTCAGAGGTTTTTTATGCGAGTAGGTGTGAATAAGTCTGTATCCAGCAGGTTAAAATGGTCTGACAGTTCCTCGCTCTGCTCTCTAAATGCGGTTTGGTGGCTTTCTTGTCGTAAGTCTTTCATGAAGCGGAGGCCAAAACAACAACTCAGCCCGACTAATAAAGACACAGCTCTATTGACTATAAACCAAGGGGCTATAAATCCTATAAAGACTTAATAGACTCTGTTATAGATTCTCAGCGACGTCTGTAGCGCACTCTCGTGCCAAATGACAAAACAATACCTTGTAGAGGGGAATATCTCAAAGCAAAAAAGGCACATCTTTTAGGAATCACTGGTTAGTTTAGTTGTGTAGTCAATTTTGCACACATCATATGAGTGATAAAATATTTAATAAAATAGCAGTGCAACATTACAGTAAACAGTAATTTTATAAAATATTTTATTTATTTAGTTTGTTAGTTGGTTTGAGCAACATATAGGCATGGACGCCTTTAATTTAGTTAAATTAATATAAATATTTAATGGTAATGTCATATGCATTTATATGCTGTAATTTACATAATTTATATTTATTTATTTAATTTGAGCAATTTAATGTCATGGACTTGTATACTATTTTAATTGATTTATTTTCTTTTTTAATGTACCATATGCACTTATACTGTAATTTGCATAATTTATATTTATTTATTTAGTTTGAGCAATTTAATGTCATGGACTTTTATACTATTTTATTTTGAGGTATTTTTTATTTTTTATTTTAATGTGTCATCCTTGCACATGCTGTTATTTATTTATTTATTTATTTATTTATCTATTGCAATTTAATGCTATGCACTTTTATACTATTTTATTGTTTTGTTTTTACCTTAATTTATCCTAGTGTGTCACATGAACATGCATACTGTTTATTTTTATAGTTTTACCTATATTATTCACTAACCATTCACAATCCAGTTTAACCACGTGCTACATTTGTTATAATAGTATAGTAAATAATGAAATAGCCGTTGTCATCGGGCCTTATTAATAAAACATGAGCAGTTCTTAAAACAAATTGTTCATAAAAACATTCTTGCATAAATGTTCCCATTTACTTCAATGAGGCGATTTACAAACAAACAGATAAATAAATCATTTTTTAATAAAAAAAAAGTTTTTCTTTTGTCTAGGATGGATTCTCGTTGATGTTTGGTAACAGACTGTTTTGAGTTTGAATCAGGTGCCTTGAAAAACCATTAAGCTCAATAATTACCTTCTCTGTGCCTTCTACTCATTGACGTGCAAAATTATGACAGTGATGTATTACTGTATTTCCTGCACATTAGTGCATGTCGCTTTTCTCTGAACTGTCAAGTTTAAAGAAACAGGTGGATGACCTGAGAATTTCTTTCATCTGTGTCAGAATTAGTGCCACATTCAGCTGATGTCTTTACTAGTGAATGTTTTAAGATTTTTGTGTGCCGGATCCAGGCTCTGTACTTTTGCCCATGACAGTGTGACAAACATTGTATTGCTTTTACCTGAAAAGCCTGTCATCTCTAGCAGTAGCATTGCGTAACGAGGCGGCTGTAGACAGACAGAAACTGAGCACAAAGTCTTCCTATACGCCCCCATGACATGATTGTGTTACCTTGCTGATCCCCTAACAAGCTTACTGGACATGTTTGACCTGCTGGGCTCCTTCTGTTGAATATCAGAATATGACATCACTTTGGTTTTGTCTCAGAGTTTTAGAAATGTTATTATTTATTGCAATTTGATGCCATGCTCTAGTATACGATTCTATTGTAATCTTTGGTGTTCGTATTATTCTGCTTCCGTTTCTTCAACTCTTGGAGTCTATGGCAGTCCGTAGAACCGTTTGAGGGAAAGTTATAACAGGTTGGCATACTGACAGAGGTCAGAATTAACTGCATGGATTTTGGAGCCTCTAAATCAATCCCTCTAGCTCGACCTCTTGTCCAAAGTTTCACTCATGTTTATGCTAATAACTTTTGAACCACAAGAGCTAGAAAAAAAAAATCCTATTTCCTCTGATTCCTGAGTTGACGATTTGATTGTCGTCATTCTCCATGATGAAATTTTCCCCACCGTTTTGAATTTTTCGAGAAACCTACTTTTTGATTTCACCAAAATTCATCTTTAAATGATGCTAGCAAAATGTTATGGAATTCAAGTTGCTTCATGAAACTGTTTAAACTATCATGAAACGAATGACGTGCAAATTAATTTTACGTAGCCTACGTGAAAATATACTTAAAGCTGTATCTCAGCAATAGTTTATCGTATTCAGTTCCAACTTGGTACATATCATCACAAGCATGACCTGAGGCAACATATAGCGTTTTGGTGCAGTGCCACCTAGTGGTCTGGAGATATGAAAAATGGCTGTTTTTGCTTCTAACTCCTGAACGGTTTGCCCAAAAATCAATTTTCTTCATTAGATTCAGGGAGACATGCTGAGTCGAATGATATCCAATTTTTACCGTATTGGCCATTTTGGTTGTCGACTATTTTGAATTTTGTACTAAAATGTTGTATTTTATTAACTCATTAGCGCATCCCTAGGAAACACAGTATGGGTCATCAGCATGATGCCCTGAAGGAGCCTGAGAAGTTTCAAGCCAGTGCCATCTAGTGGTAAAATCAAATATTCAAATGCTTATAAATTTAGGTGTGGTCGACATGTTTTCACGCAAGTCATTTCCTTAGACTTCTGAATCATTACCAAGTCCAACGATACCAAACATGCCATGTTTTGCTTTACAGGTTGTGCAACGTGGTGATTTAGCATTAAAAAAACTTTCACCAATATCTTCGAAACTGTTAGTCTGATCGAGATGAAACCACCATGGGAAATTCGAAAACATAGGTCGTTGGCTATACATTACTGGCCAAATGTCAAAATTTTGATATTAAGTGGTAAAAGTTGGCCTTGGTCATTTGGTTGTTTTGTTTTTTACCAAAGTTGGTCATTTTTTAATGTAAACATAAATCATATAAATCTCATAGATATAAATGTCTATAACTCCAAACCGAAATGTAAGGAGCCCCACATATGGCATGCAGGAAAAAAATAGTAGTCTAAATCGTGGGTACGATGTAGTAAATCAAGGGAATGAAATAGTAAATCGTTTATGCATGAAATTGCCATTAACTACAATACAGTGTTATGATATAAAATGCTATACTTCACGAATGCATTGGTTTACTATTATGAAACTGGTATGTCTCATCAGCAACATGTCCTGTAGGTACTCAAAAGGTTTCGAGATAGCTCCACCTTGTGGTCAAATGTTATAATGACATTAAAAAAAATGCTCATAGCTTTTGATTAACTTATTGTCATGAGACAATAAGTCTTAATAGATTCCTTGGGTCATGCCATGAACATAGATACCAATGTTGCCATAGTTGGGCAAACTTGCTGTTCATGATTTTGTTTTTCTTTAAAAACCTACTTTTTCGAACTCCCAGACTCCGATTTTCACCAAATTTGGGTCAGATCAACTTCAGACCATGCCGACAAACAAATTCTGGATTTCGTGTCAGGTTTTGGATTCCAAAAGTTCCAATAATCTAAAAGTTATGGATTTCGTGTTAACCGTTTTTTTATGGCACAGCAAAAAATTTGAGGCATGATGGTCTGATGCTCCCAGCCATGTTGGCATGCTTGGCCCTGATAATTGCTGCTTGCAGCTATATTTTATACATAAAATATATCCTATATATCCTTTTTTATTTTAATGTGTCATGAACTTACTGTTGTTTGTCACAGTAGGTTGAAATAAACAATGAGTAAAATGATCTATTAAATTTATTTACTAAATTATTTATTAAATTTATTAAGAACTCAGGACACTGAAAACATGAACAGAACAACCTAAAAAAGAAAGAAACACAGAGATTAAGACCAACAGAACAAACCAATCAAACAAAATGAATATCTGGTGCAAACGATAAATCAACTCAATGAAAAACTATAGAAACTAACTGGAAACTAATAAAACAGAACTAAATGGGAACAAAACTATCACAGATCCCTTTAATGCCTTTCATTGGAATTTATTTTATTTTTCCTTATTTTCTTTATCTTAATGTATCATATGTTCTTGCAAAATGTTATTTATTTAGTATATTTAAAGCAATTTAATGTCATTGACTTGAATGCTATTTTATTTTTTATTTTATCTACTTTTTTTACTTTAAATATGTCATGCACACACTGGAATTTATTTATTTATCATTTATTATTTATTTAAATATTTAGTGTGAGCAGTTTAATACCAACTATTTGTATATTGTATATTTTTTGTATACTTTTTCTTTTTTTATATATATAATATAATATGATATAATCTATTGAGACCCTCCACTTAATTGTTTCCGCTGCTTGAACCACGAGTTCTTTTCAGACTCCCTGTATTGTTGCATTGTTACGCTGTACACTAAGTGAAGAGCCATAATCCGTCTCGAAGGGGTTTGAGACAAAAGTGATAGATATTATCATCCTAAAACTCCCTTTAGGCTTAATCTGATAAATAGCACATTCATAACACGCCATCGATCGGCTGTTTACGCTGGCAGGAGAGCAGAATCAATGAGCGAGAGGTTTGCGCTAATGTCCTTGTGAACTGACAGGACGGTGTCGTGTTTGTGTTTGTTGAATCTCTCAGACCTGGTAGCTGTCGAGGGCCAAAAAGTGCTTATTTTAGCGATTTATCATTTATCTCTTGGATGATTCATTATAATCAGATGAGTATTGACTGAATTATTGCAGGAACAAACAACTCCTGCCCTGTTTTCCCACAATGCCTGAGTGATAATTGGATTTTTTAATTATGCTCGTGTTTTGAATTAAGGCTAATGCTTCTGTTTTATTGCTCAGTGTATATTTATAAATGATGGGTCGGTTCACATTTATTTAGCCAGTTTATTGATAGACATCTATTGTGGCTTATAAATATCTTTAGAATAATTGCTACATTTCGAACACGTAACCTGTAAATACATCAACCTGACCCCAATTAATTTGTCACCTCTAATATTGCTCTCAGGTGAACCTTTCACCATTAACTGAACACTGTTGGCTTATTATCATTATAATCACATTAAAATGACTCTTTTCATTCCTACTGCAATAATGAAGATTTTCTTTATTTTTTTAAAGGGATAGTTCCCCCAAAATATGACTTTTTTGTTTTGTTTACTTTTTTAATTGTAAATATTTTATTTTAATTATTAATTAACATTATATAAGTAACACTGCCGGTTGCTCTTTTACATGCAGTTGTAATGAATTGGAACTGAAGCTGGCAGGTTTTAAAAAAGAACATAATTAACACAAAAATGCAATATGCGATTCTTTCAGTTTTCTTAAATTATACATTAAATCATTTTCTTAAACAGCTTTGTGTTGTCGAACATACAGAAATCCGTGCTCATTTATTATTATTCATTATTCTGTATAATGAGTGTGTTCTTGGTCTGTGTTTTATTGCTTGTTCTCTCCCCTCTTTCCCTCCTCCACACTCCCACTTTTCCAGAGCATTTTCTCAAACTTTTCTTGTTCAGAGGTGTGAACGACCAGGCTAAAACAGGGAAGGGTTTCATGACACTTTAAGTTTATTTTTCACTGAAAATCTTCCCTCTCCAGGGAGCTGATAACCACTTTGACTGGATTTATTGAATCAGTGAGTTAAACTCAAGAATCGGATTAATGAACTGATCATTTAGACCAGTGTTGTGAATTGAATCAATGGATCACTGAGACGATCCGACTCAAAAGAGTGCCCCCCCCCCCCACCTCTCTCTCTTTTTTTAATAGTATGATTCTGATCATTCATGATTCAGACTTTTCTCAAGATTTTTAGTCAATAGCTACTTAAATTTTGGTCCATTTTTTCACCCAACACTATTATACAGCTTCAGAGGATTTCAAATATGGAGTCAAATGGCCTACTTGCCTGACATGGTTCTTCTTGACCAATTAAATATGAATTTTTTTTTTTTTTTTAAGTTCACAGCCTATCAAATGTTGCTTAACTTTTAACATTTAGTCAAAATAAAATGTAGAAGATTTCTATTGTGAAGTAATTTTCAGCATTTATAATAATATTAATTATAATATTATAACTATATTAATGGTAATTATTAACCGCTAGTAAACTACATTACTATGATAAATTATAGTAATTAATACATTATAAACATTATATATTGATATTCTTTGTCAGTATACAATATTTACAGCAATTTCATTTCTTGTCAAAGGCAGCTGAATTCTCTAGGTCTAGGAAGTGAAGAGTTCTGAGTTTGCATATTGAGTCTCAGATTACCATATGGGCTTGTTCTCCTTGAATAATAATGACTGTATTAATATCTATGTGCAGTTTAATCAAGTTTGCTGTCTGCTCTTGACAGATATTTATATGCCCGTCTGTTTGCCTGCCTTTCCCTCTGTCTGTCTGTCTGTCTCAGAAGGAATAGTCACTATAGCAACGTTTAAAGTTCGTTTACACTGACAGCGCTCCTACTCGACTGAAATATCCGGTATCAGCTTCACTCTGCACTCCCATTGGTAGTTGCCGCACTGTTAATTTGCATAAAGTTGATACTACAGTATAACTCACAATCAGCACTTTATTTTTCCGATGTAATTCCTCATTAACTGGTCGGCACATTTCAGAAAATGTTGCTTTAGGGACATTTTAAAATTATATTTTTGCACTTTTGGATGAAAAAATGCTGAAAGTTTTCAGCGATGCAAGATTTAGGGGTAGGGTTAGTTTAATGGGATAGAACAGACAGTTTGTACAATATAAAAACCATTATGTCTATGCAGAGTCCCCACAAAGATATAAACCAGACAGATGTGTGTGTGTGTGTGACTGTTTTTTGCATCATGGATAACAATGTCAGTATTTCTTTTCCAGCGTCTAGTTAGAATGATTAACCGAACACAAAGTTTGGCATGAATGTTTGCATATTTGTGTTGCTCACTGTAACTGTTAATGAAGACGAATGACCAAAAACATTTCCAAACCTGCTGCCGGCAGCGAACTAAACTCGAGTTATGTGTTAGAGTTATGTGAGTGTTGCGGTTCAAAGCTGGAGTTGTTTCTGAAAGCCTACTGTTTATTTATTTAACAATTCATTTTATTCTGAGCGTTCCCCAAGTACTGTATTTTTGTATCTGTCAGCAAAATCAGATGCTGTCCATGGTGCTGAAAGAGCGTTACCAGCTATAAACCTCCATCCAGTGTCTGATATCAACATGTCAGCCTCTTGTTTACAAGACACATTCGGTGCCGCTTGTTTATCGTCTCGGCCCGTGTGGAGCTCTTTTTTACTTGTTGCTGATTGTGATAGTATTGACATCGCTTCAGGCTATTTATGTCACACATCATTTGCATCCCAGCTAAATTAAATGGGAACAGATGATCTTGTCAGCTTGTCGCATTTCAAATTTCCCTACTAGTGGAGCATTTTATATGCCTGTCAAGGTAGAAATAGCTTTGAAAAATATGATTTTCCATTTGCTTCATTGATTGGTCTTACAATGGATGTGAACGGGGCCCATTTTTGGAGGTTTTAAACAGAGAAATGTGAAGTGTATAATTTATAAAAGCCTTTACTTTAATTCCTCTATTTAAACCTTTGTATTATTTGAGCTGTAAAGCTGCATTGAAATTGTAATGGCGACAAAGTAAAAATGGATATAATGTCACAAAAAAAAGGTTAGTAAGTGATTTGTTTCACTCATCATGTTAACTCTCATGTTTTTCACGTTCTGGTACTTACTTTTGCAACCATACCCATTCGCTGATGATCTGCTTATATATATATAATATGATTTATTTCACTAATTCCATCCAAAAAGTGAAACTTGTATATTATATTCATTCGTTACACATAGACTGATATATTTCAAATGTTTATTTCTTTTAATTATGATGATTATAACTGACAACTAAGGAAAATCCCAAATTCAGTATCTCAGAAAATTAGAATATTGTGAAAAGGTTCAATATTGAAGACACCTGGTGCCACACTCTAATCAGCTAAATAACTTAAAACACCTGCAAAGGCCTTTAAATGGTCTCTCAGTCTAGTTCTGTTGGCTACACAATCATGGGGAAGACTGCTGACTTGATAGTTGTCCAAAAGATGACCATTGACACATTGCACAAGGAGGGCAAGACACAAAAGGTCATTGCAAAATTGCAATTAAAAAATATACTTATATAATGTTATTAATTATTCATCTATTTGAATTATTCTCCTAAGATATCTTATTACTTATGCAAACTTAAAATGTTAGGCCTATGTATAGAAACATGAAGCTATATAATATGTGTCTGAGTATATATTATTATATTTAAATATTATGTACTGAATATGTCTGTGACTACACACACATTTATACATGCACAATCTTTTATGTTAGAAGCAATTAATTGATTTGACAGCAATAGTATATATAGTATATTTTTGCACTTGTACAATAATAATAATAATGATAATAATAAATTATTATTTTGATGTGTGTGTAAATACATTATATTAAAAAATATACTTTATGTAAAATTAAATAAAATTATATATATATTAGTTTGTTTTTGCGCACATACAATGACATAATAATAATAATATTAATAATAATAATAATAATTGTTAATAATTATGTGAACTTAAAATGTTATTAATGTAAACTTAAACGTATATATAACTTATATACAAATGTATACTAATATTTAATAATAATATATAATATATAGAGTATTTACCTATTAATATTAGTTATACTAAAATCATACTAAAATTCTCTCTGAATGTGTCTGCATGCTGCGCTGAGGGAGTTCAAAGTTACAGGGCCGTGAGAAGGACACTCGAAACAATCTCACCTCTGCTTTTCTACCACACTCGTCCTCTTTAACTAGAGTTCGCAACCTGTGTATTTACAGTCGGCGGGAACTAGCACACAGAGTTGTGCGGAGCGCTTCACGAGACTGTAATAATTGGCTCCTGAAATTCGCAATGCAGCAAAAGTAAGTTCAGTTGAGAGCCCTAAGTGCACCTGAACCAATGTGGGACGCACTAGTGTGCCTTTGGGCTATTTATGCAGCCCATCCATACACCGTTTGCAGGTGCCTTCGTGTCCGCTAGGAACTTGCTGACTCTTGTGCTAATAGACATCTTAATGTAGACATAAACTGTGGTACCTGCATTACTAAACGTCATTAAGACCCTTTTAGAGCTTTTAAATGTCGCAGTTTGTAATTGGACACAATCAACCTTCCAACTTCGTAATACAAGCGTACAGGGTCGTATTTCATCCCACAACACATGTTGAATGTGAATGCGGTGGGTGAAGAGGGTCTTCTGACGTTTGAGGCGTAGAATAGAACATTTCGTACAGTGCTGGCGGCCCCAAGAAGACGAATCGACCCTATTGTCCTTATGTTTTAATTAGGCGTAATAAAAGTGTGGGAGATAATGGATCAGTGTATTCCCAAGAACACTCTAGAGCGCCGTTATGGGTCTTACGCAACGGCTCTCACTCCATTCGCGGCCCTTAACGTGTGCATTAGCGAGCTGAGTGCCGCCCAGCGGGGCCGTCTCGTCACTGACCTGCTGAACTCACGGACAGTTAAGTGACTGCGGCCCGCCGATGTTTGAAAAGCCTTCTGCTCGAGTCCTTCATGATGGTTGTAGATATTATATTAGCTGGAATTAGGGTACTGGTTTTCCCACGGGAGGCGTGTGAGGCTGTGTACATAAAGACAGGCTTTTATTGAGATCTCTGGGGACTGACATCCTTTTTTTGCTGTTGGAGTACTTGAGAGTTTTGTGCAATTCATAAAACTTTTCAGTTGAAAAGATGCTCATTTTTAGGTGTTTTAGCTGTACGATTGTGCATCTTGAAAATAAAACGCACTATGAGTTGCATTAGGGTGCTGATAATACAAAGAAAACTGGAAAGTGCTATATTGAAAAATGTGTCCATTAAAAATAAAATTTTTAGGCAAAAGGATTCTTTTAATTTATATATATATCTCAATTAATTTATATATATCTCAATTAATTTATATATATATATATATATATATATATATATATATAAATTAAAATAATCCAAATCCTTTTGCCTAAAAATTTTATTATATTTTTAATATTCATCTATACCTCTCTATCTCTATATATATATATATATATATATATATATATATATATATATATATATATATATATATATATAAAATGGAGATAGATAGATATAGATGAATATTAAAAATGAATATAATAATGTAATTTAGTGTTCTTTCATATAGTATTTCATACAGTATTCTTTCAATTGAATTATTAAAAATTAAGTCTGCTAATACATATTACAAATTATTTATGTTACATTTAGAGGTATAATAATAATAATAATAGTTGTTTTATATATTTTTTATTATGTAAATTTATAGAATAATGAATCATGCTGTATTAAATATTCTTTGAACTATAATTAATTGTTGAATACAATAAATTGTATTTCAAATGGTCAATTTTATGAATAAAAAAAATGAGAATGTATATTGCTATTATTATTATTATTATTATTATTAATAATAATAATTATTATATTTGTATTATTATTATTACTATTATATCTTATTTTTTGCCCATGTACCATATATTAATTTGTTGAAATAGTAGAATTATATATATATATTATATATATATATATATATATATATATATATATATATATATATATAATTTTATATATATACGTAGAGAGAGAGAGAGAGAGAGTATACCATATGGAGAGTCCCTGTAAACCACATCTACCAATGTGTGTGTGTTTATATATATATATATATCAAAGTACTAGGGTATTATAGTCTGATAGCAATACTGTACCATGTTTTTTTGTTGTTGTATAGAGTCCTACAGAACATTGGCCTGGAACTTCTAACTCTGAAAAAAACAAAAAATGATGACACAGTTATGAATACAACCAAACTTCCAGCTTTCCCTTGATTTGCATTTTCAGCATGAATCTCCCCCAGAGCAGATGGCCGGTTGCTACAAGAATACGAGTGTTCGAGCCACATTCCCCATCACTGACATTATCTGGACCCTTTTGAATCGCTGCCCCGCTAACGTCCGAGCCAGTCCTGTCAGAAAAGACGCCCCTCGTCTCTGTCCGTGAAAGCCAAACGCCACAAAGCCTGCAGGTGGCGGAGAACATCGATTCCAGCATATTGGCCGAGGATCTCTCAAAACGGCTTTGTGTGATTGTGATGTCGTACAGAGGGCACCATGTGCTCGCGGTTTTATCAACCCGAGTGGAAAAACGCTGCATGTTTTTCCATCCTTGCAGTGGAAAACGGAGGAAGTGACTTTCATAACAGCCGTATTTGGTTCGAGCAAAATGGTTCGCTATAATAGGGCGGCAGATGGGCGATACCACTGTGCGAGATCATTGATGTTCTGTAGATGTTTTTTCATGTCTGGGGCTCGTTTAGCATTTACGGCGTTTCTGCCGAGAATGAGGCGGATTCCATCATGTGCAATGACCCAAAAACCGCTCAGTTTTTGCGCACTACAGCTGGTGAAAACGATTGGCACAGTCATACATTAATGTTCCCCACGGTGTCGCATTTACACACACTCAAATCATGATTAAATCTTAGAGCCGTGACAGAGTTACAGCTCTAAATGGGATGCAAATGCAATGGATGCAAAAATAGGCTCATGTTTAGGTTCACGCATTCATGGAAATACAAGTTTCCATGAATGCGTTTCCAATAGTGGGAGTCACTGTTGGGAATCTTTTCTGTTTATTTTATAGGTAATTTGCAAATGTAAATGCAAAGATGAGCCACAGAGGGGAAAAAAATGTCAGATTAGGATTAGGCCTATGTTATGATGACATTAGACATTCATGGTCTAAAATTTAGACTATACATTTAATCAGTACACAAAATTTACAATTTAAGTCTTGACTTAAAATACACATGTGCACCCAAGTCATAAAAAAATGAAAAAAATGCAAATAAAGTTTAGAACCAACAAACACCAAGTATCCGAAAAATGATAATACCGTGTTTTTAAGACACACATCATTGTATTCTTTAAATTATTGCATATAAATACCAATGTGGCTATTAAACAAAAAAAAAAAAAAAAAAAAAAAAAAAAATATATATATATATATATATATATATATATATATATATATATATATATATATTTGTAATTTTTGGATATCTAAAATTCTGAATATTTATATATAAAAATTAATAATAAAGGGTACAAATAATTGTGTACAGTTAAAAATATACACACTATTATATAGAATTTTGAAATGAATTAAATTGAATTGAAACTTTTGAAATACTTACATTTTATATATAATTTTGTAGTGTAAATAGTCTGTATCTGTATAGTCTGAAATTATTATATTAAAGAAATTATTATCTATATTAAAGATTGAAATTATACTTAAAACTAATTAAATATTATTATTATTATTATTATTATTATAAATATTTTAATTGCAAATTTTGATTAGTACAGTATTGCACTGTATTGTAGTAATTAATTTGCAATTTAAATATTTATAATAATATTATTTAATTAGTTTTAAGTATAATTTCAATCTTTAATATAGATAATAATTTCTTTAATATAATAATTTCAATATCAATAATTATGAACAAAATATAAGATAAATATTGGTTTAATACTATATATTATATAAATATTGCACCAAATTATAGTAATTAAATTACCATAAAAATGTACAAATAAATATATAAATAATCATTTACATATTTAATATTATAATTAAATATTAAATATATATTTGTTTGTCTGTGTATACTCTTAATGTATCTAGATTTTTTCTCACTATTATAATAAAACAACATTTGACATGTAAAAATAGACAAGAAATAGAACTGATACAGCAAGTGCTGCAACCAGAAGTTAGCCTTGATTGTAGCGTGTGGATTTATTTCTCAGCCTCATGACAGGAGATGAGTCCTCACAGATTCAGCAGCACTTGAACAGAATGTGTTTTTGGTGCATTCATTGGCTTCGGCCGGCCTCCCCCACAGTGCAGTTTAGAACAGTAGATGAATATTTTCCCTCAGCTGTGTCCAGTTCACAGGTCTCGCCTCTGTGTGCCCTTCCGTATCCTTTTATCGCTGTAGAAAAGTGGACGCAGTTCTGACAGCTAAATGTCCTTAAACAAGCAGAGGAGCTGGTGAGGAATAGAGTTGACAGGAAGTGGAGCTCATTTATGAGTAATGTAACATCAAGGACTGTCCTCAGAGCGCTGAAGACAGCCGTATTTTTACAGCTTTTTAGGACAGAAACCTTTATCTGACACGTCAGATTTTCTCTCAGCCGCTTCCGTCATAGGCGTCTTTCTTTGAGCGAGACGGCAAAACAGGCTGTTTCCAGATGAATGAGGTGATGGCATCGGTTAGTGAGGTGCGTCTCTTGCTTTTGCTCACTTGGGAAAGACGGACCCTGAGGGACTCTTGCTGCTCAACTCTAGCACACACACACTGACGAAGACATGCATGTATAAACTGACTAAAAGACTAGTTTTCCCTCAGGAGGTCAGGAAAATGTGTTTCACAGATGCACTGATTTCAGTCCTGTCTGAATTTGAACACATCTGTGTTTTTTCCTCTCACATAACCTTAGGTGTCCTCTAGTCTAATCCAATTATTAGTGATGTTGTTGTTGTTGTTATTATTATTAATAAATATTTAGTGCATAGTGTTATTTCTTATATTATATAGTTATTATTAATTGTTTAAATATTCTTAATATTTTTTCTTAATAATAAAAGTTAATTTATTTTTTATAGAATAAATATACTGAATAATTACATTATAAAATTAATAAAAAATATATTCTTTAATGTTTTAATAAAATATTTGTTTTTCAGTTAATTTAGCTATTTTAAATGTCGCAAAAATGTAATTGCAATTTATTTTCAATATATATATATATATATATATATATATATATATATATATATATATATATATATATATAAATATGAAAATATCGCTTATTTTATGAAAATTTTGTGCTTATTTTATGAAAATTTGTGCTACCTTCCAATTACTATGAAGGCATTTTTTTTTTGGTGATAGCAAAATTTACATTGACACACATAATGACAGAGGCGGGAACATGCACATTCATTTTTACTTGACAAGTAACATGATCATGTATTGATAAATGAAAGGCCGTGTTCTATTACACAATTGAGAGAGCAACATAATTGCACTTTCTCCCCTCTCTCTCTCTCTTTCTCGTTCCTCCTGTTTCATTCTCTCATTCTCCTAATCCTCCCCTATCTGGAGCTTTTACTGTAGCTGTACAATACTGGGAGTGAATGTATGAACAGATTAGAGGAGTGAGAATGCGTGAAAAGAGGAGCAGTGATGTAATGTCAATCCAGACCGCCTGACTATCTTTCTTCCATGGAATGAAAAAGGAGATATTTTGCACAATGTCAAAGTAAATTGTTCCATGTTTTTTTTTTTTTTTTTTCTCTGATGATTTATATTTATTTAAAATAAAAGCTGATAATGTTCTGAGGTTAAATTGTGGTAAACAATGCAGAATTCTGATCATTTACATGGTGTTGTGTGTTACTATAGCACGTTGCTAAGTACTTTACTTTGTTTTGGGGTTTTTAACATGCTACTATGGGGTTTCTAAGGTGTTCTTGGTTCTTTTTAGCACGTCGCTAGGTTGTTCTAGGGGGTTCTAGATGGTTTTAGCATGTTACTATAGGGTTGGTAAGGTGTTCTGGGTTGTTTTTAGCATGCTACTAGGTAGTTGCTAGGGGACTCTAAATGAATTTTAGCATGTTGCTAAAGTGTTCTGTGTTGTTGTTTAGGTGTTTTTTGCTAAACTGTTCTGGGTGGTTTTAACATATTGTTGTGTGGTTCCTAAGGTATTCCTGATCGTTTTTACCATGTTGCTGTGGAGTTGCTAGGTTTTTCTGCATGGTTTTTAGCATCCGAGGGGTTCTGGATGGCTTTTAGCCTGCTGCTTTGGAGTTTCAAAGATGTTCTGGGTTGTTTTTATGTTGTTAAGTTGAGTGTTTTTTAACATGTCTCTATGTGGTTTTTCAAGTGTTTTTTAGCATGTTGTTTTTAGTATGTTTCAGTGGGGTTGCTGAAGTGTTTTTGGGTTGTTCTTAACATGTTGCTATGTGGTTGTTAAAGTGTTCCGTGGTGTTTTTACCATGTTACTATGTTGTTTCTAAGGTATTTTGAGTGGTTTTAATTATGTTTCTACTTGAATGTTCTGGGTGTCTAGATATGACTTGCATTCCTTCTTCTTGTCCATTTTAAAATAGTACAATAGTAATCAACTAAAAACCTTATCTTAAACACCATGTGATGGCATTCCGTGGCACAGCTGCACTGAGCTTTAATACTTACCAACACTGTTCACAAAATGCCAAAGCTTAAGTCTTATTCTTCTAAAATACTTTCAAAAAGGCCAGTTGAACATGCTATTAAATGAAATAATTATTTTCTCTTCCAGCTGAATCATTCCACTCAGGATGTCCCACTGAGAGTGAAATACTGTACATACTGTGAAGCTCCACTCTGTTATGCTAATCTAGCCCCATTATGAATCCGTACGATTGAGAAACGTTTTGGAAAGAGAAGCGAGGTGGTCTCTTGAGTTCACAAAGACTCAGCCAGTCAGAATCCGCAAATGTTAAGCACTTATTAAAGCGAACAGGAAGGCACAGGAAGTAATCTAAGAAAGAGCAAAAAAGACATTTCATTTGCAAGTCTGATTGTGCAAAGATAAAAGAAATTCCGATATCTGATTAAACTGATAAAATCTTAGGACAACGGATGCAAAATCGTTGCATTGAATATATTTTTTTTTTCTTTTGGAGCCTCTGCCAGAGGTTTTTGTGGTGACATCTGCGATAAGAGAAGAGCGTTTCAGACTTTAAAATGGCGGCTCATAGAATGAAGACAGCTGGCGAGGCTGGATCTTGTCATTTCACAAACCCAGAATGCCCTCTGATGTAGATTATGATAATTGAGCGTCCAAGGACTCATCGTCTCATTCCACATTGTTTTTGATGCTAAAAGCTGTCGCAGGTTATTGCGGAAGTGTGATTGTGAAGCTCATGACGACTTTCAGCAGAGCAGACAGCTTGATCGACCCTGAAAATGCAGAGATGACATGCAATGCCAAACTACTCATGAAGTAACAAGTTAATGTAAATTCCTTTTTTTCCTCTATGCACCTTCAAAACTTTACAGCATGAAAACAGCTTTCAGATGGCAAATATGGTCAAGAGAACTAACATTTGCACTGTGGCTCCTCAAAATATTATAATATAATATAATATATTTTTTTTTCACAATAATATTTTTTTTTTAGGTATCAAATGATAATTTTTTTATTTTTTTTTATTTCCGGCTTTATTTGATTATTTAGTTCTTATAAAAATATGTACGCACTATATGCACGTGTGTGTGTGTGTGTATATATATATATATATATATATATATATATATATATATTTATATATATTTATACATTTTTATATATATATATATATATATATACTTTCACACACACGTTATAATGTGTTTGTTAATTTTATTTACATGGTTTCTTTTAAAAAATATATTACATATATTAATGTATATTTATTAATATTATTTAACTATATTGTTTCATTTGATAAAAAAACTCTGTCTGTAAATGTTCTAAAACATTTTCTCAGACGCTAAGAGTATCCAGAAGTCTGAGACCACTAGTGAAGTTTTGCATATTTTTAATTAAAATGTAATTGTACTTCATATTTATATATTTCCATTCCATTTTATCACAGGTTCTTAAACATGTAGTTAAAAGCTAAAGTTAAATTCGACCAATGTTGTGATTTTGGAGTGGGGCTTTCTGTTTGACTGACCAATGGCAGGCAGGACGCATTTAAAATTCTAAACGTTTTTATTTACAGGTTTAAATGAAGGAAAAAAAGCCTGATTTGCAATATGGTTTCACACTTGTTTTTTTCTTTTCTTTTATATATGCATTTTCCTAGTTCCTTGTCTAAAAATGAGTTAGCCATTTAGCACTTTACAAACAAAAGGCAAACAAAACTATCCTGAAGTTTATAGTGTCACACATGCTTTGGTGTCCAATATGGAAATGCTGCGTTTTTGAAGTCAGCTTAAATAATTATATTTTTCCTGCCAGAAGTTTGGTTGCACAAGACTCGTTTCTCATTACCGTGTCACATCTCCATGGCTACCACGAATGATACTTCATAATTAAGAGCTGGCAGAGAGCCTACGTCCTTTCCACTTATTTCTGAAATAAAACGATCAATATGGGCCCCATGCACGTGGCGTAATTGAACGAGCTTGTGCGCGTTGGGATTGATTAATCACGCAAGAGACAAATTGCAAACATCTCTTCGGCACAATGGCTGGAGCTGTTCATCATCTGCACTCACGCTGATGAAGCTAACCGGCGGCGCTGATCTTGTACGGCATGGAGTCAGAGTTAATGTTTGGAGCGCGAGGGCAGGTAGATGGAACAGCGGTGTGTAATTAAATATCCAGATTTGGATGAGGATATGCCTGCGCTCATTAAATGTCACTCACTTGCACCTTGTTAAAAAAAAGATTATCCTGAAGAATGTTTTACAGCTGCATAGATGAAGAAATTATGCATTTCCTGTGCAGTATGAAATGTGGCATCAAACCTCTGACTGCTGCTGCTTCTGATTGCTTTTAGAGGAAAAAGCTGCCCATAACTACTGGTCTAGGATCTGTTTTCTCCATAATATTTGCATATTGGCGAAACATATTTGGCAAATGATCCAGTGCACGTCTGTAGCTGCATCCCAATTCAGAGACTGCATCCTTCGAAGGCCGCGTTTGAAAGTCAAATACGTCCTTCGTGTCTCGTGAAATGAAGGATACAACAGATGGATCCTTGATGGCCTCGCCTATCCCAGAATTCATTGCGTGGCGATGATGACAGGATTTTTTTTTTTTGGAGAAAAATTGCCTGATTAACCTTTTAAACATAACTATTTATTATATATAGAAATGAACCATGGTGAACATATTTAGACAGTATGTGAACCCTGTTTTGTTTTCAGACAGTTTAACTTTCAAAAAAGTCTAGTACAATCGTTACTGCCACTCATCAACGGCAGCTGTGACAGATGCTAGGCGACAAGAACAATCCTTCGTAGTCTAGTCGTCCCTTTTAACAATCCTCAATCCAACCTTCACAGCCTTCGAAGGCGTGGCCTTTGAAGTCGATGGATGCAGCCTCTGAATTTAGACACAGCTTGTCCAGCTCTGAAGAATGTCTATTGTTGTCTATTGAATGTCTAAAGTTCTCTTTATAAAGTGTTTTTGCAGTGTTGAGCAATGTTGACAATCACAAAAGTATCTGTTGATTTCTTGAACGCAATGGCCAATCAGAGGTGTTTTAGGGGTTGTTTACGCCACGTTATTTTCAGCTAAAAACAGAAAACTTTATGCGTTTTGGCTGCGTAAACTTCATTGATCATAAGGGAACTTTGTGAGATCACAGTGAACTAAGATGAATGACAGCTTTTATGGTATTCTGCACAATGAGAAAAGCTATCGCGATTAGCATTGCATTATAAATCTATAATACCCAACATGATATGAAGACCAAAGATAAACCATATATCGTCACAATCGTGTTTTTATTGTCTTTAAAAGTGCATGTTATAGCGATCTCTGGAAGCTTCTGTTAGTTCCTGGACTGTCACATGGTATGCCTGTTCTTCTTCAATGCCATTTGTGGACTAAATGTGCACAGAGCGCCCTCGTGCTGCAAGTATGAATTGAAAACACAGTATCCAGCGCTTATACATATGACAACGTCGCATTTTGGGTAAAAATTTAATAAATATTACTCTTCTGTATAGAAATCTGACATAAACATATGAGAATCCATCAATATTCTCGAAATGTGTATGCTTTTGAGCTTAAAGCCCTGAGTGATGTTGTTTTTGTCAAGCATTTTCATGACAATCTCAGTTTTTTTTTTTTTGCTTTTTTCAATGAATGTGGCTGACGCTCATATTTCAAATAAATAAATAAATTTGTTTTTCGTATTCATAACTCCTGACACATATTAACAAATTACGATCACTATATGATATTGAGAGTAAAATAGAGGTTATAAATTGAATCTAACAGTAAATATGAGCTAATTTTAACAAAGACGCTTCAGTGCATCGACGTCCTCATGAAGGTTAACAGGTTTTAATAGCGAGTACATTCAAATTCTTGGGTACTCCTCAGTATGCTACTGACAGTATGGTACAATATTTATTGCAATTTGGTATGTATTAATTTATTATTATGTTGAAGGGCTTCTGTGAGCTGTGTGGGAAGTGAATAGGGTGTATTATGCAAATGTATTATGCATAATTTTAAATTTAATAATAGGCCTACATGTACAAAATTCACTTCAATGTTTTAAGAACTTGCTTGGTGCTGAAACATGTGCATTTCAAAGTTAACCTATTATTCACTCTTCAGAATTTTAAAATATTTTTCTTTGACCTTACCTTTTCACTGTTATGACAGAGACCATATCTTTTAGCTTAATTTGCTTAGATGTGTTATTAATATATTAAATGTGTGTGTGTGTGTGGGAAAGTAAATAGTAAATTCATGTTGAAATTAAGTAGAAGTAAACAAAAATGAGAGGAAGCAGCTAATAGTCTTTAAGACAGTTAGTCTTGGCACATGCAGCGATGGAACTTCCCCCATATGCCCAGTCGTGGGTCAATAGCACTCGATTCACAAGGACGGCCACCATACGGAGGAGCGTTCTTTATAGCAGAGGCACTGAAATGCTTCTATGTTCCCGTCATTGATACTTTGTCCAATAGTTGTACTATGTGTGAATAATCGCGAAACTTAGCATGTCACCACAGTCCTACTGTACGTCAGAATGTCGTTTGAGAAATGTATCGCTTTATCCAACCTAGAAACGCTCTCAATTTATTGACAAACAATTGAGTTGTGCTGAGATTCACATCATAATACCTGCCAAAACACTGCCGGTGTGAATGTTCATCATTGGAGCTGGTTTTGTATCCTCTTGCATCCATATTTCACACATTCTCATAAAATATATTTCCAAAGCAGCTGTCAGGGATGCGTTCAGCATGCAGAATTTTCCCAGGTACAAAACAAGCAGGATCGGAGTGGCAGAGGGCTGTGAACAGAACCACATTAGACATAATGTGTGAGAAAGCCACACTGAATTTTAAGATAAGCTGATGAATTATTCATGTTTTCTTAGTAAGGAGTTTGTGTGTACGTCTGTATATGTGTGTGTGTTAGCTTCTGTTTAAGGTAAGAGGGCCTGGTTTGTGTTGTGTGAGATAATATCTTGATAATCTGCCATTGTGGAGAGAAAAATGGAAGAGTTTGCTTAAAATTGAGGCTGGACGAAAAATGAAAGCCTCTTTAATATGTTTGCATTGATTTTTTTCCCTTTTGCTTCAGATTAATGCATCTCTTTCTCAGACATGCGTAGCATTATGATCTGAGATTGAGGATTATGGGTCGGATTCATTATGTGCCTTTTACATGCGTATGGCAGCCATGACTGATTTTCCTGTGATCTTCAATGTGAATAGAACAGATTGTTTTCACTTACACTATATGAGGACAAATATAACCTGATAGAGGAATAAATGACGCAATACTGCAAGTAAATTGAAAATGAAGCAGCATTCGCTATCCAAATTTCCTTCCATGTTGTAACAATGTTTTCCAAGTGACATCGAAAATTCAATATGATTACATGTTGAAAACATGAAATGAATTCATGACAACATATTTGATGCCCTTTGACTGGATGGAATCAAACTTTGAAGCTAAAAAATCGTATCTATCACCATCATTCACTAAATAATTTTCTGTGAAATCTGTCAACTTTTGCCAACTAGCGTCATCTCAGAATAAATCAAGGCAAAAATCATGTAAGATAGTCCAGCCTTTAGTTATGTGCATCAGATAACTGTTTACACTGCTCTGTCAATCATCTTGTCAAAGTTAATTTAATTGAATTTCCTACCGTATCAAGAGAAATGTAGTAGCATGTTGTTTTGGCAGTCATAGGCAGTGTTGGGGTCGGGGCAACACATTACAATAACTCAAGTTACGTAATCAGATTACTTTTTCAAGTAACTAGTAAAGTAACACATTACTTTTTCAATTTACAACAAAATATCTAAGTTACTTTTTCGCATTAATTGACTGGCTCTCCTATTCTCATGGTGAGAGAAATAAAGTGCAGAGGTGGTGTGTGGCTGTGTAAACATGAATTTACTCATCTTGCTTGCATGAAAATATTCAGTATTCATTGGAATTAATAAAAACAGTGAAATGCAATCTCAGAATTTTACACAAACTTGTAGTAATTAACTATATTAAATTACACAAATATACTTTATGTATTTAATCTCACTTTATTAACCAATGACTTTGCTGCCGACTTTCAATGATCTAATTCAACCAAATGGTTTGTTTGAGCTGTGCCCTCTACTGTACAGGTGTAAATATTTATTTATGTAAATATGCATTTCCTTGGGCTTAATCATTTCACTTTTGGTGTGAAAGGACCTTAACATTTGCCAAAAATAGAACTTTTTTTGTTGTTTTTATAAATGTAATAAAAAGTAACTAAGTAACGCAATATTGTAATGCATTACTTTTGAAAGTGAGAATTGCAGAGAGCTCTCTTCATGTGTTTGCTTAATGATGCATTTAAAAGTTAATGACCAAACATGTCTTTATAAAATTTCACAATACTGCTGCAGAGGAAATATAATATAACATTGAATAAAAAACTTTCCCTAAAACAAGCTGTAGAGCAGATGCTGTTGAACAAAACATTCGTATTTCAGATGGTTTTTTACCATAAACAGACCGTTTATAGGTTTTCAGTTTAAAGGCTGTTCGCCATTTCTCTATATTGGCTCTGACTCTTCGCATTACCAGAGTGCGAGTCCAAAACATGTTTCCGTGTACATCAGCACTCAGGGCCAAACGAACAGGATGTTTCCTTTTGAACTTCCTGTCTCAACTGTGAGCTTCCTTGTCATCTCCGCCAGAGCGATTTGAAACTCGTTGTAATCACAACTCATGCTGCTTTCACACATCAAACTGTCCTGCCCATCCACTCAGCAGGAGGGCCACAAACGCTCCTCTATTACCATCCCATCTTCACAGTGTTCTGTTATGGAAATGTGCTTACTTTTCCCAGCTTGAAAGGCTCCTCGCTTCTCCTGTGCTCCTTTTCAACTTTTCAGCTGTCTGATGTATGAAATCCATCTCTACACTTTGGTGGGTCTGTTCCTGTTGGTTCTCTCTGGGATTGTTTACAGCTACGCAAATAAGGCCAGAAAGTATTTCAAATGAATTGTTTGGGTTTAGGCTAAGTACCGTCTTGTGAAGCGTCTCATGCAGTACACATGTTATTTGGTTATTTATGAAGCACTAATGCATCGTGGACAAAAAAGAAAAAAGAAAAGAGCAAGCACTTTTTAGTAGATTGCTTGCTACTTGAGGCTATTGGTTTTTAAGCATTTGGGTGAATGAAAGAACGTGTTCTCTTTGAACTAGTGAGAGGAGAGCAGAGGATAAGACCACACTCACTTAAAGCTCAGGAAATGCATTCAGAAGCAGCATATGAAGCTATTATTTATTTATTTATTTTTCACATATATTGATATGGCTGGTGCTTTTATCCAAAGCAACTTACAAATGAGGAATACAACAAGCGATTCATCTAAAAGAGGAGTTTCAGTATGGTTATACATATATATATATATATATATATATATATATATATATATATATATATACGGAAAGTATTCAGACCCCCGTAAATTTTTCACTCTTTGTTATATTGCAGCCATTTGCTAAAATCATTTAACTTCATTTTTTTTTCCTCATTAATGTACACACAGGACGCCAATATTGACAGAAAAACACAGAATTCTCGACATTTTTGCAGATTTATTAAAAAGAAAAACTGAAATATCACATGGTCCTAAGTATTCAGACCCTTTGCTGTGACACTCATATATTTAACTCAGGTGCTGTCCATTTCTTCTGATCATCCTTGAGATGGTTTTACACCTTCATTTGAGTCCAGCTGTGTTTGATTATACTGATTGGACTTGATTAAGAAAGCCTTACACCTGTCTATATAAAACCTTACAGCTCGCAGTGCATGTCAGAGCAAATGAGAATCACGAGGTCAAAGGAACGGCCTGAAGAGTTCAGACAGAATTGTGGCAAGGCACAGATCTGGCCAAGGTTACAAAAACATTTCTGCTGCACTTAAGGTTCCTAAGAACACAGTAGCTTCCATAATCCTTAAATTGAAGACGTTTGGGACGACCAGAACCCTTCCTAGAGTTGGACGTCCAGCCAAACTAAGCTATCGGGGGAGAAGAGCCTTGGTGAGTGAGGTAAAGAAGAACCCAAAGATCACTGTGGCTGAGCTCCAGAGATGCAGTCGGGAGATGGGAGAAAGTTGTAGAAAGTCAACCATCACTGCAGCTCTTCACCAGTCGGTGCTTTATGGCAGAGTGGCCAGATGGAAGCCTCTCCTCAGTGCAAGACACATGAAAACCTGCATGGAGTTTGCTAAAAAACACCTGAAGGACTCCAAGATGGTGAGGAATAAGATTCTCTGGTCTGAAGAGACCAAGATAGAACTTTTTGGCCTCAATTCTGAGCGGTATGTGTGGAGAAAACCAGGCACTGCTCATCACCTTTCCAATACAGTCCCAACAGTGAAGCATGGTGGTGGCAGCATCATGCTGTGGGGGTGTTTTTCAGCTGCAGGGACAGGACGACTGGTTGCAATCGAGGGAAAGATGAATGCGGCCAAGTACAGGGATATCCTGGATGAAAACCTTCTCCAGAGTGCTCAAGACCTCAGACTTTGCTGAAGGTTTACCTTCCAACAAGACAATGACCCTAAGCACATAGCTAAAATAACCAAGGAGTGGCTTCACAACATCTCTGTGACTGTTCTTGAATGGCTCAGCCAGAGCCCTGACTTAAACTCAATTGACCTAAAAATGGTTGTCCACCAACTGGAGAGGATCTGCAAGGAGGAATGGCAGAGGATCCCCAAATCCAGGTGTGAAAAACTTGTTGCATCTTTCCCCAAAAGACTCATGGCTGTATTAGATCAACAGGGTGCTTCTACTAAATACTGAGCAAAGGGTCTGAATACTTAGGACCATGTGATATTTCAGTTTTTCTTTTTTAATAAATTTGCAAAAAAGTCAATAATTCTGTGTTTTTCTGTCAATATGGGATGCTGTGTGTACATTAATGAGGAAAAAAAAAGAACTTAAATGATTTTAGAAAATGGCTGAAATATAACAAAGAGTGAAAAATTTAAGGGGGTCTGAATACTTTCCATACCCACTGTATATACATACATACATACATACATACAGCAGATAAAAGAAGTATTGAATACGTTAAAATTTTATTTTTCACATAAAATTTTGACCAGACATTGATATTAGCTCAAGAAATCAGTACACATAAGGAAATCAGGTTACACTTTATTTTACAGTGCCGTAGTTACATTGTAATTACTCAAATAAGTACTGAGTACTATTAATTAACTACATGTACTTACTATAGAGTTACAGTTTGGTTTAGGGTTTGTTACTTGTAACTATGCATAATTTACTGTTATTATAGTAAGTACATGTAGTAACATGCAACTACGGCACTGTAAATTAAAGTGTTACAGGCAATCATTATGCATAAAAAAGTTATGTGTAATAAAGTGAAATTACATGGGAAAAAAGTATTGGACACATTAAGAAAAAGCAGTACACTAAGGCAAGGCAAGTCAAGCAAGCAACAGATTTCACTAAGTAGTTCTAAATCCTACCTGTTTAAACTAGAATCAGTTGGGCTAGTGCATGTTGTTAGGTGAGAAAAAGGCTTACCCACCTCTGAATGCAAGTATTGGTCTCATGATGGGTTGAGGCAAAGAGCTTTTATTACAAGATTTTTGCCTTACATAACAACGGTACTGTTTACATAACGATTTTTTAACTCCTAAATGTTCCTGTAAGCACCACTGGGGCCATTTTCCACAACAGAAAGGAACATCTGGCCATGCAAAGGAGCTCCTCGTAAGATTTCTGATTAGGGAGTCAGAAGGTTAGTCAAAAGGGTTGCCCAAGAACCAAGGATCACTCGGAAAGAGATCGAGAAAGAGGCAGCGGGTACAGTTGTCACAGAGAAAACAATAGGAAAAGCACTCCACCGCCACAGCCTCCATGTACGCTCACCACAGGAAGCTCCATTATTGAAGAAAAGGCATGTTGAAGTTCATTTGAAGTTTTCTACACAGCAGGTCTGAACTACTGGGAGAATTTAGTGTGGTCAGACGAGACAAAAATCGAACTTTTGTCAACAATACCACATGCCATTTCTGGAGGAGAAATGGCTTTGAATGTGACCCTAAAAATATCACACCAAAAGTGATGTTTTCGTGGTGGAAGCATCATGCTATGGGGTTGTGTCTCTTCTCATGGTAGTGGCAGAATCAATATTATTGAAGGGAAGATGAATGGAGCCATGTACTGGGAATATTTGAGATGAATTTGTTGCCATCCACCAGGAAGATGAGGATGAAGATGAGACTTTGGTGGACTTTCCACCAGGACAACAATCCAAAACACACTGCAAAGGAGGGTTTGAATTGGTTCCAGAAGAAGAAAATAAAGTTGTTAGAATGTCCCAGTAAATCACCAGACCTAAACCCAACAGACCGTTTTTAGAAGGAACTGAAGATCAAAACTCACAAGAGAGACCCCCAGAGTATTCAAGATTTAAAGTTTGGTCAAACAGGATGTGCCTTGAAGCTTTCACTGCAAAAAAGACTTTTCCACCAACTATTAAATACAATTTCAGTTAGTGTGTTCAATACTTTTTTCTCCATGTCATTTCACTTTATTACACATAACTTAACTTTTATCGATTGTAGTATTAAGATTTCCTTATTTTTATTGATTTTTTTGAGCTAACTTTCTATAATGAAAAAAGTGTTAACGTATTCAATACTTATTTTACCCGCTGTATGTATATATATATATATATATATATATATATATATATATATATATATATATAGATTTTTTTTTTTTTTTTTTTTTTTTTTTGAAAATTATTTCAGTTTTATTTAAAAGCATTTAATTTTCATTAAAACGGGCTGTAAGAATTTTCATGTATTGCTTTTTTACTGGTTTCAACAGCTTATAATGAAACTTTAAAAAATGGGACATTCCCAGACTGTAGATTGTCTATGAAAGCCTGTTGACTTATGGGAAGGACTTTCAGAAGATATGACGGTTACTCGGGCTCCCGAGAGCCTATCTTCCGTTCAATGACACATGAAACGAATGCCGAAAGAACTATTCTGAAAATGTCCATGTGTCAAGCAAAGGGATTAATTCAATCTATAGCCTCAAAAAGCCAGATCTATAATCTCAAATTTACTTTTAATAAGACTATCACAACAGTGTAGTTTTAATGACCTCATCTGTCGACATGATGGTGGTGAATCGCAGAGCTTGTGCCAAACATATCCACATCGCTACAATCAGATGTTTTCTTACTTGCCGCCTTCTCCGTACTGTCATTTTTGATGTGTTTATTTTGTGAGAGCAAAGTGCGCAGCACATATTTACATATTTGTATAAACGTCGCTTTCAGCAGTGTGAACTGCATCAGGATGTTCGCGAAAAGTGTATCAAGGTATTTCCAACTGCTTTTTACTTCTAAGCAAAGAATGAAAATATCTTTGCCGTGAGTGTAAGGGCCTTGAATCAAGTTCAATCTCTTGTGCTTTACATTTGCAGAAGTGTGAGCAAGAGCAGTAAGTTGCTGGCCTGATCAGGGTTGCCAGGTTTTCACAACAAAACCCGCCTAATTGCTGCTCAAAACTAGGAAAACTGGCAGGGTATTTCTGGTAAAATTCGCATTCCAGCAGCTTAATATCATATTATTTGAGGTCGCTTCAACCCGCGGACATGAAAAACAACAGTGTCAAAGTATCCCAATTCCGCGGGAAAACCACAGACTTGGCAACACTGTGCTGGCTGCAGTTAATTTAATGGCCACCAGTTTCACTAATAACAAGGGTTCTGAATTCTACGGCTGCATCCAAAAAATAAATAAATAAATAAATAAACTTAAAAAAATGCTGCCTTCGGAGGACATATTCCAAAGTAGGAAGGCACCAAGCACCAATGTTACTTTCACCTCCTGCCTCCTGAGATTCCTTCATCTGATCGGTTTTTGAAGGCAGCATAGATGTATCAGTGCTGCCAATTTAGTGATTTTGTCGCTAGATTTAGCGACCCTGCCCCTTTTGAGACTTTTTTTCCAAAGCCTAACAACGAATCTAGCAACTACTTGGACAAACCTTGTCTACATTCACTGGACTCGTCAGTATTATGTCATTTATTGATATTTAGTGACCAGTTTTAGCTACTTTCAGCTAACTTTCAACACTGAGATGTATCCTTCCCTGCCTTTGATACCCCACAATCCTGTGCGTTCCATTTGGTGACAGTTGAGCTTGAAAAAGAAAGATGGCATCTTAAAGTTGCGATTTCTGGTCAGTTTGTGTGTAAATGTATGTTTTTGACCAACGTTTTCCACTTCTGATGTGATATATATAAAGCTTTTTTTTTAAAAGTAAATGGGATCCTTTTGTTGTCATCATGGACTTCATAAAAGCTAAATAATAATTAATATTTATTTAAATGAATTAATATTTATTTAAATATTTAATTAATAATATATTTTTTGTTTCAATTTTTAAAAGGCATTGTACTTTTTAAATATAATTATAGATTTTGTTGTTTTTTTATTTATATTAATATTCTTACATTTTATATTTGTGTTAATATGTATATTTATTTTTGGTATTGTTGTATTTCCTCTTGATATCCAATGTAAAATCTGGGTTCTGAAGCTAAAACAGTCGAGTGCCACTCATTCACATACACCATATCGGTCATTTTACTGTCAACCCACATTCAGCATTAATACTCAACACAAACTTGAGAAACATTCTCTTATTCATGACCTTTCATTTTTCATTCTCTCCCCACGTCATCTTCCACCTCTACTCTCCACTCTTCCTCAAGCATGTGACATCGAAGAATTTCTTTGTGGTGACGGACGCAGTTGCATTTCCAAGAGCTGGCTTTGTGACGGGGAGCTTGACTGCCCCGACGGTTCAGATGAAACATCAGCAATATGTGAGTCCATCAACAAAACACATTTCACCATTTATTAATAATTATTAATAAGGTGTTTAATTGTCTATCTATCTATCTATCTATCTATCTATCTATCTATCTGTCTATCTATTTATCTATTTATCTATCTATCTATCTGAGAACTAAACACATTTCACCATTTACATTGCATATGCTTTGCCCACATTGTCTCATAACCTATATATAAATGTCAAATAAACATGTAAACAGGTTATATTTCTTGTGTACTTTACACTTTATGGTCTACTGACTCCCAAACAAAGAGATCTGTTGTTTAAATGTGCTTGAATCTGTTGAATTTGAGTATCTCTCAGTGGGTTTTGAATGACAAATTCAGATTACATTACGGTTACATTCAGTAACATTATCACAAAGCCCACGGACTAATCATAAGTGCATTAATAAACTACATATTCAAGTAAATAAAGGTTTTTAGAAGAGTTTTTACACTTTCCGCCAAGTTACATTTCATTTTGACCGAAGTCAATGAGATTTTCAGTTCAAAACAATTGTACTTGACATTTCTATTACAAAATGAAGGGGTTTCCAAAATGCTTCAATAAAATTGGTAAATGCTCTGGATGAGAAATGTTAAGCACTCAATGCCTGGGATAAAAGATGTCATGACGCGTTAATTGAAGGAATTGTTACCTGAAGTGTTGTGCGGCTTCCACATGGTACAGTCCTCGAATGCGCCGATTCTGAGAGGATAAAGAGATGAGGAAGCTTTTGTACATATGACAGGCTGCATAATTATCATTTTAAAATAGAATGCTTGATATATCTTTTGAAATTCAGTGTGTGCTGGAAGAAATATTCCTGGCAAGCCTTTTATGAGATCAAAGGAAATCACAGTTGAGGTCAGTTGCCTTTCAGCAATACTGGAAAAACATAGTAACATAGTAAAATTGTTATTTTTAAGTTATTTTTCCTGTCAACATTCGGCAAATAAATAGCCCTTGCTTATTAATCCTGACAGTTCGGCAATTGTAGTACTCATTTAAATAAATATGGTGTTTTTATAGTGTGTATTGTCTTCACGTGCAGCTGCATATAACTCGTTACTGACTTTCATCATTTCACATCAACAAACGTACCGCCGTGGTTCCTTTGATCAGTTTGTCATCTCTCGTCTGTGAAAGACCATCTGTGCTTTTCCAACTTGCCATTCTCTTAATATTCATCCCCATAATCACACTAGATTAGTACATAATCCATTTTCAAAGTGATAAAACTAAGCAGAATTACAATTTTGTGCGATATGAATGAAATAGACATGAAAATCTGCTTTGAAAGTTTCTTTCTATATCATATATCGTGTATTTTTAACACACGTATTTGATGTATAATTATTAAACATATTTTAAAATGCATTTTTTGTTTTTTATTATATACTATATTCATTTAAAAACAACAATTATAACTTGTATGTATAATGTATATATTTTTAACACATCAAATATATCTTCTGTGAAAGTCTCAATGTTCATCCAATCATTGATTCAATCACAGTGATTAAAAGATGGCATCCTGTGACGTTATACCCGGTGTTGTTCATGTCGTCAGACTCGGATTTAATGCGTTTCTATGTCAACTCCGAAATGAATCTGCAGCAGTCAGGTGGTACAAGTCAGAACTCTTTAAGCTGTTTACGTTGCTGCAACGTGATCTCATTAGAATACGTCTGCATTTCTGTTCTTGACTCGTGGTGCAAACTCGTTTCGGAGGATTAATAATGTTAAACACTTTTAAACCTTAAAATGAATAAAGTATCTGTAATTGTTTAACCACTTTTTATTATTTAGTTTGTTTGCTGTGACACAAAAGGCGTTTTCTTCTATAAAGTGACTGACAATATAGCCATAATATACACCAAAACACAACATAAATCACATCTAGGTTATTTGTTCTTTAGAATCCATATGTTTGCAAGGAACAGATTCAAATTCAGACCTTTATCCGTTGATCTTCATCTTCATTCTCAGCAGATACCGTCACAGTCAAAGCCCGTGCTCAATATGAGTCAAATTTGAAAGCTGCGCCCTTGAGAAGCGGTTACGACATGGATACCGAACGCTCATTGGCTCTCACCTGCTTCGTCACAGATTGCGACATGTTTCAGTGTATCAACATTTGAAATGGATTTATATTTTCATGGATTGAATTCTGCTCTATACTCCATTAAAAAAACAAACAAACAAACAAAAAAAAAACTTTTACTGCCAGAGAGAGCTGCGACTGCATCTCGTCATCATTTGAACTACTTTTGGTTCCATTTTTGACATTTTCGCAATAAATAAATTTTTGTGGTTGGTTACATTCTTTTTTTTCAGGTCTGTTATTCTTTTATTTAATGCAGTACTTCACTTTAAGAAATGGTTATGGGTAGGTGTAGGATTAACGGCTCAAAATATGGTTTTAATACTATATTGTTACTAAAATTGTAATTTTCCAGCACATTATGTTTCATTCAATTAATATTCTGAATAAAATGGGTATGGTTTGGTTCGATATGGGGTTTAGAGATCTTACATTTATTTATAAAATGATAAAAGGGAAATGATATATCTTTATGACATGAAAGATTCGTTAATATTTGTCGTTGTAAAAACACTAAATAATGCTACGTTTAAGTGCTGTCAATACACCCATATTGTACGTTTAGGCACCTATCCAAACATTCAAAAATGTACGTTTTGTCTCTTTGAAAGTAATGTATTAATACCCACGTATTAACGATGAGACCAGGCTGGTTATTCATTATTGTAATTCTGCTCTGGCTGTGCTGTTCATGTGTTTTGGAGAGCGTACAGGATCTAATGATTTCAAATCTAGCTTTCTATTGCTAGTCTCTCCAAAAATTGCCTACCCTACCTTTAAGAGAGACCCCACTAATATACTGTCATGCTGGAAGGCGCCGTGGTTGAAAGTCTAAAACAATTTTTTTAAAAATGCTTAATTAATGAGGTTACATCACCCTCAATATCTTCCAGGTTCCATCTTGACTTTTGCTGCCTAGATACTTTTGAACATCTCTGGAGATCCGGAGGCCCTGAGAGGAAGAGCGAGAGACACTGAGAGGATATTTTTAAACAAATCTCCGATTTGTTGAATTACATATTCTCTTTTTACCGGGATTATAAAAGTGGAACAGAGGTCCGTTGGGACAAGCCTTGGGGGGAAACCTGTGTATACACTTCCTTTCTCCAAAAAACTCTCAAAAAAACCCACTTAGCTGATCATTTGCAAGGAAATTGAAAGTTAAGGAGGCAGACGAACTGTAGGCCAAGACTTTCTCTGCCCTTATCGGAGCTGGATGGAGATCAATATTGCCGCTTTGGCAGTGGCCTCTTCTCCCCCGTGAAACCCCAGAAATGTCAAGCAATCTACGATCAATGATTCACAAGAGACAGCTGCCGGCGTGCTAAATTCTCATGTGCTTAAGAGACATATTTAGGAGGAACTGTGCAGGGAGTTGATTATTAAAATAGCTTTGCTCATCACATTTATACACAGTACTCCTATGAATCAAGTGAAGGGGGGTGAGCCTCAGTTTTATGGCTTTTATTTGTATTTACACTGCATAGAGAGGGAAACATAGATGCTTTTAGAAGAGTTTGTGTTATTCATCTGTTTTTTTTTTAAGTAGGTTTATGCCATCTTTGCTTTGTTCTGTTATTTTTGAGTACATACTATTGAATAGTAAGTATTTATTTCAAATGCGTAATAATGTGGACATCATTGCTGTTGTACAATTTTATTATATGTTGGTGTTTTAACCCCTTAAAATGCACTTTAACTTTATTATAAAAACTTAATTTAAATGTAGGCCAAAATAGTAGCCTACAAATCAGTTCATTTTAATATTATGATGCAGGATTCCCTGTATAGTTACAGCATTTTTTTTTTTTTTTTGTTTGAGGAAATTTGCCATGATAGCCCACAAATGAATCAATATTGAATCAAAGTGAATTAAATCGAAATCGAATCTAATGGTGAAATTTGTGTCAATGCCCAGGGCTGGTGTCAATTTTTTTTTTCTTTTACTTGTGAAGCAAATTTCCCTTTATTTTCTTGTCTGAGTGCACTAGAATGGTTTGTTTACATGTAAAAATCACAATTTTCTGCTGGTGGAAGATGCCCCCAGACCCATATACAACAATTTAGTTGGTAAACATGTCAACTTTTTCACCTCTTGTGCAGGTCGGTTAAAGAATTTTTTCAGGACTTCATTAAAATTCCTAATATCCTACTCCTCCTGCTCTTCTACAGGCTTGCGGCAGGTAAAGGTGAGATGTCCCGTCAATCACCTCCAGTGCCTCGGCATCCACAGGTGTGTTCATTATAGTAAACTCTGCAATGGAGTACGGGACTGTGAGGACGGCTACGACGAGGGTGTGCACTGCCGCGGTGGGTTCCCATTGTTTGTTTTCTGTACACTACCTTTCAAAAGTTTGGGGCCAGTATGATTTTTTTTTTTTTTTTTTTAAGTAAAATTATGTTTATTCAGTAAATTGATCAAAAGTGACCGTAAAAACATTTATAATATTACAAAAGAATTCTATTTCAAATAAATAAATGCTGTTCTATCTACAGTACTGTCAAACTATTCTGGTTTTCACTAGAATATTAAGCAGCAAAAACAGTAGTGGAGATAATTTATAATTTATTTTTATGGCCTCAATTTTATTCAAATAGGCAATTTTTCTGTGCTTTTAAGGCTCTTATGTAAATCTGTCTGATGA
This sequence comes from Zacco platypus, assembly GCA_038088235.1. Taxonomy (NCBI): domain Eukaryota; kingdom Metazoa; phylum Chordata; class Actinopteri; order Cypriniformes; family Xenocyprididae; genus Zacco; species Zacco platypus. Next base: position 35,902,030 of record CM076086.1, on the reverse strand, counting down.
AAGTTTTGGAAGTTCAAAAGTCATTTTTTTTGTGCAAATTTTTTAATTTAGAAATTTTTCATAGTTACAGTTAATGTTTGTTTTAAAAGAGGAACAGATGAACCTTTTTGAACAGATTATGAATGTATTACATTTATTCAGATAATTATGAAACTTTGGGTTCAGATGTGGCATGAATAGTTTTGATAGTTTTCAGTGTTATGCTTTTGTGTAATCGGACTTGATGCGAACAGTCCTTGTATCTCAAATTTAGCTAAAAACATAAAATGCTTTTTGTTGATGGACTAGATGTGACATCGATATCTATAGATACAGGTCAAGACTTTCACCTTTCGAGTGCAATTCATGTCTTAGCACAAAAAAAGGGCCCATTATTTCCTTCTTTTAAGAGTGTTTGACAGAATTAAACCCACAACAAATCTGCAGTCATTTTAAGTCAGTTCCATGCAAGATAAGCACAGTCGGCTTAATGTAATAATGGGTTTCTGCTAAAAGGCAATTACTGTTTCGCCACATGATGAAGCGAGGATTGCGTTTTGTCACATTGTGGCGAAAGGGAACAAGAAAAGAGGTTTATATGGAAACCACAGCCTAGTTTATGTCTATGTCTAAAACGTTGTGAGATTTGATGTATTGCAGCTCAGCGCATTTAACTGTTGAGACACATGAGCTACATTATCATGTCTAGAGAATATGTGTATTTAGTTACGGCCATAATAAATGAGCATATGGAGGTATTAATCATCCTCACCTTGAGTTGAACCACTCGTAAGATGTTAGCATGCATACGCCAGGCTTTTTAAAACAACCTAAGACCTCGCTTGGAGAGGAAACTCGCGCATTTACATTTTATGTTCCATTTCAATCTTGGTCTTGGTACGGTTTCAAAGTAAATAAAATTTGGCTGCGTGGAGAGGGAGGTATGGAAGAACATGCTTCTTTGAGGAGCAGCTCGGGCCGCTTTGTTCCACCACAGACTGGTTTCGAATTGCTCTCTGCACACCTGTCATAACTGAACATTCATAATTTACATTATCAGTCCGCAGAGCAGATATCAACTCTCATTCCTGGAGGTATTCGAATCTGGGACAGATAGAGAGAAAGAGCGAGAGGAGAGAAACATCTTCAGAAGAATGGTCATATGAGCCAGACGCACACTTTTCTTTGTCATGAAAGTTGAGATAAAGTAGCCTTGTGGGTTGAAGATAGCGTGAAACTAGCATTGACCCCATTTACATTCGTAATGTATGTCTGTAGTCTTATTGTGCACAATGTTGCAGTTCATAATTTCGACTTGTCCTCTTTTTCACACTAAAACCATGTTCCCACTGTTTATGCTTTGTGGCCATACTAAGAAATTAGTATTTTAAAGGGGTAGTTCATGCAAAAATGAAAATTTTGTAATCATGTACTCACCCTCAAATTGTATCACTGTATCACTGACTTTCATAGTATGGAGGAACAACAAAAACAAATACTATATGGAAGTCAATGGGGAATAGAAACTCTCTGCTTACCAACATCAAAATATCTTCTTGTGTGTTCAGCAGAAGAAAGAAATTCATACAGGTTTGAAACAATTTGAGGGTGAGTAAATGACAGAATTTTAATTTTTGAGTGAACTATCCCTTTAAGGCTCACCAATTCACTTGCATTGGAAGTATGATTGTAAGTGGTTTCTGGGGCGTTGCTATATGCAGTTGCTAGTATGTTCCGAGGGGTTGCTAACTCTTTCAAATCTCAAGAGCCCGTACAGTTGTTGAAACGTTAGTTCACGCAAAAATGAAAATATGTCATTATTTACTCACACAAACCCGTAAATCTTTGGTTCAACTTCGGAACACAAATTAAGATCTTTTAATGAAATCTGAGAGCTTTCTATCTCTCCATTTACAGCATATGCAATTGCATCTTTCAGGCTTCAAAAAGTTCATAAAGAGATCATAAAACTAGTCTGTATGAATTGGGTGGTTTAGCCCAAATTTTCTGAAGAGCCTCGATCGCTTTTTATGATGGACAGATTTAATTTAGGGTTTTACTCGTATATAAGCATTGAGCAGCAAACATAAACAGAAGCTCAACTGAACATGAATGCTCGCGGAAGCTCAAGCGCACTGCATAACCAATGAGGTTCATTCTTGTTGTGTTCTCGTGTGTCATTCATGTTCAGTTGAGCTTTTCACATGAGGGTGAGTAATCAACGACAGAATGTGGGTGAACTAGCCTTTAACTGTGCAACAACAACAAAAAACCAAACAAATGAGCTTTTCCTAATTGTTTAGCACAATGCTAAGTTAGTAGACTACTTAGCTGAAAGGCTAACTTAAAATTAAAAGAAAGGAAAATGCTTTGACTCTTAAGCTTCGCAATATAGTGTGACATTGTATGCCATTTCTAAGTAGTCCTCAGAGAAAACTCTACTAGTGACACTTTACTTATAGTCTTCTATGGAGGTTCAAGAGAAATTTGATGGCTATAGAATTTTTTGTTTCACTCAAACATATCAAGTTACAGAGGTTTAATGCATTGTGAATGCCATTTCATGTTGTATTTAATGTGTTCAGGTTAGCTCAAAACATTCAGCTCAATGGAAATGTGGGTTTTTATGTCGATATGAAAGCACGTGAACACTATTGCAGATTTTTGACATCGATTCGAGTGGCTAACTAACCTTGACAAAGTGGTTTATTTTGTTCTGAGGGTAAAAAAAACAAAAACAAACAAAAAAAAAAAACTAGCGGGCAGCATTGGGAGCACCGCGTTTGGATCACTGTGTGTTATTTTGAAACTCTTTCTTAGCTATTTTTCTTGGTTGTGTGGGGATTTGTTTTGTCATTGAGGAATGGAGCCTGCCTTCAGGTGACCACGGCTATTCACCAGAGACTAAAGAAAAGAGAATAAAGGGATTTCAGCTGTGTGTGTGTGTGTGTGAGTGTGCGCTTCAGTATGATCACTTATCTTCATATTTCCCCACTGTTTTGGTCCTTCTCACACGGATTATATTTAGATCATTAGGGCCTGATAAGGACTTTCTATCTTTTTTTATTATTATTCAGATGGCGTCTGCCGGTGTCAGACTTAGTGACTGTAGACGTGTGAAATGAATAACTTAACAAAGACGGCATAGAGCAGTGGAGAAGATAACAGAATTGAGACAAAAAGAGAGTCACACATTTAATTAACTTCCCTGAAAACATACACAGGAAAGAACATGATGCTACACATATTTCATTGCGAAGATTTTCTTGATCTGCTGCATATATATATATATATATATATATATATATATACTGTTAGCTTGCTATCTGAAGGGACCTAACAAAGCTTGTATGTCGATATCTTGTCTTACCCAGTCCAAAACATTTTTAACACTGTGCTAAGCTAGGAGGCTAAGCTGTTAGCTTGCTATCTGAAGGTTAGCTAACAACACAACAATAGAGAGATGTTTCATTTGGCCACTTTTGCTTCAGTAAATTGGCATCGGCTAATTGGACCATGATAACTTGCCAAACTTTGACTCGTCATGGAGTGTCTCTTTCTATAAAATCACAGTGCAGGCAAAAGGTCTTGTTGAATTTACTGAGCAATCATTTAGTTTTCTGTGTCTAGAGATTGGGTTGCACATTACTGAACATGAGTGATAGGCTTTTTGCCCTCCGGGCTTGAGAAGCTGCCTTATTTTACACATCCACATTTATAGCACAAAGGAAATGCTAAAGCTCATAAACTTTATATCTTTATGTGACAGGAAGGACTGTAACCTTGAAAATGTGCTGAGTGTCCCTCCTGCACATGCACTTTTCATTTTTTATTTCTCTCTACCATTGCACAGTCTTTTTTGCAGTTAGACTAAACTGAGTCTGGTCTGAAACAAGCAATGCATACTATTGTATTTATTGTACTATTTTTGTAGTATGCAGTATTGGGTTTTAGGGTTCTAGGGTTCTGGCCACAAAATCCCACATGGCAAAAAATATATATTTTTTAATTTATTTATGTATGTATGTATATTTATATTTATGTATGTATATAATGACATATTGCTAATATTTGAAGAAATATTTTAAGAAAAAACATTTACATTTTATTTAAAATGTATTTTAGAATAGAAAATGCATTTTCTTTTCCTTTCAAGTACTTTTTCATATATTTTCGTTCTGGCAAAATAAATTAATAAAGTTTATAATAATAAATCATTATAATCATGTATTATTATTATTATTATTATTATTATAAAATATATATTATATAGAACAACATATTTATTTATTTTTATTATTATTTTATTTATTTATTTTTATTTATTTATTTTTTTCTGTATAAATTAAGACTTGATCCCGGCCAAAGGAAGTGTATTTATTTATTCTATTGATTTGCAAGAGGATAAACAGACACAATGCAAAACAAGTGTGTGACACAATGTATTTCACATTCTATTTTTGCACAGAACACATTTAGCAGTATGCTAGAATTGTCTTCTGTTACAGTTCCTTTGGGCAAAAGCTTTTGAGCCTAAACTGAATCTGCTCTCAAACAGCAGACTAGAACAGATGCACCATTTCTCTTCCATCTCCTGAGGAAAGAAAGTGAAAGATTTTTACCTCTTTTGCAGCCTGTTAACATATTAATAACGTTAGCTGGTGTTGCTCCCGTATACAGTATGTTTCTGGAAGTTCATGTGTAGCCTGCCTCAGCCGTTCCTTCTCCCTATCTGAAGAATTCCCACTGCTGAATGTTTATCAAAGCCTACAAATGATAAAACAAACCTTAGAACATGTGACAGGCTTGACAGTTCTTGATGCCAAATCTGAGTTGTACTTCAATTCCGATGAAAAAGAGGTCTTGAGTGAGAACGCTCGCTGTGTGCTGAAGTGAAGGCCAAGATGGCAATCAGGAATCTTGGGAAGTTCAAAAGCAAAAAGCAGAGTAGAATGTCTGACTACCTTAAAATTGGCACTTGACAAATCCACCACAGAAAGACATGGGAAGCAGGTATTTTTGGTAAATCACATCACTTCTTTGCAATTTTGTCAGGGAAGCATGCTACTTTCCATTAAAATCAGAAAGTTGGAATTTTTAAGCTGGAAAAGTGTGAAATATTGGCGTATGGAATGATTTCACATTTCTCTCTGTCGATAATCGTATACCTGTTATACAAATGCTAGCTAGCATTGCATAGCATCATTATGCTCAGAAATTTGGTTTGGTTTGCCAGCAAGCTTCTAAGATCTAAGGCCCCATTTACACTAGTGTGTTTTCGTTTTAAAACATCACAAAACCGTTCATGCACACTGGACATGCTTAATTGTCAATACAGCATCAGAACCAGAATCTTTGAATCTATATTGAGTACAGAATCAAAACCAGCAGTCTCAGATTATTCCCCAACACGGCCATCAGGTGTGGCCAAAATGCCAAAAAATCTCCTCTTTAGGTACACTAACGTTAAAGAAGTCTGCTATGGAAATTAAATCCCTTTTACGACAACGGTTATATACTTCCACAGTGGGAAGTAATGTAAACGAGATTAAATCAAACTCCATAACTCAAACACTAACTTCTTGATCACGGCATCCTCCATCCACTGGTTTTTAGCGTTTGTAAATGCCGCGCTCAAAGACGCCGCTGTCCGCTGCTTCAGAGTTCTTATTTCCGGTGCGAATTCAACCAGGAACATGGCTTGGGAGAGAAATTAGTTCCCGGGGAACTATCCTAGTGGCTAGTTCCTATAAATGAGTTCCTAGAACTATTTGGTGTGAAAGCCCTTATTGGTATTTACTTCTTTGTATGCCATCTTCCAAAGTTCAGGCAATGGAAAATCATTATGGTCAAAATTCCAAGAAATCAAACGGTATTCAAAAGCCAATGCTCATTCATGAAACAAAATAGTTTGTAAAAATAAAAATATGTATTGTTGTTGAATTGTTGCATTGAATTCTGTGTGTCAGTTTACACAACAATGGATTCATGAACAATTTGCGCACATATTCTTTCAAATGTTTCAGGAATAAGGCAGATATTCTTGATTCTTCTCATTTGTACTTGTATAAATCTAGTCTTTTCGCTTCACCTTAGAAACTTCGAACAGCCTTGAACACCTTTCTGTTTTTGTTGCTCTCAGTTACATTCCATAATTAACATTCTTAGTGCTTTAGGAGCCACGAATGTGCCATGAACATCTGCTGCATTATTTTGTTCTGCATCTAAGCAGTCAAAAGCATTGGTAGACAACGTGACCATGGTCCCTCTGAAGGTAATGATTTATCTCTCCTGGGTATTCAGAGATTGGAGCGTACTACATACTACAGGTGCTAGGCAAGAAACAGTCTTTGTGTTGCACCTTTGAACATCCCTGTGGTAATAACACACTAGCCTCACTTTCCCCATCTGCATTGTCAGTCCCTAATGAATATACAGAATTGAATAAAGCAGCCCACACAGCAACACGACTAAAAAATTGCGAAAAGCACACAGGAACTGCAAACAAAAGAGTCTATGCCTCACAGTGGCTTTTATATAATGGCAACACAGTAAACAAAGCATTGGGATAACAAGAACGCCATCAGATGCTTAAAGGTAAATTTATCTTGGGAACAACAGTTTTTCTTTGTACTTTTTACACCCCGTTGGGAAACATAATTGCTCTACTTATGCTTGTGCGTGATTAGGTTAAACATCAGGAACTTTTTATGCACACAATATCTTAAGCCACCAAAAAAGAAAAAGCATATACCATTGATATCATAAATGTTTTGGTAATTAATATTTGTAACTAGATTTGAATTGTTATATTTCAACCAACCAAAGAAATTTTGGTCAATCATAGAGAGCCATAGACATAATTAATGGTGTCAAGTTCTCAAGAGCGCGATTAAATTTTCTTTTGATCGACATAAAAAAAAAAATCCTTGTTATTCCAATAAAACCATAGTTCAACTTATTTTCTTGTGATCTGTCCATTACAATATTTCACAAGCTCTCGACCTTCTTTTGATCTCAAAATAGAAAAAAAAAAAACGCAATAAATTTTCTCGTGATGCCAACTTAATTTTCTCATCTTGACATAACAAAAGCTGTCTTCTCATGATCTCTTCTTAATTTTATGGTAAGCTCTTGTGTTCACAAGATTTTGACATTATTAGAGATTTTGATTTTATTAAAGATCTTTATACGTTCTTTTTAAGATCAACATAAAAACAATTTCTTAATATTTTCATTATCTAGACACTCGAATGTTGGAAATGTAGGCATATTACAGTATGACGGGAGCAGCTGAGGGTTAAGTGCTTTGCCCAGGGGCGAAACTGCAGTGGTCACAGGAAGGGCAGTTTCATGTGCCAAGTTGATGTCCTTTGGTAGCTTGACTAGGATTTGGATGAGCCACCAAGTGCAGAGCCTTTACGGCCACATCAATCTGGTTAAATATAGATTTAGACGTTAAGCACAGACCGTTAAACCAACCTGTTTATTTGCGTCGGTTTATCTGGAGTTTGTCTGAACATTGGCAGTCGATTCTGAAGTGTTGATGAAGGGGCAAAATAAACCAGCTTTGTTTCACAGTTACACCTCAGATGTCTCACATCCACCTCCTTTCAGTTTCTCTAGTTGGAGGTGCAGGTGTTTGTGAAGTTATGCAATATTACTTTTTGCTGCAACTGTGCAAACATACCATGTCTGTTTTGTTTTTCATTTTTTTCAATTTCCATACCATTTTCAGTTTTGGCGGTCTTTGCGCCGAGTTTTCTGCGTTTTTTGTTCCTTTAGAAAGTCAACTTCCCTTCTGGTTCCAACCTCCGTCCTTTCTGTTCTAACAAAGCATGTTTTTACTCAACTGTCATCTATTTATAAACACTGCCTGGTAGGTGCGAACCCCCCGGTCACCTGCTCTGATCGCACAAACAGAAAAATACACAAGCGTGCTCTCGTTCCGCTGCAGTGATGGCCTAGCTGTCTGAGCCCTGGGGACGGTGGCCGCTCTAATGATGGAGACTGAGGGGAAGACCTGCTGTGAGTGAATAATAGGACTGTCCGGACATATGCCGTGTTCTCTGGGCTGGTGATTCCTGCTGGGCAGGGGGCGGGGCTTACGATGCAGCTCTCTGATTGATTTGTTTAGACATCTGAGGAAAATACTCAGATGTCAATGTCAAGTGAAGATGACGGGAAGGGTTTTCAATTAAATATGTGGTTTAGAAGCAAAATTTGATGTTGAAAAACAAATAGTTTCATAAATGATTACTTCCCTTGTGTGTCGCTCTCCATTTCATTGACATGCATGTTGGTGTACCTTCTATCAAGTCCACCCATTTTATTTAGAGATGCACAATACTGAATTTCTCTGTCGATATTGATTTGTCGCGTCACATTTAAGAGCATCAAAACACCATTTATTGTTTGAATGTCGTGATAAAATGGACAGAATTTGAAAGAGGAGACTTATCAGAAAAAAAATATTCCATCAGAAGAAACAAAGCACAAAGCTCTTTGGGATTATTGGGTGGGAACCCTGGCTTTAACTATGGGTGATTTATAGGGTCAGATAGAGCCTGCTTTAATGTTGCTATTTTTTAACTGTTAATGTGTTATTGTCGGATTAACTAAATTCAACACGAGAGATTTTCTTCACACACAGTATGAGTTGCAGTCTGAACACAGTCGGCCGATGGCCAATAGTGATAATAATAGCTTTTATTGGCCAATACTGATTGTTGGCCAATACATTGTTGCATCTCTTTATTTTATTTTATTTTTTTCATCATTTTGTTTGATCATTTTGTTTTATGTTTTTTTTTTTTTCCCTCCCTTATAAAAATCATCTTTCTATTATCATCAAGTCATTTAAATCATGTCATCATTTAATGACCAGTTATTAAAATGATTAGTCATTTTAAAAAAGAACAAGGCGTTTATTTTTTTTTTGTTATTACTTTGATTCTTGCTTTTTTCTTCTTTTCTTTTCTTTGAGAAAATATTGCAGGTCTCTATTGGCCACAAAAAAAGGTCAAGCCGACGCCATTCGATATGTACCAGCCCAACTTTCTGTTTCAGTTAAAAAATACTAATAGCATTCGTGAGCCAATTCATTGGATCTTTTGAATGTGTCAAACTTAGAGGTGGTCCAAAAAACTTGCTGTGGCATTTAAGTCTGTATAGATTTCAAGGTCTCGGCCTTCAATTTTTAATGTGGTACGGGACTCCCGAGAGTGATTGATTGTTCACAGCAGCTAAAGTTCAAGCTCTTTGGGTTGGGGTAGAGAAATAGATCTACAGGCATTTACCTTTACGCCCCTGTAAGACTCAGCACCCTTCCTGGACCGCTGCCGTAAGCACTACATCACCCAGCGAGTGTCAGAGGAAGTAGGGCTCCTCACTGAGAGAAAATCACCTTGAGGGAGAGCTCTGGAGTTCACTAGAGATAAATCCTGTTGTGTGGGAGCCCAACTCACAGCGAGAGTCCACCCATAATGGCCTCCTTCCCGCTCGGAGGAGATTAGTGTGAATCCGGGTGGAGGGAAGTATCCTTCGGTAGCTGCACACATTCGACACCACTCGCCATGTAAACAATGATTTTAGCCTATTTTTGAAGTTATGTTTGAAGTTTTTGTTTCCTAGCATAAGTAGCTAATTGATTTCTCCAAAGAACAACTCTCTTCCGATAATCAAATCTCCCACCTGCTGTTTTGAATCGGAGAGGTCTGGATTCCTTCTTTTGGATCAATGCTTGTATCTTTTCACTCATTTAAATTCTGCTGTCTTTGTAAATATATGCAGTTAGTTTCTCATTCTTTTTCCATGATAGATTTTTTTGAAGTTTCTGTTTTGCGTGCCGAATGGGCAAAGACTGACATTTCAAATTTTCTAGGGTTATCAAAAGGTCTTTTAGAAATATCAAGAAAGTCAAATTCTACTGGGATTAGATAAGTGTCAAAAACATTAGACGGAAAATAAAGTCACTTGCTTATTTTTATTTCTTTGCTTCCCTTTTTGCTGATACAAAATCTCTTTTTCACTGCCAGGGGCTTTATTTATGCACTCAAATTATTTGTTTAGATGGGATACTTAAATTGGGAACAAAATAATAGCCTTTCGTTGGCACTACATCTTGTTTAATTTCTGAGATGTTTTATGTCATTTGTTTGTGTCGGTTTGGCACGCTCTTGTTGTCTTGATTACAACATTTAAGCTTATTGGTTTGGTCATTTTCCTCCTTGGACATGTACTCCACCATACTTTTGGCGCAAATGCAATGCATATGAAGTTCATTATTTATTTTAAGTCATGTTGTTTTATTTTTCTGTGTGGTTGTTCTTGGAAAACTGTCTGGGGTTGCTTTTAGTATAAATACTTTTTTGTCAAATGTTCCACAGATGACAACTAGTCAATTTAAAACAAAAGCTCACAGATTGACGCAAAGGGTTAGTAATTCCCAAAATGAAAGATTTGTCATTGCTTACCCTTGTGCCTCTCAAAAATCATATGATGTGTTTTTTTGGAAACCAAATATATTATTGCCGCTCTTGTCATTGGTCACAGTTCTTATGTGAAAGAATAAAACTACAGATTGTAGTGGCTCAGATGCCCCATCTGCATAAATAAATAAAGAACTCTTTATAGCCAAGATTATGAAATATTTCAGGAACTGTTAGTCGCTCCCCATCGCTAGTCCCACATATAAATAGTTAAACATCTTCCAGCTCAAGTGGATACACATTCCCTGTAATAGATAAAAAGCCATTATATTTCACTTTCAGTTAAACTCATATTGTAAAATGCTTTGCATTACCCTTAAACGCTGTGATACATTTTTAAAGAAGTACTTAATTTAAAACCGTCAGACTCAAGCCATTCCGAACGCATGCCTGGGGTGGGTCGATGAATTTCTCGGTGCATAGTTATTATTAATGTGGGCTTCATAGCAAATGCACGCTAGAAATATCTTGCTAGTGATTAGACGTTTAGAGTGGCTAAACCATCTCCGTTCTTTCTCCTTTCCTGTGTAATATTTATTGCCACACACTTAAATCCACCACAAATGGTACAAAAAGGCAAGGTGACCTGTTAGTCACACGCCCAAATGAATAAAAACATCAAATATGGGCTATGGCTGTTGTAATTGAAACAGATTGCAGCCCAAGCGTTTATAAATCACTGCTATTTTTCAACAGGTTTTGGGATCAATAAATAAAGATGGGGGCATCTTCATGTGGCGCGCAACGCGGGCAAACACGATCATCAAACGTCCCTCATTATGAGGCTGTAAGCGTTTCACAGGTGATAAATATTACACAATGCTCTACCATTGTGTATTGACAGCAGCTTGGAGCGGGAGCTCGCATGGAAGAATTGCATCCACGGAAACAGGCCTTAAGTGCCACTTAAAAAGCGCTGAATCATGGTCTCATAATGAGGCTGCATCTGTTCAACTTTTAAAAAATGATGTCATATTGGCGAAATGGCATTGCGCTTTTATGGAGGGTTTCACTGAGTGTAAATGCATGTTCATTGAGTGAGAGAACTCTGTGCAGGATATTAAGACTGTGAATCACAAAGAGTAAGTTTAAATGTGTGTTTGTGCCTCTTCAGAGTTGGTGCGCAGCTGCCAGGAGCGGACGTGTCAGTTTGACTGCGTGATCATGAGAAACGGGACATCCTGTTTCTGCGGGGAAGGTTTCGAACTTGACGAGGACGGGAGACGATGTCGAGGTGGGGGTCATTACCAGTTTCAGATGTTTGAAGAATTTGAAACTTTATAAATGTCATTGAATGTAATTGTACTAGTTTGGTTACAATTGTATTACAGTTAGTAAATCAACAAGATATAATTTAGTCCAATAAAAACATCCTATCCCTCCTCCTAATGAAAAATGTAGCATTTTTTGTAATATCTTGTTTTAGTTCATCAAAAGAGCTTTTCTAAACCAGTTCAAGATGTGCTAAGCTAGCTGGTCAAGCCTGAAAATGTTTATTTTTATGTGTAAATTGAAAGGTATTATGATTTTTTATGATTAAGAAAAATGTCATAAATTGCTTTTGTATCAGTTCTAATCAGACTCTGAATAGAGTAAAAAGTCTTATCTGACCAAAAAAAAAAGTAATGTGTTTACAAGATCTTGTTTTAGCAAATCAAAACAGCTTTTCTTAACCAGTTCAAGCTATGCTAAGCAAGAAGGCAAAGTTTTCTCAGCTAACACCGTGTGCTAACCATGTGTGACACCGCGACACGTGATAAAATGTATCTTTTCCATGTTAATCAGAGTTTTTGTCCTAACTAGCCAGGACACACGATGATTCCATTTTAGAGCTGCGACATTGAGGCTGGAACAACAACACAAAATATGATAATGATAATCTTTATTTAATGTTAAATGTGTCTAATTTGAGTTTGAATATCATTTTGTGTGTCTTACTGAAACCAACAATGGACAATTCACCTCAGATCATCAAAATAAATGAAAGGAAACAAGAACGTTCAAACTCATTTTGAAAAGACAAATGCATTCTATGACAAAGGTTGTTTCAGTAACTCGGTATGTATTTAAAAATGGTAAAATGGTGTAATATTCATGAATTTGATTATGTACTTATTCATTTCGTTGTGAGTGCCGGGATCTTGCCCACACGCTCTTCTGATTAGCTGTGATTTTTGAATGACTTTATCGCGTCTTATAGTCGCGTCATGACTGGTATAGACAGACAAGTTGTTTTGTTTCTGGAATCTTATCCCATTGTGTTTGGTTAGGACACGGTGTAATATATGATAAAAAACATAGTAAGTTGTTGATACTTTGTTTTAGCTAATCAAAACTTTGAGCTATGCTAAGGTAGTAGGCTACAAGCTTGGGTAATTTGAAAGATATTAGCTGTGTACTGTCTGAGTAGGTATTTCATGATCATTAAAAAGTATGCTCTATATAGTATGAATGAAATTCAGATACACTACATCTGTCATGTTGTTAATGTCACGTGACCTACCAGTGTAGCTTCCCTGCCATTCATAAATCCCCTCCTGTGGCCTCATGGGATAGTACTTCAGAATGCCGGCTCAAGTAGTAGTCATGGATAGATAGATAGATAGATAGATAGATAGATAGATAGATAGATAGATAGATAGATAGATAGATAGATAGATAGAACATGACCTTCTAGGTTTAGGGAGTGGTGGCATAGATAGATAGATAGATAGATAGATAGATAGATAGATAGATAGAACATGACCTTCTAGGTTTAGGGAGTGGTGGGATAGATAGATAGATAGATAGATAGATAGATAGATAGATAGATAGATAGATAGATAGATAGATAGATAGATAGATAGATAGATAGATAGATAGATAGATAGGTAGATACATACATACATACATACATACATAGATACATAGATACATAGATAGAAACATAGATAGATCGATAGATCGTTAGATCGATCAATCGATTGAAGTGAGGGGAATATTCACATATCTATCTATCTCCGCAACCACCCTCGCAACTTAGATAGATAATGACCTTCTAAGTTTAGAAACTTAAAATACGGTAGACTTTTCGCCTACTGTTCTTTGAATACTATGTATTCGGACATACTACTCTTATGGCATACTGTTTTTTTTTTGCGTACTATATAGTAGGGAAGTATTCGATTTCGGACGCAGCGATTAATTCACTTTTTTTTTTTTTTACTCAAACATTTTGTAATCTGATTTTGTATCAGTTCTAAGCAGACAGAGAACAGAATACCCATAAATAGTTTTATAGCCAATATCTGATGAAAAATATTGTAACTTTTAGCTATCTTATCTGGTTAGAGCTATTAAGATGGTAAGTTGTTAGCTACCTGAAAATGCTGAAATTTTTATCATATTTTAATTTGATAATTTAAAACATGTTTCACATTATTTCACATTATTGTTTTTTAAATTTATTTTGTAAACTGATTCTGTATCAGTTCTAATCAGGCACCGAATAGAGTACCTGCAAAAAATTGCCTCAGCTAATACCATTCTGAGGTCTCTTGCAAAGCTAGCTGTGCTTGTTTCTACAATGTCTGAACTCGAACCTCAGATATTGTTGTTGATTTTATGATAAATTGCGATTATGTCAACCAAAACAGAAATTGACTCACCCTTCCCTCTCCATACACAGATTTGCATATTCATGTATTTTGAAAAGCTCCTGCAGAATGGTGACATTAATAGTTGGTTTTGCATATTTAGGTCATGTTTGAGCACATTTAGCATTTAATAAATAGCCCCGCTGTTGCCCGCAGATCATGATGAATGCAGGGATTACGGGACATGCAGTCAGATCTGTATGAACACGCAGGGATCATACAGATGCTCTTGCACAGATGGCTTCAGCCTGCAGGCCAACAGACGATCCTGCAAAGCCAAAACAGGTGAGTCCATTTATCTTCGCTGTTAGTTCCAGTCCAAAAAACACTGCATTAAGCAACATGTATTTTACTTTGATTTTCAGCAGTGCTTTGAAAACACAAGTCTAAAAATAATTTAACCCATGCATAAATCAAATATTTGCTTGAGTTGCCATGCTAAGTGCTGGAGAGATGGACAACAGCTCCAACTTTGTGAGGGCGTATTAAACTAATATAATAAGTGTTTGACTTATTGCACATTGTTATGCGGTTGAGCTTTAGGGTACAGTATGTTGTTGCTGAGAGGAGGGCAAGGGCTGGGTTGTAGTTGCTAAGTGGTTGCTAAGGCATTTTGACTCTTTTATGATAATGGGGTGCGGGTACTTGCTTAGAAGTTCACTAATGAAAACCCATTAGCAAACTTCTAAGCAAGTACCCATACCTCATTATCATAAAAGAGTGTTGTTGTTTTTTTTTTAGTTCATTGTTATGTGTTTAACAATGTTCAGGTAGTTGCTAGCTTGTTTGCTATGGAGTTCTGAGGGTTTTTTAACGCATTTCTATGTGGTTTCAAGGGTGTTCTGGGTAGTTGCTAACGAGCTCTGGGAGGTTTTTAGCGCATTGCTTCAGTATGTGGTTGCAGGGGGCTCTAGATAGTTGCTAGTCAATTGTTTATGGGTTCTGAGTTTAGCACACTGCTATGTGGTTTCTTGGGTGTTCTGGGTAGTTGCTAGTCAGTTGCTAATGAGTTCTCAGGTGTTTTTAACACGTTGCTACAGTATGTGGTTGCGGGGGGTTCTAGCTGTAGGGGTGTAGCTGGTTACTAAGTGGTTCTGAGTGGTTTTAGCATATTGATATGTAGTTCTTAGGGTGTTCTGGGTAGTTTCTAAGCAGTTGCTAAAAGGATTTGATTTTTTTTTTTAACATAGCCTTGGGGGCTCTGAGTAGTTGCTAGCAACTTGCTAGGTTCCAAGATTTTTTTTTAAGCATTTTTACACATTGCTGTGTGATTGCTAGTAGGGCTGCCTCCGACTAAAGACTAGTCGACTATTAGTCGTTCAATTAACCCATTAGTCGACTAATGACACGTGTTAATAGTCATTTAATTACTTAAATATATACTGAGGAGAATACTAAACCATTATGAGCTCTCTCTCTCTCACTATATATATATATATATATATATATATAAAAACATAACACTACACCACATCATTTAAGCAGTGAGGGGAGTCGCACTTTTAACCTGAAGGTTACGGGTTCGAGTCTCAGTACTGGCATACTGGCTGGAAATGTAGGTGGAGGGAGTGAATGATGAGCGCTCTCTTCCCCATTACCCACAACTGAGGTGCCTAAACCCCAATCACTCCCTGGGCACCGCAGCAAAAAATGGCTGCCCACTGCTCCGTGTGCGCGTGTTCACTACTCACTGCTGTGTGCGTGCACTTTGATGGGTGAAATGCAGAGCACAAATTCCAAGTATGGGACAACATACTTGGCTACACGTCACTTTCATAATTTAACCAAAGCGCACGCATAAAGCTTGCCGCAAAGCACCTGCAAAAGTGATGATTATGAATGTATGAAGGTGTCGGGAAGTCTCATCTCTGCAGTGAACGCGCCTTTGAGAATTGTACCTTTCATACGGATTACATAAGCAAAGAGTATTTGTTTTCGATTTAAATTGGTTTGTTTAAAAATAGACATTTGATGTCTGTGAGGCAAGTAGCCTAGGTTGAGTTTCGGTTCATTTTTGTGACACGCTCCAGTTCTGGGAGACTGAGAAGGCAGAAAGCGCATCCTCGGTTTTATTTATTTTAAAAAGCACGTTTTCTTGTTATTGTGAGTTCACATAAATAAAACAAAATAAAAATGAGTTTTGACACCTTCGAATGACTCTTACTCTTATCTGTATGACCAAAAATTTCGGAGTTTTTTAAGTTTCCACTGTTGCAAAGTGCAAGCGATTGCGCTGGTGCCTCAATGTCATGCAGTAAGCACGCTAAAACTTCAGCTTCCACACTCCACACAACCATTTGGATATGCACCTAATAATAGCTCACATTTATCTAGGTTAACATTAGCGTGAGCAGCCAAGTAAAGTTACTACTACTAACATGTTTCAAATGATATTCCCTATTCCCGATTTCCTGCTCTGCATACTGTAATTACCACAAGGACCTGCTGTTGACGTCCTCACGTCGTTTTTTTTTTTTTCTGCGACTAATCAACTTATAAAATTTTGGTCAACTAAGCCTCTTCTAGTCAACTAACATTTATTTGACTATTAGGGGGCAGTCCTAATAGCTAGTTCTGGGTAGTTGCTATTGTCGAATGTTTTTTTTTTTTTTTTTTTTAGAGGGATACTGAAATGCTTAATCTAAATATTAGCACTTTATAATTGCATTTACTACAGTGAGTATATTATCTTAACAAGTACCACTGGAAAATAGCTGAAGTGTCCAGTTCTGAAAACAAAGAAAGGTCAACAAAATCCACACTTGACATTTCACGCAGCATTCAAATTATAGTTGTCTTAACATTTTAAGAACTTGTCTAGACTAGATGGGTAAACACAATGCCTTCTGGGAAGTTTGATTGAAAAGGAAAACCTCAGTGGAGTAGCATGATCACTGTGGAGATCAACCGGGCACATTAGTATAGATGACACTGTCGCCTGATACGAGTGTCAGTTACACTTATTGTCATCAATATGGAAATAGACGCCGGCAAGCTGGCCTACGACAGCCCTGTGGGAGAGATAAACAGGGGAGGCCTTAATGGAAAGTCAATCAGAGCCCATCTAGCCCGACCCGCAACTGTCTATCAAACATAGCGATGATTACATGCTCACAGTCAGTTAATTGCACTTCATGGTGTCTGTTCATTAGTGTGAAAGGAAAAACAAAAAGCAACAAGATGATCACAAAGTTTACGTTTTCACAATTGTGTCGCACCAAGTGCGAGCTGCTTAATGAACCTGTGTTTTATGTCCTATAAAGGAGAGCAATAATGAATGTAAATATTTATGTTTTTGTGACACATATATTTATATTTTGTATGGGTGTTTCAGATCTTTATTCAGCTACATGTAAGTTTATGTCCCAGGACAGATTTACAAGTTTTACTTGTCGTATAGTAATAATAATAATAATACTATAGTGTGAAAATGATACACGTTTAGCCATATTGCTAAAATATTTGGTTACCCAAAACATAATTAAGAGCATGTTATTGTTAATATGAGACGAATCAAGGTAAATTTCACAGAATATTTTTTTTATATAATTTCATATCTTGCTGTAGTTTTGTCAAAGTATGCAGAAAGTTGAAAATATTATTTGTGTTTATTTACGTAACATAAAAAGACAAAATGTTTAAACTGTAATTTTCATTATCATTTGTGTAATGACAGTTGATGGTTTAAAAACATCAAAATTATTTTTTTTAAATTTATTTTATTAATTTCAGAATTTATTTTCTAAAAGTGCCTAGCAAGAAGTGTGTTTAAATATTTTTCATGTAAATAATTGCTTAATTTATATCTCACAGAAAGTATTTATTATATGAATACCTCTAAGGACCTCTATGCATTTTATGTTCCCACTTTCAGATCCTGGCGATAAACCTCCGGTTCTGTTGACAACAAATATGAATTCTATATCAGTTGTTTACCTCAATGGATCATCTATGCCAAATCTCAAGTCCATGGAGACAAATGGGACTCAAATATTGGACTTTATTTATAGAGAAGAGTCACTCTGTTGGCTCTCAGTGGCGCAGGATACAGGTCAACTGTGGTGTGCCCGCATGACCAAACTCAAAGGGTTTTCAGAAAAACATGAGATACGGATAGGTCAGAACCTACAAAGTGAGTATCCACGTCTATTCTCAAAGTGCAAATTAAGGAACGTCTTCTAACTTTGATGTTTTATTCAGAGCAAATGCAAACTAAAGTCCTTTGAAGTTTTTATGAACTTGAGTGTTTTGGGTATAATGTCCAAATAAATTTGCTCAGTAGCCTTTCCCCCCCACTTTCATTTTATTTCTTGAAGTGTTTAATGATCTGCTAATGAAGTGTTTAATGTCAGAAGGTTAAGTGTGTCAAGTGTGCATGTCAAGTAACTGAATGTCAGTTGTTGATTCTTTGAAGCATGCATGAATTTTTAATTGTTTCTAACTACCAGATCCCAGCTTGCAAACTTTGCTGGTGCTCTGATGTCTCATGTCTAAAAATTTATTGTTTGTCCTGTGTAGATGTGGAGCATATGGCCATCGACTGGTTAACAGGAAACTTCTACTTCGTAGACAGAGTGAACGACCGGATATTTGTGTGCAGTGAACAGGGAGATGCATGCGTCACCATCATTGACCTGGACATCCAGAACCCCAAAGGCCTCGCGCTGGATCCTATCATGGGGTACGATCACTAAGACAACCTTTAGGTCCTTTTATTTAGGGCTGGCCATTCACAGTATACTTGAGATGGTAGCGATCGGCCTTTATATGGATATATTTGTGGGTGGTGGGGGGAGTGAAGTATGTGATGTTAATATTAATGAAAAGGACATTTGGAAATAGTTATTTATTTGTTTACTTACTTATCCAGAATAAGCCAATATACTGTGCATATATTTGTGACCACACATCAGTTTGCTTATATATTTACACACACACACACACACACACACACACACACGCACACACACATTTACACACACGCAGGTTTGCTTTGCTATCAAAGTGAGGACATTCCATAGACGTAATGGTTTTCATACTGTACAAACTGTACATTCTGTCCCTCTACACTAACTCTGCATTTTCTCTGCATCTCATTCTGCATTTTTACATTTTTAATAAAACATTATTTAGTATGTTTTAAAGCTATTTTAAATATGAGGACTTATGATATGTCCTCATATTTCATGTTTACGTCGTAATACCAGTGTAATACCCATGTCATTATATACATTTGTGTCCTTATAAATCACAAAAATGTGCTCACATACACATATACACACACACACACACGCACACACACACACACACACACCTACACACACACACACACACACATGTTTTCATTTTTTATTGGGACATTCCATAGGCGTAATGGTTTTTATACTGTACAAACTGTATATTCGTCCCCCTACTCTACCCCTACCCCTAATCCTACCCATCACAGAAAACGTTCTGCTATTTTAGATTTTCAAAAAAGATAATTCTGTATGATTTATAAGCTTGTTTCCTCATGGGGACCAAAAAAATGTCCCCACAAGATCAAAATTTACTAGTATTACTGTACCTATGGGGACATTTGGTCCCCATAACGTAGGGAATACCCGCCCACACACACACACACAAGTGTGTACTATTTATATATATATATATTTTTTTTTTATATATATTTATTTTATAATAATTTTAGCTGTATTCAAGTGTTGCAAAAAAAAAAAAAAGATATTTTGCTATTTTTTGGTGTCAGTTTCTAAATAAAATGAGGAAAAATATGATAAAATATTATTCTAAATTACATTTAACAATTGGTTAATAACAACAACAACAACAACAATGAAACAAGGTTTTATATTTACTCAGTTTAATAAATAGAATAGTTTATATCATAATAATAATATTAATAACAATGTTTTTGCTTACTTAGAGTACATATTTTATATTAAACTATTGATTTATTATTCATCAGTAGCTTAATAAATAGAATAAAGAGTTTAATACTAATAATAATAATAATCAGTAGTTTATTACATAGTTTAAATAGAATAAAGTGTTTATATTATTATTAGTAGTAGTAGTAGTAGAAATAGTAGTAGTTGTAGTATAAAAACAATTTCCCTTTGAAATTCCAAGAAAAGTAACAAAATATTGTGAGATAATATGCTATCGTCAAGGTCGTAACACCCACCCTTACTTTCATGACATGGTCACTGAAGTCTAACTGGCCAACTGAAAGAGGTTTATCACTTAAAAAGGCTAATCACAGTCGATAAAATGACCTTTTAAAACTCTCTCCAAACATAATGTTCATAATTCGTTGACCTACACATAGATATTTAGCTATCTTACAATGATCACACATCACGGTGGAGACTCTCGAATAAATTTTTCATAGGCTTGAATAAATCATCCTTATCTGATGTCGAGTCATCTACGCTTTTGTGACGTGAAAATATCTTTGGTCTCTTGGTAAACATTCATTTGTATGCAGTGCTGAGTTGTGCATGCAGTTGGGAACAGTTTGTCGCTTTCGGACGATGAGGACTGTTTCTGTGCCAGAATTGTCATGCGGTGCAATGCGGATGACCTCCCCCTCTCTTATTCCGCTGTCAGTATGTGTTAGTATAAAAAGAAATATCATACTGCGGCCCATTCATTCAGCTCTTGCTCAGAGTGGCTCGCTTTAATTGTGCTGTTGCTACTTTGAGCGTTCAGCTCTGGCACAATACTATTTGGGTATGAGTGGATTGATTAAATCTTAAATGGACTTGACTTCTTCTTTTTTTTGACATGTGTTCTCACCCCCTAGAAAACTGTTTTTCACGGACTATGGGACAATAGCCAAAGTGGAGCGCTGCAACATGGACGGCACCAACCGAACCAGAATAGTGGAGTATAAAACCGAACAGCCGACTGCCGTGACATTGGACTTGGTCAAGAAACTTGTATACTGGGCGGACGCTTATCTGGATTTTATCGAAGTTGTGGATTACAATGGCAAGAACAGACACGCGATCATCCAAGGCAAATCGGTAAGGCACTTTCTTGGTTTCTTCTAAGATCTTCATGCCGAAAAGACCAACACGTTGTTGTCGTTGTCGTTGGGTATGAGTCCCCCAACTAGCTGGTGAACATCTTGTTTATGCTGGTCCAACACTTCCAAACCAACAAGAAGTGTGACCTCTAAACAACTAAACTATATAGAAAAAGTTCCTGTGAGTTTTTTACCCAACAGCCTTAATACTCTGCAGTAAAGCTGTGATAGATGATGCTCCTTTAAATAAAGCAGTTTATTTGAAGGCTATAAAGTTTGGCCTATCTCCCTCACCCCTTCAACGGGCCCAAAAGTGTGGTGATACAAAATTCATAGCTTCATAAACTCAGTATAAATTTCATTCATAGTTCATAGAACGGGCCAAGGGCACTGTCAAACTTGTGCATTTTTCTCAAAAACAATAGATAATCTATCCGTGGCTGTTTTATCAGCGTTATAAGACATCTGGTGTTAACCAATATCCAGCTGCTATACTTAGGAATTTTTTTTAACAAATTCCTCTTTTGGAAAGCGCCTGTGTGCAGGTGTTCATGGTTTTGAGTGATTACTGTAGTTGAAGAACAGCATTTGTGTCGATTTCAGACATTTTTCATGCTAAGTATCGATCCACTCTACGTCTCTCTTGGGCTGTTGTTGATTCTGCTTGGGTTTTTAAGTGTTTGGATTTGCTTTCTCTGTTGATTATTTGTTGGCTTTAACTTTTAAATTCAATAGGGGTGACCAATCTTTTGTTGATCCTGGAACAACTTTCCTGTCAACCCTGCCCATAACCGCCGACTTAGTCTCGCATAGTCAGATCTTTGATGTATCAGCGCTAGATCCGGTCCATTTGGAATGATCATAAATTGACTTCCCTAGTCCACACTGCATCATATTCTAGCCAAGAACCAACCACTTAGACAGGAAGAGACCGTCTGATGGTCATGTGAAATGACAAACCGTATAGTCATTTTATCATTTTTGAATGATTTCTCAAGGGTCAAGTGACTGAAGATTGGAGTAATCTTTCAAAGATTTTATGCCACTAACCTGGCAAACTTTGTCAAATCCAACTAATAGTTCTTCTTGATAGGAAAACTGTCCCAGGACAAACATCCTACTTGTGAAATCACAGGAAGCATGCAGAAACAAACTGTGGCCATTTATGTAAATTTGCCGCATGGATGCAAAGTTAGGATTTCTTTTCTTGACATTTCTGTAGCCGTCTCATTGCTCCCTGTCAGAACCGTTAGCCTGGATGAACACCAGGTTGTATTGACCTTGCCGAGTCCTGGCTTCACACTACAACTCTTTTGTGTGCTTTTTTTTTTTATTGATTTGTTCATCCATTTCCTGCGAGGTTCAACTCTAGCATATTCCCTGGAACCTCTATCGGAGACTGTATTGGTACTTTTTTTCTCAGAGCTGGCACTGAAAGATAACCTGAAATGAACTCTACTACTTCTAACTCCATTTGTTTTTCACGTCAGTCTTTCTCCACAAAAATCAAAGCCTCAACAGTAACTGTTTGTAATTTGTAGCACAGATGTGACATCAAAGATCCCTGCATATTTCAACTGATGTCTGTCAGGGCTGCTGTTTATTCAGAGAAAGTAACATCGCTGGATGGCTGGATGGATTAAAGAAGAGAATCTACGCAGACGTATTTGTGTCGTGTTCAGAATTAAGTCGAAGAGGTGCCATGGTCTTTCTCTTTCTCCATTCCTCTGTTTCTCTCTCCAGGTGTCACACCTGTACGGATTAACGCTCTTTGAAGATTACTTGTTTGCGACGTGCTCTGAACCCTCCAGAGAGAGCAAAGTGGACATATTTAGGATAAATCGCTTTAACAGCAGTGACATGAACACCGTTACCACTTTGGAAAGTGCCAGAGCCGTCCGAGTTTATCACAGACTGGCTCAACCTACAGGTAAACTTGTCCTCGGAGCATAACTAATATAATCAGTAATCAGTCAGATTTAAAAATAGCAATGGATTATGTACATTTTTAATGTTTTTTTTTGTTGTACATTTTACTGAAATGCTATTGTGGTGGAAATTCACCCATGTGATTAAAGTCAGGCCACTCAATAGTAAAATGATGAAACCAAATGTACTTCTGAAAAACGAAATTCAGGGTAGTCTCTTTTCAGAGAACTACAAAGTGAGTTCCAAACAAAACAGAATATTTATCCAGTCAAATCATACATATTCATTTTTCAGCCTAACAAAGACTTTAAAACTTGATTGGATAAATAAATGAGTAAATTATCATAAAGCCATCCTATACTTTCTTTTACCTTATAAGAACAAATTCCGGTCCATCGACATTTCATAATAGTTATCCGCTCAATGTATGTAAATAATTATTAGTTAGAGACATCTAAACCCCTAACTTCTTCCCCGCTAACTGACCTTGAGGGCAGAAAAGTCATTATTCTCAAGTCGTTGCTCAGAGAAACTATTTACTAACCTTGCAAAGTAAAAGATAAATGGTAAAGCATAAAAACGTAAACCATTTTACTTAGCTATAAAACTAATAGATAACACATTTACTCTTCATGCTCATCAATCAAGATCTGACCCTTACATATGTGGCTTAACTTCCATTGGGGAACAGTCTTCAGCAAACCTTCAGTTCACCACTTCACATTCTTAGATAGTTAACCACTCTTTTGAAAACATCATGTCTTAAAAACAATAAGAGACAGAAAGTCTAATACATGTACATGGTAACATATATGCCAACAATCAAGTTTCATTTTTCTCATGGTTTAAAGATTATGAAAAGATCATATAAGGAAATCCGTGTAACTCATATAAGATTAACAAAGTTAATCATGTATGAGCCATAGCATTGATTGAACACGCATAAGAAAATAATATTTCCCTTGCACTATATCTGTTATTCATGGAAAACAAGAGCAGAATTAATTTCTGTATAAAATGTTGTTACATTTGTGACCACTCATGTAAGAATACAATTTATGCTTTGCAAACAATGAATACGTTCTGCTTGTGTTTCATGAATGAGGTTAACCAAAATTGCTCTCAAACTGGCTAGCACATTTACAACTGTGTGTTTTTACATTTGGAAGATGCTGTTTTTTTAGTGGGATTTATGTAAAAGCTGCAATAGTTACATTTATGATGCGTATATACTATGATATGGAAGCCCATTCGACTTCAGTGTATAAAATATAAAAGTAACTTTGAAGTTTAAAATTAGAAATACCATCACATTGTGGGATACAAAGTTGCAACCGTGCTAAAGAAAATTGCAACTGAAATAAAATAAAAAATGTGAGAAATAAAATCAGAATTACCATTTTTATCTGAGGCAGAAGTGTGATTTCAGATTTATCTGCTGTTATGATGATTTAAAGAGTTTGTACTCCTACTCAATAATGATGCTTTAAATCAAATTAATCCAAAATTATTTTTTATTGTACCAAAGTAATTAAAATGTCCTTGAACTTATCACATTTTTTCACATTTTAGGCTATATTTTGTTTTTTTAGACTTTTAAGTTTTATTAACGTGGCCAAGATTTGGTAAAATGAGGGAACAAATTTTTATACAATGCGCACAATTTAGTATAACAACGAACTATTATATCACGTATACTATTTACTTAAAAGAAGGGAATGACTTAGTAAAACGTGGTGACAAGTCATCGGAACAACTTGTTAATTCTTGGCCACGGTATACATATTTTTTCCCCCATGTCATCATCTCCGTGATACACAATTCATTGCCTTTTAAAATGAAGTGTTTAGCATTTTCTATGTATGTTTCTGTGCATGAAACACAGTTCAATTCATTTTAATCAACCTAAAACATTGAAAAAACACTGGACAAAATTTTATGTTAGCATTTAGCCATTTGCAAAGTGACTAATGAATTTGTCAAAATATTTACAGTTTAATCAGACATAACCATAATCTTTAGCCCACTAATAGGCAACTAAATTTTAGTCGACTAAATGAGGCTTAATCGACCCAAATTCTAAAAGAAAAAAAAATATTCCAAGTGTTCGTGTGAAGTGTGGAAGCTGAATTATAGCGTGCTTACTGCTTTTTTTTTTACATTTTTTTTTTCTCAATAACAGCGAAAACAACTTAAAATACTCTGTCATTTTTGTCATACCGATAAGAATAATACATCATTCGAAACTGTTTAATTTTATTTGTGTAAACAAAAATGTTGTGCTTTTGTAAAATAAAGAGAACAAACAGGATGTGCTTTCTGCCCTTCGGTCGTCTCACGTCACAAAAATGAACCGAAACTCATTCTATAGGCTACTTGCTAGGGCTGGGCGATATGGCCAAAAAAAATCATATCTCAGTATTTTTGGCTGAATGGCAATATACGGTATGTATCTCAGTATTTGCTACATTTTTCTATTTGGATTTAGAAAAAAAAAATCTGTATTTATTAAAAAAAAAAGTCCATACATGTTGTCCTACATCCTATATCCTAACCTGTTCATATTAAAGGCTATGAAAACAAATCAAGTGAATGTAACAGTCTATGCTATATATGCACAAAAACAGTCAAATCATATTACAATCTAAAAATAAAAACTTAATACTTTATAAGTGGAAGTTAAATTCGCTAAACCAAAAATGAAAATAATAATGGAGGTACTAGAATATACCTGTGAAATGTAAGTTACGCATTGAGGAAAACACCACAAATGCATTAGCATTAACCAGCACAAATATTTGTCAGCACATGATGTAACGTATATGATAGAGCTTCTGAAAGGGGACGCCGCTATGCGTGTTAACTATATCTTACAAGTTATTTTAAAGCCCTTCATATTAAGCATTCCTCTTAGGATAAATTTGATTATGCATTTTCCCCGCTGCAGCGCTCTGTGTATATTTCAGATGTGCTCGTATCAAACTATTGTATAGCGATATAAACGGTATTGCCTCATTCCGTATCGTATAACGTTATATAAAAATATATCGATATATCGTACAAACTCTATATAACTTACCGCACAGCCCTACTACTTGCCTCAGACATGACAAATATATCAATAGAAAGCTTGAAATGTCTACTTTTAAAAGAACCAATTCACATTGAAAAGAAATACTCTACTTATGTAATCCTTATGAAAGGTGCATTTCTCTCTATAGGCTCGTTCACTCTTATGTAGAGATGGCGAGGCAGAATCGTCAATTCATCTTTACAGCTGACACTGACACAGAAAACACTAGTTTATCAATAAATAATTCAAATGTCTGCTTGACACATTCATAATCATAACTTTTGCAGGACGCTTTATGTGTGCGCTTGATCACGGAATAGGCTAAATATTACGCCTATATTAAAGGCTCTTTGTGGTTTAGTATTCTTCTCATATATATTTAAGTAATTCAATTAATATAGGCTAAACATGCAATTAGTCGAGTAATGGCTTATATGGAAAGTGTTTTCTTCTCCATTTTAAAAGTTTATAAGCTTATTTGTTTTACTTTCCTGTACATACTAGTTGTCTTTTTATTATTTAGCATTTGGTTTGTAGCATATGTGTGGTTGAACTGATATTTCACGATGCTGACCTTTCTCTTTCTCCAGTCAGGACTCATGCATGCAGCCCTGACCCACACGGACGAAAGGGTGGATGCTCGCATATCTGTCTCCTGAGCCATAACTACAAATCACGCATGTGCCGCTGCCGGACTGGCCATGTCCTTGCCAGCGATGGGAAGTCCTGCAAAAGTGAGGGTCACAAAAAGCCAATTTCTCTTTCTTCTCTCCTCCTCCTGTAGCTTCTAGGTGTCTGATTAGCATCTGGGAAACGGGTCTCTCATGTAAATGGATTTAGTGGTATTCCCAAAGGAAAGGGTGCTGCTATCTGAAGCCATATATCAGATGGATGGCCCTTTTGGGTTTGTCAAAATGTAAATTTATGACCAAATTTATGGAGACCCAAGATGCTAAAGAATGGCCACGTTTCTGTGATTAATGTCGCACGTTCAGCACATTAGGGCGGAATACATGGGAAATTGATGTTTTGTCTCTTGGCATCGGGATCACTGACTATCAGAGAATATGTGTGTGTTTGAGTGTGTAGGCCAACATCAGATGATTTTGAAAAGCTTTTTTTTCTCAAACTTCAGATGGCAGATCACTTTAACAATAAAACAAAAATGTATATCACCTAGCACTTTAAATATATTACCTTTAGTTTTGACATAGTGTATGAATTACGTGATGAAAATAAAAAAAATACCTTCACATCATAAACTCGGTTTATTTTGTATATCAGTCAAGCAATTGTATGTCCAAAATAGATTTTATAATAATTCGTAGTCACATTTTAATATGTGGACTAAATTGACTCTTCGGAAAGACCCGCCTCCTTTAGTTACTGTTGCTATGTCCGCCAAGTCATGCGCTCTCATGCCACACATCATGTTGTGAAAAATACATCGCAGAGCAAAGAGGACACTGACAACACGTCGACAGACATATGAAATTGTTTCATATTTAATATATCGTAATTTTTTAAAAGAAGTTTAAACAATAAATACCATTCAGTGTCTCTTTAATGTGTCGCTGTAGCTCCTTCAATCGGCTCGTGAACCGATCATCTCTTCATACTCGTTCATTTATAGCATCAAATAAACATGAATGAACATCAGAAGGAATGTTCTTTCAAGCACAGAAAGACGTGAGTACACACACTTTTTCAATTTCAAGTAAACCAACGTTAATCTACTAACTCCCCTGACTGCTTTGTTAGACAAAATGGCGGATTCCGGGTTATGATTGGTCAGATCGCCTGTCAATCAAACTTTTTGCGAAGGGTCAATTATACTGAAATTATGCCACTAGAATGAGTTATTCGTGAAACAAGAGCAAAATGAATTTATGTGTAAACTGTCGTACTTTTTTTTTTAACCTACGTTTTTAAATTACAACAATTTTATGCATGAATACAATTTGTTTTGTGAAAAATTTAGCAATATGTTTTGCTCATGTTCCATGAATTAGGCCCAACATAGATGACACAAACCAAAATAGCTTACAATCCTACTAGGACTAGCATTTGTTCATTTGAAAGATGACATTTTTACTGCAATATCTCAAGTTATCTCTGCAGTGGAAGCCCATTCCACTTGAGAGTCAAAAAAAAATCGTAAAAAGTGTCGTAAAGTTTAAAATAACAAAGCCGTCAAGATACTAAACCTAACCTAAAGTTCAGTCCCTCACCTAAACCCTTACCCCTAACCACGATTAAACATCGAGAAACTATTTTGTACAAGCCAGATCCTTCATCTGTCGATTTCGTACAAATTATTACAAGAGTGTGCTGGCGTGTTATCAGGTGACTTTCCACATTTACATCAATTGATATTATTCGTAACTGGGATGTGTCACCCACCTTGCAGCAATAATATAATACATGCGTCAACTGATGTGCGTCAAATGCAGGCGTATATCTGCTATTTTATTGTGGCATTGAATGTAGCTCATCCATTTGAGTGTTTTGTTTTTATCTCAAGTGTAATAATGTGAAGCTGTTTTTGAACTGATTCCAGACTCGTCGTTCATTCGTTATGAATGAGTTGATGTACCATTCATATGTAAATTATTTAATTCACTAGATTATAAAAGATCATGCATTACGACATGGTTATTTAAAGTACTGTAGATTACACAAAAATGTCTGTCTTACCCTATTGGACGCTCGTAACATTGTTGATTCTCACGTCTCATTATCGAATTGTACAGGATGAAACCTGTGCCATATTTGTTTTGAGAGCAGCAGAATGGTTGCATTTGATTCAAGATTCAATACTCCTGTACATTCCTCACACGAAGGAATCATTTGGCTTCAGTCCCATTCACAGTTATAAAAACACAATTGCTCTTGTTGGGTTTCTCTATCCCTTCATCCTATTTTCTTTGTCTCTCTGGATCTCACAGTCGGACCTAATGATAATTGCAATCATTATGTTTGCACCATGTCAGCTTGTAAGTAATGCATTTCGAAAACATTGTGCTTCATACATACGTGTCCCTCATTTTACGGCCCCCACTTAGGACCCTGTTTGTCCCTGGTTACTTACTACACACACACACACACACTCAGATACAATTTCAAACACAATGTAACTGTTATGCACCAAAAGATGATTGATTCGATAGAACCAAATCAGTGGAACTAATTCTTGTTTTAATTAAGCTAATGTAATTAGCTTGAGCCTCTCGCTTTGGATACATTTTTGTCAAAGGCTTTAATTTGCAGAACTGAATTGAAAACGGAGGCTAATTATGTCAATTAATTAAGCTCTGACAGTACTGTGGCAGAAGGCTTATTACGTTCCGCCACTGCATTTGTTTACTTGGGTAATCGTGTCTTTGCAGAACCAAAGAACGAGCTGTTCCTGTTTTACGGAAAAGGACGACCCGGGGTTATCCGAGGTCTGGATATGAATATCAAGTCTGGCGATGAACATTTGATTCAAATCGAAGGGCTTGTGAGTCCCAGAGCGCTGGACTTCCATGCAGAGAGTAGCTACATCTACTTTGCAGACACCACAAGCTTCCTAATCGGACGTCAGAAGATTGACGGAACCGCCCGGGAAACGATCCTTAAGGACGGTATGTTTATCGTGACTTACCCTACGCTTTATTCTGAGAGATTAATGTTAGCTTTTGTGTAAGTCTGTTTGAGCCTCACTGCAGTTTTGTATTGTGGAAAAAGCTTTTAAATATTCTCCAACTCATTTTCATACTGGTTCTGTAATGAATCATCTGTGCAACCATGCGGTGTGGTACGGTAGAAACGGGGCACCTGTGCTTGAGCACTTCTGTTTCCGATGTTTTCCAAATGGGAAGTTATTTATCATAAATTTTGTGCAATTCAGTTGTCAGGGAAGCTCGCTGGTCGATACCGCATAATTCCACTAGGGAGAATTAGAGGAGGACAGTGATTAATTGAGCTGTCTTTGATGTTATCAAGCAAAAAGAACAACATTTTCTCAATTTATTTCTGCTTCTGTTTTTCCAGAGCTGGATAATGTTGAGGGTATTTCGGTGGACTGGATTGGTAATAACCTGTTCTGGACAAATGACGGTTATAGAAAGACCATCAACGTGGCCGGGCTGGACCGGCCCTCGCAGACCAGGAGAACGCTTTTAGAAGGCAATATGTCTCATCCCAGGGCCATTGTTGTGGATCCTCTAAATGGGTAAGCCCATGATACCTTTCCTGCTTACAGCAGCATTTAAAAGCTTCTTCTGCAGGGATTTCAGTTTGCTAAAGCCTTGGATGAAATCCAGCCATTTAGAGTGCACTGGGGGGCGGGGATGTTTGCCCTTTGCGATTTTCATCAAAAAATTTCAACAACTGTGTGCTTCCTCTGTTTTTATTAGCAAAAAAGCACTGTGTATCATATCATAATACCATGGTACTTTAATAGAAATTATAGTACTGTGTATTATTTCAGTATTTACATTTGGACACATATATTACTACACTATGTGTCTAAAAGGAACATGGTAATTCTATGATGCTTCATTTATATCCGTGTTTCAAAACTTTCCCTGGGAATTAGGGGCTTTGGGGTGGTACTGGGTGTGTCTCGACCGCAGGGACCTGGGTCTAAATGAAGTACCGGGTTAAAAAATTTCCCTCTGAGAAAGTTCCTGCTCGCAAGGTAGTACGTTTTCAAAGTTCAGGAACTTTCAGGGTGGGACTTGGGTGATGAACATGCTGATTGGTTGACTACACGCAGCATTTTATTTCAACCTCAATTTTTAAAAGTCTGCGTGCAGTAAAAGTTGTTTGCTATTCGAATCAACAATGGAGTTTAAAAAAATGCAACCGATGGACCAATGGCGAGGTTCAGTCTTTATTAAGCTTATGCGATTAAGCTTATATGAAGGACGAAATCCAGTGGGAACTGGAAAGTCACTTGCAGTCCTATGTCACCGGACTAATTTGCCTAATTTTTGCAGTACTCTAGACCGTGATAGAAACACAGACAGCAACAGGTCTGGAGGGAAAAAAGTTCCTAAGAGAAATTTTGGTGGAAACGTGGCTTATGATACTGATTGATTACCATGGTAGAAACCATAGTATTATGATGGTAAACATCCAGGATAAAAAAGATGCTATAGGTGCTTCAACGAGTACTAGTATTACCTGGTAAACATTACGATGGTATGTAAAAAATAATAAACTGATATCACTTACAAAAAAAAGTACCACGGTATTCTTGAAAGTACTTTGGAGTGCCACACAGTATTTTCAGTAGCATGGTATATTTCAAAGTATTACCATGGTACTATGTCAAAGAAACCATCATATTAGGATATTAAATGTCAAAAAGAAAAGGAAATGGTGTTACTATAGTACAAAAAACAAAACAAAACATGGGACTACTGTGTATCATGGTACTTTCTGGTGTCACCCCCTTTGAGATGATGCTTAACAAACATACATGTATTGAATATCATTGTTAACTTAAATCAAAGAGTGGAAGTAGCAGAAGTGCCATTGTGTCAAAGGGAGCTAATGTGAACATCCTCATTCGATGTCATTGCTCAGACGGAAAAGCTTAAAGGGAATATGGAGAGACCATGACTGTAAATCGCTGCCTTGGCAGAACGGTGAAGCCTGACATAAGAGGTTTAAAAGTTTAAAGGCAGGTTCCAGTTTCTGCTTATATTTTAGTGACTTCTTTCTGTGTGCTGTACACTTGACATGTTTATCCTCGTAATGGGTTTTTGGATAGGGTTGTCTGATTTTTAATAGCTTGGGTGTCTTGGAATTTTAGATCATTTTCAAATAGTCTTTGGAATAATTACGAGTAATCAGTTTTAATCTGCAATTAATCTGCAATTGTGTTACTGCAAATTGGTTTAAAATTTCAAATAGTCCAAGTTTTTTTGAACTTCGGATCACCGCTTAAGCTTTAGCTGCCGGTATGCTGAATATTCAATACCTATCCCAGCTTAATCTCTCCCCTTTCAAATCCCATTTCACTCTCTAAAAACTGTCCTTTACCGTGTCTGTCCTTTCGTATCCCATGTACGCATGTCATTTCCTGTCTGTGCTAACATGATAAGATGGAGGATTAGCCGTTATGACTCTTGGTCCTGATCGCATTTGCTCTCCATCTCCATCACTCGCCGATTTGCCTGTTCACAGTAGGTGCTGTCACTCAAAGCCCTGCCTCATGAATTATTCAACAGGTCACTGAATATGAGTGGGGGGAGTCGATTGCCTCTGTCATGTTATGTTAGGCTGGGTTCAAATGCGCAAGGCCGTGTCACAGTGTTAAGTTTATGTGGTGAAATGTGAGAGGTTTGAACTTGGAAAAGTAGGACCTTGTAAGAGTTGCTGAACAAAAGTTTTGGCTCCCAAAGAATGAAGAATTATTAATAACATCCAATTGTAAGAGCCTGTTTTTTTAGGTTTTTAGGTGGTTAAGTAAGGACATTGTCCTCAATACTTTTGAAGGAGTATTTTCAGTGACCTGTCGTCTAGAAGGCAGCTTAAGATCATAGCTTTTGGAACATGGTACTTGCTATTAAAGTCCCCATGAAATCAAAATTGAAGTTTGTTGGCTTTTTGAATGAGTATGTTAGCCTTGATCTTATCTATAAACTTGTGTTCTCCAAAAGAGACAAAATTGCATTTAGAAGCTATAAGCATTTAAAACGTACAATCTCTTGCTTTGACCTATATGGATCAACGATTTTGATGCAGTTCAGCTTCTCATCTCATCATTTTCTGTCCAATCCAAATGCTCTTTAGAATCGGAAGAGTCCCTCCCCCTACACTATCAATAGACGCTGAAGCTGCAGTGTCGATCACTTGTTCACACATTTACTATTTTCTGTATGATGAATGGCAAATAGTGCACTATATAGGGGATAGGGAACAATTCAGACAATGTAAATCTGCTTTCCATTCGGGCAAGTGGAGTCTGGTTTTACGTTAGTGTCATGCAAACCGCCGCAGCGCATTCACAATCTGCTCTGATCCACGGACACGGTAGAACAGAGTGAATCATATGCATGCGTCGGTGCAGACCACAAAACGTATCGGACCCATTCGAATTCTGCACGGAATGCTTTATTTTAAAGTGATATGGTGGAGATTAGGAGGAAAATCGGTTAGACAGACTCAGGAATTAGAAACTGAGCACTGACGAGTAGAAGAGATAAGACCGGTGCCATGCACCAACATAAATTACACATCCTCAGGAGGATTTTTCACTTGCTTTAGTACCAGTTTCATATTAAATCTAAAGGTGATTTATAAAACGGATAGTTCCGGCCCTTGATTCTGATTGGTTGTGCCACGTTCGAAGCCGTTGTAAAATTCGCAAAAACACTGAAAGTGTATGTTGCTGCGTCTGTCTTAGCAACGACTCGTGACGTGTTCGCTCTCTTTATTTTGTTCATTGAAGCTTACTGCATTACTGCATTACATGCACTCAAATTTAGCAATTTCTGGTTACACTTTATTTTTAGGTGTCTTTATTTCCCTGTAATTATACATTTAAGTACTGAGCAATGTTAAGTAACTACATGTACTTACTATAAGTTTAGGATTAGGGTTGCGTTTGGTTTAGGGTTAGCTGCATATAATTGTGCACAATTTATAGTTATTACAATAGTAACTACGTGTAACATACTGTATGTAACAATGACACTGTAAAATAAAGTGTTACCCATTTTCCTTCAGGTCAGTCCTATGTTCATAATAAAAAGTCAGTTTGAATGTCCACTGTGATCTTGTTCTTTTAACATTTAATGTGTTTTCCCGTGCCCTGCTGACAGCGCTAGTCAAAGCATTTGTCATTTGCATCTTGGTCCGTGTTCACAGCAAGTTTCAATATAGAAGTCTTTGCGACTGAGTGACTCGCTCATAAAGACAATCTTTGCTACCATGTAATGGCGTAATAAATGAAACTTCTGTTGCTGTTCATGGTCAGGGACAATTTTTTCCAGAGGAAGGACACCTTTTAAAGATTTTACTTGATTAAAGTTGCATTAATTCATATTTTTTGGCTTTAATATTTGTATTATGTGGCAACCGGTTTATAAAAGCAATAAGCCTCATGAAACCATGGTTCACAGAGAATTTATAACAGCTAAGGGGGTTCTAACAATGCCTTTTAGCTGTTATAAATTCACTGTAAATCACGGATTCTTGGAGCTTATTGCTTTAATATATTGGAGTGTGGCTGTCATACGCTGTCAAATACAGCTTTGCCAAGCTCAACGGCTCTGGATGAGATGGGATCTAAACGAAGCGCTATTGGCTATTTTCAAAAAGGGGATGAGCTGTTTGATATGTCCCACCCTTTCTTCCTGTCTCCGAGGAAATTAACGTCAACACATTGAATAACGCTGTATGTTTCAAGGCACTTCAATGGGGCTTTAAGTAGTCTGAATCAGTACCACCTTGAAGTGGTACAACCAGCTGCTAGCTAGTTTGTTGCTAGTCCAAAATGGTCTACCAACATATGACCAGCTAGAAAACAGATACAATGTTCCAAAACACATCTAAGCAGCTGGATTTTTGAACAGGGAATAATAAAGACTTTTTCCAGAGAGCTACTCTGAAGTATTTGGTTTGGGTTTATAGCATTCATTAAATCCTCATTAAACAGTCTAGTGCAGCATGGAAATTGATGCCAAGCTGGTCCTGTTCAGCTGGGTTTCGTGACCATAAATATGTCATTTCTCACTGGGTTCCTTAGATGGATGTATTGGACAGATTGGGAGGAGGATGAGTTAATTGACAGCAGAGGACGGATAGAGAAGGCCTGGATGGATGGATCTCACCGCCAGATCTTCGTCACGTCCAACATGCTGTGGCCCAATGGCCTCACCCTAGACCATTCCTCCAGCATAATGTACTGGTGTGATGCCTACTATGACCATATAGAGAAAATCTACCTCAACAGCAGCCACAGAACGGTTAGTAAATGAGTGAGTGGGTTCTTTAGTTCTCAGACACCTCCATTCCACTCTCTGTTCATCTCAATATTTCCCAGTAACTCACACACGTGTTCTACTTATCACAGGTGGTGTACAGCGGGAAAGAGTTGAATCACCCATTTGGGATTGCGCATTACCAGAATTACATATTCTGGACGGATTACATGAACGCCTCAATATTCCGGCTGGATTTGTCATCTAATGATGTTGCTCTAATGCGGGCGGAAAGACCACCTCTCTTCGGGATTCAGGTGTATGACCCGCAGAGCCAGAAAGGTAAATATGAATATGTATGCTGTAGATTTTAAGCTTTAATTTATTCTTGAAATCTTGCCAAAGGCTGCAGTAAGATGGAAGAACTTCCAGAAGGTCTAAGATTTAAACCTTCCAATATCCGAGGGGTGGTCTGAGTCTTTATATATTACCATTCCTTATAGCTTTTCCCAGTGACCCTGTTTTGGCACACTCTTGCTATACTGTACGATATATGAAAACGAAATATATCACCCCGCGTGCATTCACCTTTTAAACAGCTGAACATTCTAGAAACTAATGCCACACTGGCAAGTCCCTGAATTTGAATAAATGCTTTGCAACGGATATTTCCTGAGTAGGATACTTAATGGTAATTTTAACCTTAAGACTTCATGATCCAAGCATTTTTGGGGCCTGGATCAAATAAGCCTAACTTTGCTCATATTTTAAGGGCTAATTTGAAGGCATTTGCAGGAAATCTGTATGATATGTCCTGAGGTTCTGGATCCAGATCTTTTGTCTCCAGCGACAAGCAATTATTGTAAATAACTGGGCAGCTTTTTTTGGCATCTATACACAGTGTAGTGAGATTTTTCTTCATCGCTCTACCATGCAGAAATATGTAGATTGTTGACCACAGTTGACCTATTGGTAAGCACCTTCCCTCTAACACAGATGAGCCAATGGCAGTTGACTATCAGTTGCATGGGGACCAGAACTCGGACATCTTTAGGTTTCAGCACAATAGAGGAAAGATCCAAAGCTCTCAACAGTTTGATGGTGTTTATGCTACAAAAATGGTGAAATGATGTACCTGGGGGTACTTGTAACACAGATTTCAGGTATCCTGAGAGGATGGGAAATGGAATTTATGTCCTAAACCCAAACAAGACTGAGCAAAATGTCTGCTTTAACGTCCAGAAGATCAACTGGGATGTATACATTTGTTCTAAGGTATGTCGGCGCAACAATGCTTTTAACTCTGCTAATGTCATCATGGAATATTTACTTGAAAATGTATCAAAAATATCTTGGGACAAGGTTTTCACTGACAGCTGTCATAGAAAGACAGTTAACAACTCTGTTTGTTTCTCTGAATTAGCAACAGTAACTAAGGGGGGTGGGGCTTACCAATAGGTCAAATATGGGGATATTAACTAAGGCTCAGTGTGCATGAAAATCCTTTTATTCTATTTTAGACATGTGCAATAAGATGATTTTAGCTTTTTCTGACATTTCAGTGTGGACTAGAAACATTTGGAAAACGTTTTCAAGTGTACCCGGATTAATGTACTCATAGCCTAAGACAGAATTGCTCCAGCTGATGATTACTTTTATTGTACATGTGTTTCATTTAAACAATGTACTTTTTTTGGTGGCTTAACTAATCTTTGACTGGCTAAAATGACATTGATCAAAACTGACCTCCCAGTTGTATGCGTCATTGGAGCTAGTAAGGTGACTGAGGGTGATGATGAATGCTTGTCTTCGACTTTTGCTGAAGGTTAATCACTGTGATGGTTCCTGTAGAGTTACTCATATGTTGCCTCTGGTAGAGATACTATATGTCATTCTTAATGACAGCCAGCCAATGGCAAGACAGAAATGGCCAAGTCATCTGAGGTACAGTATGAATGTAAATATAAATCAGCATTAGCAATATAAATCAAATTCTCCAACTTCAATGACCAAGCAAGTGAGTATTGATGACTTCTGTCTGTTTTAACTCTAAGTGTAATTTCCTTGCCAAACAAATAGACTTATCTGCAAATAGGTCTCCAAAAGGGTATCCAAATGGGACTTCTATGGGCGGTGAAGGTATTGTGAACTTTTCCAAGGAGGTCGATAGTTGTGATTCATATTCTTTTATTCTTAACAAGCAGCTTGACAATCATGTTTACACTACTGATTTTGTCCAGATGTTCTGTGCACCATTGCGGCACCTGTGAACTCAACTGTGCTGAATATATAATAACCTGGCAGAGCGTTTAGCTTTTAGCGGAAATTATTGGCCTTTGTTGATGAAATATCTCAGATCCAAACGTAACTAACCATGTCTGGCTGTTTTACCAGTACTTGTACTACATTTGTACATATTTTGGATATGATAGTAAGGGTTGCACTTATGTACTTACAATGTACTTACCTAAGAAAGTATTGGGTAATATAACTACATGGGTTAAGGTTAGATTTAAGTGTAGGTTCAGGGTTAGTACCTCGTTATTACCCAGTTATTGCAATTACTATAAAAAGTACATAGTATGTACATGGGGAACATGCCTGTAAAATAAAATGCTTCCATAATTAGCATGCACTCATTAACTCTTTCTTGAGATCTCACTCAATATACAAGGTACATGTTGATGTAGCATATCAATGCTAAGTACATGTTGCAAGCATTTCGGAAAAGCAAATGGGGTATAATGTTCACTATTTATCATTTTCTGAGCTTCACTAAGCTCTGTTCAGGAGTTGAGAGTTGCTGTCACGTTATGCTACATTAACTCTCTATGACTTTTTTGCCTGACTCGACAATTGAGAGCG
Organism: Zacco platypus; assembly: GCA_038088235.1. Taxonomy (NCBI): domain Eukaryota; kingdom Metazoa; phylum Chordata; class Actinopteri; order Cypriniformes; family Xenocyprididae; genus Zacco; species Zacco platypus. The sequence goes on along the minus strand of CM076086.1, from coordinate 35,864,108 downwards.
AGTTGGCTATCATTTTCTCAGAACTGTTATTCTATGAAATGGTCAGTGGTTTCAGTTTAAAATCTCGTATTCACATAAAATGTTTATTGTTGGCCTGAGGAAATGATATATAAATGTCTGAACTCGTTTGCCTTTTTCTGTAAATGCATTCTAGAGCCAAAAAATAACTTTTCATATCTATTCTGTTAAAATACGGTGCATTATGAAATGTTGGCAACTAAAGTGAAAAGAATTGAGTTCAGTTAACGTGATCTGCTTGAATCTACATTAATCTCTGCGGATGATTCAGTGGACACATGGCGTCCAATTGATGTCATCTTCATTGGGAGTCTATACCAGATTTGCCTGAATCATTGATTTCAATGGAGAAAGATCAATGTTCATTAGACAAGGAACTCTGAGCATGTCCCTTCTGGAGTCTGTGCTTAACTGGGAGTGCTATTTGCATTGGAAAAAGCATTTGCTAGTTCATTTGGAGTGCTTGGACATGCAGGTAGTTGAAGTCGGTGGTAACACATTTAGTTTAGCACTCATAATCGTGTTTAATTATAATCTTGAGTAATAATAATGAAGCACTACAAAAGTATTCTTGTGCACAGTTTTACAACATGTAACATGTTCAAACCATTTTAGTTCATTCAGAAGGTTCAAGTAAAAGAAACGGGTTGCTGTGAGTTAATCTTGTACTTGCACATTGGAGTTTCAAAGTAGCTGCTTTGGAATACAGAAAATATGTTTTTTTTTGACATCTTCACTTGTGTCTAATGTCTCCAAACTGCATTAAATATCACATTTATCTTTCTTTGTGTTTTCCCGCAGGTAATAACCAATGTTCGGTGAATCACGGTGGCTGCAGCCCTTCAGCTCTGTGCCTCGCCACGCCTGCAGGACGTGTGTGCACCTGCGCAGATGACCAACATCTGGAGAAAGATAACATCACCTGCTCATGTAAGCTTCCATTAGTATTTTGGAAAAAAAGTTACCTTTATACAGGCACAATTTGATATATGAACAATAATTTGCACAATATGGGTGACATATTACTGGCCACTAAAAACTTGTTTCTTCATGTCCGATTAGAGCTGATGTAATTGATTGTTTTTTTCTTTGTAATTCTATATATTTTTTAATCATCATAATGATGCCGCTGGGGATGTGGTTGAACAGAATATGCAGATTTTGTGTTGGCACCCACAGACTTGTCAATAATGGTGGTGTTTGTGAGAAATATGACTGCAAATCAGATATGTCTATTTTAAGCTGAATATGTCCATTGATTTCCAATTCCAGCAGGGGATGTAAATGCCTCGGTTTGGCTGCAACCGTCTTTGAGTTTGTGTTTGCATGTGGTTTGGCTTTAATTCCATCGTAAACTCATTTGGATTCATTGTACTGCATAAATAACATCCTGTTTTGCTTACTTTTTATTGTGTGTGTCATTATAAGTAACCTTTAAACAATTTAAACATAATTCAGAACTGAAGAATTGGCTAACTTCCAATATTGGTTGGAATTTGAATTTGACTAGACTATTCTACATAGGAAGTTAAATAAGAATAACAGAAAGTGGAATTACGGAGATTAATATATTGTTTGTATACTAGGGGAGGCAGGAACAACACATACAGTAGGTTCTGAATATTGATTTAATTTCAAATCAATTTAACTAACCAGATCATATTCATTAAATTAGACTATAGACAAACCTTGTATTACTGTAATTGTCTAGATTGGCAATATGTTTAATCTGCTCTATATTAAACCATTCCTTTTTTGTTTTCTAAAAAAAATCCATCTCATCCATTTGTTCTACGGCTATAAATGTCACAATCATAACTACTTGATAACTACCTAACAAATAACTACATGATGTTTCACAAATCTTTTGTAAAATCAGCTTAGGTTCACAAATGTTGTTCAAATAGCATAATATTTTTTTCAGTTTTCATATGAGGTTTAAAAAGAACTGAGGAAATCCCAAATTTGTATACAGATTAGTACCAGCAACATGTGAGAAGTGCTGGTATGCAAGAAAAAGTGAGGGTATTCTGCAGCTTACGATATACAAGTGCTGGTACTGCATACTTTTGAGCAGAAGGACACTGTAAAATGAAGTGTTACCCAAAACAAATAATTACATCACTAATTTTTACTAATCACAGTGATATTCAAGTACATTATTAAAATAGTTTTTTTGTTGCTGTTTACACTAAATTTCAAAATAAACATTTTTATAAAACATAGATATAAAATTAGGACCTTTAGCTATTGCAGTATTTTATGGAGAAAATACTAACAAAAACTAAAGTGTTTTTATTCATTTCACTCATTTTTATGCTGATAATGTCATTTATAAAACATAGTTTTGTATTTAATTAGAAATAATGAGAAAATTATTTTACTTAGTATAAATTATTATTTTTTTATATGCATTTGAAATTTACAGTACTCTCAAATTGCAATTTTGATAACATCATCAATTTTACAACCTCAGTTAAAATTTTGAAATTTTAAAATGCGTTCTCGACCATAGTGTGTGTGTGTGTATGAGAGACAGAGAGAAGAGACAGTGTGGACATCTTGTTCCTGCCCTTTACAGCCCCATCAGAGGTCATTACGCCAAAACGTTGTGGCCCAGCGGAGTTTCAGTGCCAGAACCAGCGTTGCATTCAGCTGTCGTGGAAGTGCGATGGGGATGATGACTGCTCAGACAGCAGCGATGAAGATCCGCACCTCTGCTGTAGGTCTTCTTTCATTTTTGTAATCTAACCACATACGCACAGAAACAAAGGCTGTGTCTGCAATGGTAAACTAGAGTACTGTAAACGTATACTATATTATAAAAATGGTGAATAACTAAACATTTCTAGTATGCTAATTTTTTTCATATTTACTCACTAATGTTACATGTTTGCACGTCCACTTGCCTTACAATAATTTTGCACTTAAATCCAGTTTTCTGTTCCAAAAATGCTGAATATTTTGACTGTCCATTCAAATATGATGTTAAGCCTGTAAAGGTGTTTTGTGTTGAGTATCATATTTCATACATCAGGCTTTTAATGCTCATATAATAAGATAAAGGAGAATATGGAGCTCATACTTGAGGAGAAAACACCTCTTTTTTTATTATTCAGAGGCCCAAACTGTGCAAAAAAATGCAATTTGGTGTAAATGCTTATATTTATATGACCAAAAAGAAAGATTAAATTCTGATAGCTTTTAATGTAAATCAATGAGATATTTCAAACAATATAGCAGTCTACTTACATAAACCACATATAAACATCAATTATCACTCTATATGATAATGTAAATGTGATATTTAAATGCTTTGTTTTTTTATCAAAGCTGTTTAGTGGGGCAAAACATTTAATGCAGTGATTTAAGAGATACAAATAAACATTTTTCAGAAGTATGATGTATCAAGCAGCGTGTGTAACGTAATCGGATTACTTTTTTGATGTAACAAGTAAAGTAATGCATTACTTTCCATACAAAGTAACTATGTAATTAGTTACTTTTTTAGGGAGTAACACAATATTGTAATGCATTACTTTTAAAAGTACCTTTCCCCAGCCCTGATCATATTTGATACTCACATAATTTTTACCTGAGGCAGGACATTTTTAGAATTATACGAACATGCCTTTGTAAAAAGGTTTAAGTATTAATCATTGTGTCAGAAGGCATGTAGTAGATTGTGTATGACAGGTTTTTCAGCATAGTTTTAATGAAAATTTATAGGCCTTAGAAATTTGCTTATCAAATATGATACAGAAGGCTTTAAAGGGTTCCAGTTACTTCAGAAGGAAAGGTTGAGCGCATTGCATTGTGGGATACACTATGCCACATGTTGTGCTCAGTCTGTATAATAAGCAATTTGACAAAATGTAGCCTGAATGTTACAGTATGCAATTCCAAACACATCTCAAACCTTTTTGACACTGAATGCTTTCAAATGAATTTGTGTTACCAATTGACAGGCCGTTTGTTTCTCCTCAGCTAATCGCAGCTGCCCAGTGGACCAATTTAAATGCTTGAACAACCGCTGTATCCCAAAGAGATGGTTGTGTGACGGCACCGACGACTGTGGCAACAACGAGGATGAGTCCAACCGCACCTGCTCAGGTGAGCTTCACTCTGGAGCCCTGTCCTACATGGAGGGCCCTGTATACGCGCCCAACCATCCGAAACAACCTCGCCAACCGGCCCCACCGCTGGGAGACGCAGTGCTCGCTGTAGGCTATGCACGCTCAAAGTTAGCACCATTGGAGAATATGTTGCTTCGAGAGGAGAAGTCTTACATGACACCCCTGTATAATTTCCCGCCGGTACAGGCCCACGTGTCACATGTTCCCTCTGGTCTGTGAGCGAAATGAAACTAGGTTTGCCCTCATAATTCATCATGCACTTGGTGGGATTTACACATGACACACATCTGTTTCAGCCCAGTGAGCTTGAGTCCTCCGTGAGAGTTTCCGCATCTTGCGTTGGGTTGGCGGTTGCGAATGACCAATTCGTTCAAGTTTACGCCTCCTGCAAGGGTCCAGCTTCTAATTTACTTTTAGACTGATCTATATCCTGCAGTCTAAATCTCTAGAAGACATCCCCTGTACAAGCCTCCCCGGGCATTGAGAGGGTTAGGGTTTCTTGACATCAGGATAAATCCGTAATCCTGAACATCAATATGCCAGTAAATATGCTGTGTTTAAGCCAAATTGTGTTGTTGGAGTTGTGTTGTAACACTTGATAAAAGGGCTGGAGACACATTTCACACATTGCGCCAACAGGCATTGGTCGATTTAATTTAGATAGCCTAGAGACAAAGTTCTGCTTTGTGGGTAATACAATTTTCTAATCTGATCTTTAAAGGGAGAATTTGGAGAAAATCAATGACAACTGTTTGAGAGAGTAGTAAAGGTGGAAGGAGAATTCGTGCCATTGTAATTTACTGTCGTCCTATCTGTTGAAGGACATTCAAGATTTTTGGCGAGAGTTGTTTCCTGCAGCTTTCAAACAGAAGTTAAATTTTATGATTATAAATAATAGAATATTTTATTTCAGGTTTTTATTGATTTAAATGATATCAAATGATATTATATGTGTGTGTGTGTGTGTGTGTGTATATATATATATACACACACACACACACACACAGTGGGTACGGAAAGTATTCAGAGCCCCTTAAATTTTTCACTCTTTGTTATATTGCTGCCATTTTCTAAAATCATTTAAGTTCATTTTTTTCCCTTTTCATTAATGTACACACAGCACCCCATATTGACAGAGAAACACAGAATTCTTGACATTTTTGCAGATTTATTAAAGAAAAACTGAAATATCACATGGTCTTAAGTATTCAGACCATTTGCTCAGTATTTAGTAGAAGCACCCTGTTGATCTAATACAGCCATGAGTCTTTTTGGGAAAGATGCAACAAGTTCTTCACACCTGGATTTGGGGATCCTCTGCCATCCCTCCTTGCAGATCCTCTCCAGTTCTATCAGGTTGGATGGTAAACGTTGGTGGACATTTTTAGGTCTCTCCAGAGATGCTCAATTGGGTTTAAGTCAGGGCTCTGGCTGAGCCATTCAAGAACAGTCACGGAGTTGTTGTGAAGCCACTCCTTGGTTATTTTAGCTATGTGCTTAGTTATTTTAGCATTGTCTTGTTGGAAGGTAAACCTTTGGCCCAGTCTGAGGTCCTGAGCACTCTGGAGAAGGTCTTCGTCCAGGATATCCCTGTACTTGGCCGCATTCATCTTTCCCTCGATTGCAACCAGTTGTCCTGTCCCTGCAGCTGAAAAACACTCCCACAGCATGATGCTGCCACCACCATGCTTCACTGTTGGGACTGTATTGGACAGGTGATGAGCAGTGCCTGGTTTTCTCCACACATACCGCTTAGAATTAAGGCCAAAAAGTTCTATCTTGGTCTCATCAGACCAGAGAATCTTATTTCTCACTATCTTGGAGTCCTTCAGGTGTTTTTTAGCAAACTCCATGCAGGCTTTCATGTGTCTTACACTAAGGAGAGGCTTCCATCTGGCCACTCTGCCATAAAGCCCTGACTGGTGGAGGGCTGCTGTGATGGTTGACTTTCTACAACTTTCTCCCATCTCCCGACTGCATCTCTGGAGCTCAGCCACAGTGATCTTTGGGTTCTTCTTTACCTCTCTCACCAAGGCTCTTCTCCCCCGATAGCTCAGTTTGGCCGGACAGCCAGCTCTAGGAACGGTTCTGGACGTCCCAAACGTCTTCCATTTAAGGATTATGGAAGCCACTGTGCTATTAGGAACCTTAAGTGCAGCAGAATTTTTTTTTGTAACCTTGGTTAGATCTGTGCATTGCCATAATTCTGTCTCTGAGCTCTTCAGGAAGTTCCTTTGACCTCATGATTCTCTTTTGCTCTGACATGCACTGTGAGCTGTAAGGTCTTATATAGGCATGTGTGTGGCTTTCCTAATCAAGTCCAATCAGTATAATCAGACACAGCTGGACTCAAATGAAGGTGTAAAACCATCTCAAGGATGATCAGAAGAAATGGACAGCACCTGAGTTAAATATATGAGTGTCACAGCAAAGGGTCTGAATACTTAGGAGCATGTGCTATTTCAGTTTTTCTTTTTTAATAAATCTGCAAAAATGTAAAGAATTCTGTGTTTTTCTTGAACTTGAACTTAAATGATTTTGTCAAATGGCTGTGATATAACAAAGAGTGAAAAGTATAAGGTGGTCTGAATACTTTCCGTACCCACTGTATGTGTGTGTGTGTGTGTGTGTATATATATACATATATATATATATATAAATATATGTAGTGATTTTTACCCCACTCACCGGTGACGTAGTGATTTTTGATCACGTGTCACCGAAGGTGTGGTTATGAGCGTACCAGATGACCCCTCCCCCCCTTTGTAATACGGGGCACCAGTTAAGAATATTATCTTAACAATTTAAGAACACTTTAAAAGAGCTCTTCTATAATTTAGAATTAATATAAATTGGAGGGAGCTGGTCAACTGATTTATCTGAAGGATTTGTGAGATTCCGGCCAACTCGTAGAGTCTTTGATCATCAACTCAAGAAAGACACAGTTATAATAAGATCAATGAAATTTATTAACAATAGATATGCAAAAGTAAATACTACGATGACTAATAATGCTAACAATGAATATGCACTGCTAAAGAATACTAAACCAATAATCAAAGAAAGATACTGAATTAAAGCAAGGAAACAAATACATGAAGTGAACACAGAATTGATAAATGCAACGCTGTTGACTGAATGTAGAATGGAAGAGGATTATATGGGAATGCTTCTTATGGAAACCACCTAATGGCTCTGGTAGAATGGTGATAAATAGTGGCTTATTTATCACCCAACAAATAATATCCCTATTATGTGCAACAAGCTGACCTCAAGTAACTGTTATCTAAACAGGTTTTTCTTCCTTCTTTTTGGTCCGTTTACACTGAAACACAACTAAAACGGGGTCTGCAGCGTTTTCGAAAGTCTACGTTTTCGAGGGTCAAAAGCACCAGAGTAGTGTAAATGACAGGCTTAACTGTAGCAAAAGTTATGCATTTTAAAACAAAAATGCACTAGGGTAAACAGGGCCTGAGATGAAGAATAGAACATTTTAATATTGTTTATTCTATTGTGGCTTTGTGGCAAATAAATGACACTTTGCTTTCAAAACAAGATGCAAGAAATCCTTTATCTTAAGAACTGCTAATTAACATGCAACCAATTAGTTCTCAAACTTGTTGTCATGAGAGACTTAACAGTTATCAAAATTATAATTTAAAAACTGGTACATTGTAAATGCTCACTTTTCTTGATTATTTTCATGATTTGATCTCTATTCTGTCTTCAAAGGTGCCTTCAGTACAAGGTCGTTTTCAAATCTGGAATTTCAAAATGGCATCTTGAGGGAACTAATTAATAGTCTGCGAAGTGAAGGGAAAAAAGCGTAACTCCTGCTGTAATTAAATTGCCTGGAATAGCAAGGCTTATAGGCTGAAAGCAAGAAATAATAATAAATTAAATACAAAGGTTTCGCACATTTCGCACACACTGAAGACTGTCACCTCAGTTAGATCATTAAGATCAAGACTTTTTGGCAAGCTGAAGTCTCCCATGATGACGCTCCAATGGAAACGTTCTCATTAGCAGGGTTCAAAACACACCTACCAAAAAAGTAAAATTTAAGTGGAATAAAAAAAATGTAGAAATAAGACCCAAAACAAACTTTAGGCATAGCTAAACCATAATGAACTAGCTTTTCTTGCCAGCTGACACATCATTCATTCATATCACATATATCATATCATGTGCTTATTTCAAATTTTAGTTTGTTACTATTTCTACAGCAATATGCACAAAAATCGGTAAACAACCAAACTTCTGCTCTGTCACACTGTCAGAATTAAAATCTGCACCTGTTCAGCTGTACGTTCCAGTTTGCTTCTCTTGTTCAAAGCTTCAAACCAGCACAACTTGACCTTCAAAAGTTATTGAAACACCTGCAGTCTTTTTACAGCAACATTAAAAAATGCTGGAAGTTAAAATTATTGTTTACCCAACTATGAAAATTAAACTTTCTTTTCCTACTAAATGTATTCTTATATCAAATTCAAAAGTAGATATTTCGGAGAATGTTTGAACTGCTCTTTTACATTTTTCTTTGAAAGTCCATCTCAAATCTCAGGAGACTTGTCTTGTATCCCTTGGTTAAGGAAAAACACATTATTTGCCATGAAATTTTTCGACGTAGGAGCGCATTTGTGTTCGTTGGAAGTGTCAAGCCCCAGATTTCCTTCTAACTTCTGTGATCATAAGTGGTTCTGCTGATGTATTACCATCTGCTAACTTACTTATAGTGTCCTCCGTTAAGTTTTGACCAAGGATTTGTTCAGTAAATTCTTGCCTCAAGGGCCACATACTCTCACATAATCTGAACATACTTGATTTAAGTTTTCATGCTGTCCCCACTGTTGTCCTCAGATATCCATGAGGGAAAACAGTTATCCATGACCTTCAAAACTGTCCACGGATCAATTCTTTTTAAGTTCTTTTGTGATGCCTTTTTTTAAAGCTGTGTTCAATAACTATCAAAATGCGCCTCATGTGGCTTCAACTACACACTTGTCAGACCTTGACATTCACCCTGTTTTTGTGTTTACTATGTGGCGTTTCAAAGTTTTCTCGCAGTTTAACACTCTAAGAGAAAACTTCTGAATCCCACTGAGAGATCTTACCCATTGGGTTCCATATTTACTGTATCTGTGTCTTCATAACATGGTTAATTCCGGTTCACAGACGCCAGATGTTGATACAAAACACATTTTGAACACTGCACCCATTCAGGAAAGACACGAACTGTAATATTGGATGTCATGGACTTAGGGGTTTATCTCTGAAGACGATTACTCAATATCATGGCTCAGACTGAATGCAGACCTGGAAAAAGTCAAAACAAATCCAGATGGTTTTGGTAAAAAAGACTGGGGTCCAAGGGATTTATTTTCATTGAAACATCATATATATTTAAACATCATATATATATATATATATATATATATATATATATATATAGATATATAGATGTATATGACGTTTAAATGAAAATACGCATACGAATATATACATATATTAAAATCAGTGTTTAAGATTTATTGAGTACATTTTTAATGTTTAAGTGAATTGTTCTAGGCTACAAACTTTTATAACACTCAGATGACCTTATTTGGGTTTTGTATAAGAAGTACTATAAGATTAAACGAACATCCATATCCATTCAGGTGTGATTTAATGTCCGTGTTTTATGCTTCCCGCAGCCCAGACCTGCCAGCCAGGCCAGTTTCCCTGTGAGAATGGACGCTGCATCCCGGAGAACTGGCGCTGTGACCGTGATGATGACTGCGGGGATCAGTCGGATGAGTCTTCGTCATGTGGTGAGTCTTCCTCATGCAGAGCGCTTTGAAGTTCTTCCCTCTGTATTTCAATATTTTATCTTTGCTATCATAATTTTGCAGGGCTTTTTCATAGTCAAGCCTCCTTATCCTTCAATTAAAGGCTTTTTTATCAAACCATACTACAGTATTTTATCTTATTATATGCTTTGAGCATGGCATTAATGGGTACTTGCATTGAAACATGATTTATGATTCAAAAATCATGTGAAGATTGGACACTTGCATTTGGTTTCTTAGGAGTTTTATCAAAATGAGATTCTGCTTTCTATGTTTATATGCACAGAGTTGAATTGAACGTAACGACAGTTTTTCAAATGTTTCACACAGAAATGTGTCCTTTTGTTGTACATAAATGATCCCCATTGTAGTTTTTCAAAACTGAAGAGGGGTTATTTAAGGTCAGGTGCTGTTTTGAGTTGAGTTTTATCTGATGGCCTGAGGCTTTTAACAACAATAGACATACTATTGAGAGCCCAGACAAAACGATGTCATAGATCTGAAGTGTTTGTTGTAGCATCTTCTCATAAACAAAGAAAAAGGCCTGTTCTGTTTTCATATTTCCTCTGTTGTTGCCTCTTTGATATCTTTTGATGTATTTCATGCGTGGAGGTCACACACTTCGTTCCCGCCAAGCTGCTTTGATTTGAGCTGTTGTTTTCAATGTGAAGGTCATTTGATGTTGTCATGATCACATGTGAACTGTGACACTATTGGATGATTTTCTGCATTCTTAAATGAAAATGGTCCAATAAGTGATTTTAGTTAATTCAACATATCTCAAGGAAATGTCACAGTAAAATGTATCTCATTGTGAAAACATCCAAAGGGAATTCTCAAAAATGTTCACGAGGCAATATTTTTTCTATATTTTTGATCAAATAAATGCAGCCTAAGTGAGCAAAAGAGACGCAAGTCAGCTGCTTAAATATCCTAACATCAAGCAGGATATTTAAGTAGCTTTTAGTGCACATTTCATGTACATTAAATTATATTACATTAGGAATGTCTACTCAATTATTAACCTTGAAAAATAAATCAAATCTATGCTTGAGATGGGTGAGTTTTCACAAGTTCTCATGACAATGAATAATTTTCAGGTTCAAACTGTGAATCTGAGTTATTGGAGATAAAAACTTTTTCGTATTCAACGCAGATCATAAAGCGTTAAAATCGGGTGAGAAATGTAAACTTTATTGCACTTTTTGTCCAGAAAAGCCACAGCTTACCGTTTACTTGCGTTTGTTTGATGAGGAGTCTTGCCCCGCACGATATGGCGGACTCATTGACGTATCGCAGCAACAGTCCATAGCAGCCAATGCAGCGTCTATGTATTTATTATTTCTGTGGTTGGGAACCTCTGGCCTAATATATCCAACCCACTAGAAGGTGCAGTGATGAAGAGATAATCAGTGTTATTTACTTCACCTGTCAGTGATCATAATGTTATGCCTGATCATGCTGTTGAGATTAAACAACTAGATGGTCTTTCCAGGGCCAAAATTATCTGCCCTTGGAAAGTAAATAAATCAAGATTTCTTTTATTTATTAAGCATTTCAAATCAAAAACATAGGCTACTACTGTAACTGTTTGCTAAAGAAAACATTATTTAACTGCTTTTACCTCAGTAGAAAATGTGTTATCTGGGACCGGTTGCACTAGCTGGACGTACACCCGGTCGTAAGACTAAGCTTAACGTAAAATACGTTTTAAGTCCTGCGTAGAATTAATACCCGTTGCACCATCAGGGCGTAGACAAATCTTACGCCTAGTCAAAGGTAGATTTAAAGTGAGAAGTCTTAACTTGTTTCCATGGTGAAAATAAAGACAAATAAAAACATTGAGATGATGGCGCATCTGGTATACAAGCTACATGATCAGCGGTCTGTCATCTTGTTTTTCAGAGCTGTCCTCGGTACTAAAGGCGGGTCGGGATTATCTGCAAAAGTTGAATGCATTATTAAAATATAACTTGCTCCATAAATTTGTGTAGGCTACTCTGTTCACCATGTAAACTAGTCTATAATTTGCTCCATAAATTTATGTAGGCTACTCTGTACACTGTGCAAACTAGGCTATAAAATTGTACACCGTGTAAATAGCTTTTATCTTTTGCCAGGTGTCTTGTTTTTTTTTTTATTCGTAACTGAATTGTTGTGCTTGCATACCAAAGATTTACAATCTGAGTAATTTTTTTCAGCTCAACAGTAATGTTTTATCTATTCGTTGGTGCCAATAAATTCACATTTGTAACCATAGTAATGTGAACGACGTCTCAACTAACAGTGCGGTAGAACATATCAGCGTGTACGCGCATCGTCTACGCTAAACATAGCTGCGCCTAGTCGTAATTTTAGATGGTGCAACAGGTGTAAATATTCATTGGAAAGCTGGACATAACTAAATCCAGCGTAGAGCTTTCACCCAATGTCCAGCTGGTGCAACCGGCCCCAGAAGTTTATGTAAAATGCCTATTAAGTAAAATTTCCCAGAACTCTAAGGCACAACATATTTCTCACATTTAGACTTCCATTTGGTGCATTTGTCCTCAGACACCTTAAGATCAGCTCATCAGCTCAGATTCAAACAATATCTATCTAGACTCTATAGAATTAATTTGCTTGTATTCAGTACCGATAGCTCACAAAAGGCTGGGACTTTGCATATTTGTTGTACTTAATGCAGAGAAATGAGCAGAATGATTGGCATTCTGGGATCTTCTCAATATAAATACAAAGAAAGTCAAAGAAGTTGCCATTTTATATATATATCTCAATGAATCACTTTGCATAATATTATGCTCCTTATTACCATGCCTCAAATATCTCAGCGTTCCGCTGCCCGCTGTAAACTCGTTCTGACGGCTTGAGTCGTTTCTGACAGCACCGTTCAGCTCTTGTAAATGAGAGATGAGAAATACCAGCATATCTCCACCTCTCTTCCTCAGAGGGATGAAGTGTGCATTTGAAGCTTTCTCCTCTGCTAGTCGTCGCATCTTATTACCGCATAAATTTCCTCTGGTACCGTTCCAGGGTTGCTTCGGTTCTCATGTACATGCGGGCTACGTACAGAGTAATTAAAGTTTATGCTTGGCTTCCTTAAATCAAAATCAAGCTGGCACTGGAAAGCCAACTGCATCCTGTCTGAGAAATGTCGAGTGTCGCCCCGTTCACCGTGGAGTCGCAGCACGCGGCGTCGTACGGCTGCTTGCTCGCTTCGCATTGCAAGTCGGTGTCAGTTTGCTGTATATTTCCTGTCAGTAACCCATTGAACGTCTTTTCTAATGCATGTTAAATTTTGAACCACAAAGACGCCACTGTCTGTTTATTTTGAAAGGTGCGTGCGGCAGCTTAGTGCTTTTGTCTCCGGAGACATAAGACAGAAGGTGCAAAGTTCAGCAGAAACAAACTCTGTTGTTCTCTGCCATTCTTGGTGGTGAAAAGTTGTTAGGCTTTTTTTGTTCTATTCGCATTTCCGTAATGTTGATTATGAAGTTGGAGAGGGGAGTGTCTTTTGCAGTTCATCATTTGATTTTGTTGTTCTTCTTGTGTTTTCCTTAGATTTCCCAACTTGTGAACCACTGACCCAGTTTGGCTGTATTAATGGCAAATGCATCAGTGTGAAATGGCACTGTGATTCTGGTGAGCTAAAGCTAGTGAAGATCCATCTGTCCGTCCATCCATCCATCTGTCCGTCCATCCATTCATCCTTTCTTCATTATTTTCTGTCATCCATCTATCACCTCCTTCCTTCCTTCCTTCCTTCCTTCCCTCCATATCGTCCTTATTTCCTTCCTTTCTCACTCACGCTCTCTCTTCCTCTCCTTGTCTTTCTAGAGGATGACTGCGGAGATGGCAGTGATGAGGTGGGCTGTGTTCACGCCTGTTCTGTAGCTCAGTTTCAATGCTCCAGTGGGAAGTGCATCCCTGAGCACTGGATGTGTGACGGGGACAATGACTGTGGTGACCTCAGCGACGAGAATGCCACCTGCTCCAGGACAGGTGCCATGATCACACAAAACACAAACACACAGAAATACTGGCATAAAACAGTTGCTTTCACTTTGAATTAAACTAAAATGAATTGTTATAAGCACAGAACTTTCATCAACAAGACTCTTTCCCTCCGTCAGCGCTCTCTGCCATTAACGACTGCAGTGAGAAAGAGTTTCATTGCCGTGGCGACGGCACCTGCGTACCCGAAATCTGGCGCTGTGACGGAGACAAAGACTGCGAGGATGGTAGTGATGAAATCGCCTGTGAAGGAGCCAAGAGAATGTGCGACCCCAAGGCAAAGTTCACCTGCAAGGTTTCAGGTAGAAAGCAACATCCATTACTTAATCACATTATCACATTACAAAATCAGGTTTCACCCTTTGGAAAATTCTCCATAACGTCATCTCTGGGTGAAGAGGGCCTTAAACATGATCATTATTTGGTTGATTGTGGCCTGGGGTGGCATGATGAATCAGCACTCATTCAAATGATATTGGATTACCATTATTCTGCTGAAAATGGGACTGTGATGTGGAAAGTCACTTCCAAAAGGCTATTGATTATTGCTTTACTTAACTCTAGACTGAATTAATAATGTTTAAGATGCACCATTTTGTTCTGATTGGGGCAGACCAAGAATATTTTATTACCCTTGTGAGTTGAGTTCAGGTTGAATATTTGTGTTTGTTGGTGTGAATTGATCTGTGATGTTGAACTTGAAAAGATAGAGGTTGGGAAATGGAGTGTTTGCCAATTCCTTACGGGAGGAACTTTTGTGACAATATAATCTAGGGCTGTCAATCAATAAAATGCTTAATTAAATGTATATCATACTATGCATTTTAATGAATCAAATTAATTTCAATTACTCAAACATGTGTATATTAAATTTGGCTAAACCAGCTAGAACCGCTGAAGACCAGCAAAGGCTGTTTTTTTCAGCTGGTAGTGTTTGTTTTATGTTCATGCCATTAATAATAGACCTACAACTGGCCTACAGAAAACCTCCTGTGTGAACGTCTCTTTATTCATTGTGTTGGCTGCTCTCACTAAGTGCACTCTGTAGCAACTTGTTAGCATGTTTACATTAGCAATTTAAAGCACATAACGGTTTTACATTTGAGGTGTCACTATGTGTAATTTATGCTGTGGAACAAAACGTGGAAGTCACAAAGCTCATTTTACTCGTAAATCTAAAGCCGCTGTTCTAAAAACCCATCAGAAATTCCTGAGGGAAGCTATTAGCGAAAATGCTAATTCGTCCTCAGGTTGTAGGGCGACAAACTGAACAGCTAGAAACTATAGAACAACTGCCAAAATGTTTTAGTGGCTTGGACCTCTCATAAACGTGGAGGAGATTTTAATGTTAGCCTTTTAATTGCATCTAGCCTGGTTAGGAGAGAAATTCAGGTGAAACAGGGACTTAGCCGAACAAAGTTTCAGTGAAACCTAAAGTAAAGTGAATTAAAATCTGATTAAACAAAGTCTCGGTGAAGGTCTAATGAACGTGAACATACTATTTTGTCTTGAAGGATACAGAAAAGTAATTTATGTACTCATCGCCCTGTTTCACCTTCTTAAAGAACTTGTCTAGAAAGATAATGAGGGACTCGCTAATGACTTGTCTCACATGCTCAAAAAATAAATCGAAACACCTTAGGTTACTTGGTACACCATTAAGAAGAACTGATAAGGATTCTGTGAGAAAATTCATGTCTCACTTTAAATTGGAAGAAAAAGATATTTAAATGGCCTATATAAAAATAGTAGCTACAATTCTAGTGTAAACAATGTACCATTTAATTTAATTAAATTTCATGTTTTAAACTTTTAAACTGTCAGTTTTCCAAACACTTTCACTAAAAGTGAACATCACTTTTTGTCTCGCACTCTCAGACAACACTTGACTGCTTCCTCTGTCATAAATAATCCTTAGTTTTCTTTTTCAAAATATAAATAAATAACAATGAATATATACCTCATTATCACTAATGATATGGCAAACACCAAGGTCCAAAAAGCACTTAGAAACTGTGTGTAGCCCTATGGGAAATGATATGCTTGATATGCTAGAGCAAAAGTGTTTTGGTTAAAGAAAAAGTGTGCAGAAAGCAGATAGCTTTGTAGAGCAACCGCACAGAGAGTTAATGATGTTAAAAAATTCTGCTTTGTAGCTCATTTGTTTTCTCTGCACCGTAGGGAAATGCGTTAGTAAGGACTGGGTGTGCGACGGAGACATCGACTGCGAGGACCAATCAGATGAGGAGGGCTGTGAAGTGTCCGTCTGTAAGCCACCAAAGTTTCCCTGCGGCAATGACACGTCAGTGTGCCTCCCGCCAGAGCGAATCTGTAACGGTTGGAGAGACTGTGCGGACCACTCCGACGAGGGACCCTACTGTGGTGAGTCATGGGATGTGGGTTGTTAGTTAATTCTGACTGGCCCCTGACACTGATGATGGTAATGCAACGATTAATGTGATGCAGACTCATTCCTGAATCAACTCTGCTATCAACCAGTCAGATTTTGAGGTTAAGTTTACGGTAGTGCATGGGATTGAGGCTTGTTGTTTTAAACCAGTGGATTTCTTTTGTAAATTTCTTTCTTTTAAAAAAAAAAAAAAATAATAATAATCCATCCATCTCTTTTTGGTAGTGTAGGTGTAGGTGGTCAGTTGGGTCAGTAGTGTCGTTTTCTATATTCCACTTTGTTTGTGGTATTTATGTATTTTTATGGTTTTGCATTTTCTGTATTTTATGCTGTGTATATTATGTGATTATGCAAAAAGTTATAATTAAATTGAAGTTGATTTTGATTTGAATTAAAATAATTTGAAATATATAAAATAATTTAAATCATAAATAGTCGCAGTTGTGAAATTTGAAGTCGTGATATAAAGTAAAAATTTCTGGAAAGAAAGTCACAACTGTATAATTAAAATTCACAATTAGGCTTACATGAATATCTAAACATACAAAATTGTGTAAGATAATAACTTGTAATGAATATAAATATCTTGTTTATTTTTCTGAATTGCAATATGGATTTTTGTCTCGTTCTAAACAACCCTCAATATATTTTATTGTTTTAAGTGAATGATAAAATATATTATATTCATTCTGTTACTATGCAAGATAATAATCTATATTATTATGCAATAATTTTATACTACAATTGCATATGTTGCTTCTCGAGTAAATTTATCACATTTTAAGAGATGTTCAGGTAACTTTATTGGAAAATGGGGCAAAAATACTGACATTGGGGCTGGTTTTTCCATTCTATTTCATTCTATTTCTTTCAAAAACAAATTTACACCTCAGTGAATCTCAATTGTGTCAGAATGTGACACATCTAAATAGACTCACAAATAATTTATGCAAATCCTGCGTATGGCATTGGTTGATGTGAAATAAATTGATTTGTTCCTTTTTTTTTTTGTGACGACATGTACTGTGTGTGTGTGTGCGTGTGTGTGAGTGAACGTGAGCCCAGATGCTGTGTGTGGCTCTTCGGGGATTGAAGGATTTTAGTGAGTGTGTATTAAGGTTCATTTAGGAAAGCTTCAGAGAGAGATCTCTTCCCTCAGGTGAGATGTGGTGGTGCTGGAATATCAGCTTAGAGCCAATTACAACTATCGGCTCTTCCTCACACACACACACACACACATATTCCCCTCCAGACTGATTAATGCTGGAGTGCACACTGCAAACTGGCCTCTGAGGATGTGTGAGACAAGAGAAACAGACTCTGTATGTTCTTTTTTTTTCTGCCCTCAGTAATCACTGAGGAATCCAAAATACATATATTATCCACCGCCTAGCATGTGATTTGCCTTATTTTTGTGCAAAGTATGAATCTAGTGTGAGGAATGACGTGATCGCAACAAATTCAATATATATCTCATACTCCCCGTTCACATGACATTTAGCTGAAATATCACCCAGAGAGGCCAGAGATTTGACTGAATTTATTTCCTCCTTTCTACTAAAATAATTTGGTTTTCTTCTGAAAATTTGTACGTTTAAGCATGTCTGACTCAAAATTGGTTAATTGTTTGTAACAAAAAACCACATACAATCTGATTTTAACAAACCTCATCTAAACCCAATCAATATGTGGTTTAAAATCAGATTAAAGTTTCAGTTTGAACAGATTTTTCAGGACATGACTGTGATGTATGGCTAAGGCTCTACTGTTATACACTTACACAAAGCATCTTCAGCTGAAATCAATCTTATGCTCACATGTGCCGTTCTCTTTGTAATGAATAGTGAATGAGCAAATGAGCGAGCGGTTTTGAACACCGCATGTGCCAAGTTTTCTCATTCTGCAATGACAGCTTCTTTTGTATGCCTTTTGGTGGAAGTCATCACTATGGCAACCTATATAGATATTCCAGATTTCATACCACCTGAGTACACTATCTGAACAAACGTTCAAAAATTAGATTTTTTTTTTTTTTTTAAATATTTCATTTGGCATTTAATAGAAATGATTTACCATGCATTTTCTGAGATTAATTTCTTAATTTCTTCTTCTTTTAAGCATAACCCTAATTAGAATCTGTTAAATATATTATTAAAATGAGAGAAAACAGTTTGCTATTAAACTAAGAATAATAAACTTTATTCAAAATATATTTTCTTAAAATAAGTCTTAATATCGTGTGCAGTTTTGCTTCTTTTTCCCTAAATATGATTTAATTAAAAAGCAATTGCTTACCACATCTTTTCTGAGATTTTCTTAAATTAAGTTGTTTTTTTAATCCATTTGACCATCGTTTTCTTCTTGTTTTAAACATAAACCTCATTAAATTCTGTTAAATATTGTATTAAAATGAGAGAAAACAGTTTTTCTGTAATATATAATATAATATAAACATACTTTCTACAATTAATATTATTTTGAGCAATTTTTCTTCTCATAAATAAATAAATAAAATGATACTATACAATAAATAAATATAATAAAAATAAACAAAAAACTAAAAATATATTTAAAATTAATATAAACGTGTGTGTGTGTGTGTGTGTGTGTAAATTATATATATAAAACATATATATATGTAAAATCTACATTTTTTTTCTCGCTTGCCTTTTAATAAAACAATAGTGTAATTTGTGTTGCCGGTAAATTGAGAGCCTTAAACTGTAGACTGAAACCCAGCAAGGGGCAGGCCTGAAAAGAGCATTTAACACAGGATTTCAGTGTAATGCCTCTATTAATTATTAAAAGGGTCAGTCAATCCCCCATTAACTTTAAGCACACTCACAATGTCCTGCTAAAATATCTTGCACATCCCAATGAAAGCTGGGCTGAACACACATTCTGCTAGTCACTGGCAAAGATAAATGCACTCACCCTGGTCAAGCCGTTAGATAAATACAGAATTGTCAAAACCCAATGGTCTAGAAACATTCCAAAAATTCCCAGAGTTAGATAAATATTGTTTAAAACAGACCTAGCCTGCACATAATAGGACTAATCATGATGAATGAGACTCCAGATCATGTTCCCAGCTCTGTGGAGTGAATCTTGGAGAGAAATAGGTCATCATTTTTTTTTCTTTGTTAGTATGCAACTCAATATATATAAAGGCAGTCGAGAAACTTCACCTGCCAACTCCAGCTGATCCAACTCAACATTAACATGAGACTCCAGCCTAAACTTTAGGGAGGACCCAGCTGTGGGGTTTTTAAGGTTTTACCCTGTGGCTACAAAAGATGTGTGAATGGACCTGCTGGCCTTAAGCCCTCTTTGCTTTGAGACCTCCAAATATCTTCCAGTTTCTAGATGCTATGAATTTTGAATTACAGTTCGCTGAAATGCAACCTAATTATATTTGACATACAGTTGGACACATTTGGCCTAAACATTCTTAAAGTATCTAAATGTCATTGCATTGTTACAAATTCAAATCTAATGGCATCTCCAAACAAACCATGCTTGATCTATTTTAACTGGAAAATAAGACACAAAGAAATGTTGGAGTTCAAAAACATTGTCTCCCCTCCATCCATTCAGTTTTTGAGTCATTACCATATTTCACATTTAGTTAATGGACTCTGAATTTTAAATAAATACTCCATCTTCATTCAAACAATCAACATGACAAACCAAGATGATGAAATCAGACCTTTTCACAAAGTCAAGGAGTTTTTGAACATTTTTTGAGCATCAGCATTTGAACTGAATTTTTAAGTGACTCTCAGTCCAGAAAGATCCATTATCACCCTGTTGGAACTTTTTTAATTTTCTCTACTGTATTAGTTACTTCTCTCAGACCCCCTGACGATTCAGTATCGCTAGTGCCAAATTGTACCGTAGCCTGATTGAATGTATTTCCATTTGCCATTTTATATCTTTTTGAGCTTCTTTCCCTCATCAATGATCCATTTCTGTTCCACTCATCTCTCTTGCCTGTGCTTTGTTGTTTTCCATTTGAGTGTCTAGCACATTTTTTATTCACTCCACCAATATGACTGCCTTGAGGTTTATAGATGCATTACCCTCTGTCAGTACTAGACGCTTCATTTAAACCTTGAAACCATTTGCTGTTCATTGTGGGTTTTACCTTGAATCCCGCTGTGGTCTTTTTTTCCCCATTATTGCTATGAATTTACTTCTTATACCTGCTGTATATTTAATTGGGATAAGATAAGGTATCAGTTTCTAAATAGACACAAACCTACCAAAGGAAAGAGTTTAAAAGCATTTTTTTAATTATTATTATTGCGATAGCCTTTTATCCCTCAATTATTTACTAAATGATTTTTAATGTTCATTTGAAAAAAAACTTTTTTTCTTTCCAAATGCATTGATGTTGTACACAAGAGGATTACCAAATCCATTTGCAACAAGTATACACTTTATCATTAGAAATAGCAATATTGAACTGATCACACAAGAGGCTAACATATATAGTTCTAGTTGACAACTTCAGCTAATACTTAATCACGTTTTTCCATTTAGCATCTTACCATGGGGCCACTTCGATGACATATCACCAAATTACATTGTCCAAACCTACAGTCTTTGGCCATAAATCACTATAAAGTGATGCTGGTAGAAAAATGTTTGGAGTTTGGTGCCTCTGAGCATTCATTGGAAGAAAAACTAAAAATAACAGATAAATGATATACTATGATATAGATGTACACACTTACAGAACAAATAAGAAAAAAAAAACGGTTTAACAGCTAGTCACCCGGGCAGTACCCTTTGTACACCACTAAAAAGGTTCAGTAGTGCCCTTAAAGGGACAGTGTTGTACCTTATCTGCTCCTAAAAAGGTGCATATTTGTAACTTGAGTAGTGGTATATACCTTTATGGTACTACTATGAACCTTAATAAGTTAATAAGTCACAAAGATGTCTCTTTAGGGCAGTGTTTCCCAACCCTGTTCCTGGAGGCACACCAACAGTCCACATTTTGGATGTCTCCCTCATCTGAGCCCTTTATTTTCTATCTTGGAGTTTCTGCTGATGGGTTGATTCAGTTGATTGCAAAATGTGTAGTGTTGGTGTGCCTCCAGGAGCTGGGTTGGGAAACACTGCTTTAGGGTACTGTCCCAGGGACAAGCTCTTGTAGCCCGAAAAGATGCATTCTTTTTTACCACTGGGCAATCTTAAAGGGACAACTTTGTACCTTATCTACCTCTAAAAGATGCATATTAGTACCTTAGAGCTGTAATACATAATTTAAGGTACTACTACTACTATTGGGATCAATAAGGTACAAAGGTTCCTGTGCCAATGTCAAGCCTTTGAAATCCTAAAGGGAACAACTTTTTTTCTAAGACTGTAAACAGCCTTCCTCTAGTGGCCGAGCCATAGGAAACTATGAAGCGGAATAAGATGATAATAGTGACAGCCCACTTTCTTCCAATTGCTCTTGCTGACCAAGAAGAATAGAGCCTGGAGGAGCAAATGGGAAGCACCAAACCTTGTTCATTCTCTGTCTATTTCCTTCGGCTCCTTCAAGCGTCTACGACTCCCTGCTGTTCAGCCGTATGTCTACTGAGGAATTCCATCAGTTCTTGCAGTCTCACTGTTTGGACTCCACTATTCTCTTCTGAAGTGACAATATCTTCCCTTTTTTTCCAACAATAATAATCCTCACTGACTTTGTTTCTCCACCTCAGACGAGTGTTCGGTGCGGAAGGGCGGCTGCAGCCACGAGTGCTTGGTGGCGCCAGGTAAAGGGGTCGTATGCTCCTGTCCGGCCGGATTCCAGCTGGGCTCAGACGGCCGGACATGCGAGGTTCTGGATTACTGTACCAAGCATCTACGCTGCAGCCAAGTGTGTGAACAGCACAAGAATACTGTGAAATGCTCCTGCTATCCTGGCTGGAGTCTTGGACTTGATGGAGACAGCTGCCATAGTACAGGTAAACTGTGGCAAATTGCTGTTTGGTTGCCTGATGTTTAACAATCTGAATTTATCACATGCAAACTTCAATCCTAAATAGGGTTAAAACCAGATTACAGTCCAGACCGCAAGGCAATTAACCTCAGGGGAACTGAATGACCTTGTAATTTCTGGGCTGAAAATAACACGGATAAAAGCGAGGAAAATGACAAGTAAATGCATCAGTGATATTTGTTCATATTTTCGGTCCTTATCAGCATTTTAGAGAGAGGATATGCATTTGGTTTTAAGGTGTAAAATGCATTTTGGCGGTTTGACTTTATAAGAGAGCCAAAGCAACTGTTTGTGTTGGGAAAGATTAGAGAGTTCTGACTCTGGCGCACTTTATGAGAGTGGAGAGGAAGATATGCGCAAAGAGCACTAAGTAACATGTTTTAATAAAAAGAAAAACAAGCTTTTATTCAAACACACAGCTCAGTTTTCAGAGCTGTCAAAATGCTTTTGCTTTTTGTCCGAACTGAAACAGCCCGCTATAATTTATATTTCAATCCACAAAAGGTTTCATCTCCAGTCTCAGAGATGTAGAGATGCGTGCGGCACGAATTCATTGCTTGGAATGTTCTAACATTTTATCACAAATTATAGTTATTATTATTATAATTCATTTCATTTATTTGATCTTTTTTTCTATTAATAACTTTGCTTTGCTAGCTTCTTGCCTTTTTGGTCAATTTTATAGACACTTTCAAGGCATTGTTTTCATCAAATCTTTTTAATTTTTAATAAGAAACATACTTATAAGGTACATAACTGACTTTTATATTTTAAAAGTTGTTTAAACTATGTTAATAGCTATTTTGCTTTACTTGTTTAGATAATTTAGTTTTTTCAGTTTACAGATAATATCTTGCTTTTTGCAGATTTTACATTTATATTTAGTAACCTACAAATGAGTTAAATCTGTAGCAGTTAAGCAAGTCGTAAAATACACACATCGATTTCATAGGACCAACTGGTCAACAATAAACTGCATATTCACAGTTCTATACAGAACATGTTTGCATAACTTTCTCAGTCCTTTACAGGTCATGCCGCATAAATTAACTTAGGCTCCATGCATTTTTGTTCTTTACTGTCTGTTTTCTGTTACTTTTTTAGATCCTTTTGAGGCGTTCATAATTTTTTCCATCCGACATGAAATTCGACGGATCAACCTACAAAGGGGCGACTACAGTCTGTTAGTTCCCGGACTCAGGAACACCATCGCTTTGGATTTCCATTTCAGCCAGAGCCTGCTGTATTGGACCGACGTCGTAGAAGACAAAATTTACCGTGGGAAGCTGTCAGAGGGTGGGGGTATGACAACTTTTTATTTATTTTTTTACATTATTTATGACACTGTTAATATTTATGCCTTGATTATACTACACAGGCTATAATATGATGTAATGGAATTTACAGTATATAATGCACTGACCCTTGAGTATTCTAACAGAAAACTGCAGAACTGAAAAATGTTTTTGTCAAGCTAGGAATTTTTTCGGATGAAAGCTTTTTCACCTATGTTGAAGTGCAACCTCCTGTTTCCACCATTTTCTCACAAAATGTGCCTGTCACTCTAACACAGCCAGATACATAAACAATGTGTCAGAAATATTTTATAAATACTAACAAATCTAGTGTTCACTACAGGATGCAATCAGAATGGTTTCAAAGTGCAGTTGACAACTGATGGTGTTGTCAAAATTATTGCAGTAGCGTAGTATCTTTATTTATTTATTTCGTTTTTCTGATGTTACTTATATGACCTACTTAAAGTTAGGGACACTGTCTAAAAATCCTAAACAATTTTTACAGTATATATGATTTAAGTTGACGTCATCGTTGCAACAAAAATATAAGCTTAAAATTACTTAATATTATAAAAACTGTGGCATGTTAAAATTACAGAAGGCGAATTAAGGGAAGAATAAACATTATGATTTGAAATGAATTATGTAGTGGAATTAATTATTAATGTCTGATGGTGTTAACAACACATCTTTGAGACATTTTATTTAATATTTTAAATGTATTTATTATTACTTTTACTTTATTATAATTATTTTTTCATGTTATTTATATATTATGTTATTTGTTAGTATTAAGTTGAGTTGTCTGAGAACAGGTAATACAAAAAAAGAGTAAATCTTGTAAAAAAGAGAAAATTGTACATTTATGTGAGGAAAATTCTAGTGGTCAGTCTAATTTTTTTCATGTTTCATATCCTTATTGTTCAGCATATTGCGAGAGAGCTCTTTCTTTAGCTCTGTTTTAGACTTAAAAAGCAAAGTCAGCCTACCAACTGTGTTAATATTTCATCTTCAAAAGCCCCAGAATGTGTGAGAAGTAATTTACACGCATATCACAAAGGAACTGATGAGTAGGTATCGAGAAAGTGGGAACCACTTTTTCTTGAGGGCTTTGCTAACATTTCCTTTCATACACTTCATAGGGTCCAAAATTAACACATACCAAACCCGTATGATCATGAACTTGACTGACAAGCTGACAACTGCAAACCATTTTCCCCCATAACATGACATTTAAATTACCCGATTGGTTGTCTTGGCAGGTGTTTCGGCAATCGAGGTGGTGGTCCAACATGGTCTAGCCACTCCAGAGGGCCTTGCTGTTGATTGGATAGCAGGAAATCTCTACTGGATCGACAGTAACCTGGACCAGATTGAGGTGTCCAAGTTGAACGGCGAATTACGGACCACCCTGATCGCCGGGGGAATGGAACACCCTCGGGCGATTGCCGTGGACCCTGGCCAGGGGTGCGTTTCTCAATCTGGTCTCAACTTTGAGAGGAAATAAAAGCAAACACCTCCAGTTTTCCAATTACTTCATAGCTTTAATGAACAACTTCAGTGATTGATAGCTCCGTACTGTGGTTTGCGAATTGTAATAAACCAGTCTAATCACCCATAAAGGAGCTTTTTAAATGATTTCCAGAAGGGATATTACCATGAAATTGGGCCATTACACATTCTTACCTGTTTTGTAATTGCACTAATGCTGAAGCTTTTAATGAGGATGTGGTTTGCAAGCCCTCCTTTGAAAGTCCTTTAAACACTTGAGTTTTGTCGTCAACAGCGCCATCTTCTGGACTGATTGGGATGCCACGTTTCCTCGTATCGAAGGCGCTTCCATGAGCGGGAAACGGCGACATGTGGTTTTCAAGGATATGGACACCGGTGCCTGGCCTAATGGACTCACCTTGGATCACATGGAGAGCAGGATAGTATGGACAGATGCCCGGTAAGAAAGGATGCACTCACTCTTCTGTTGGGTTTCGTCAAGATTCCGTGATGTTTTCGCAAGACAAGACCGTAAAGGGAATATTTTGGCTGATTTGGGAGGGAATTGGGAACAAGCTTGGATTCAGCCGTTGGTAACACATTCAATTGGCAGCTTTTTGTTGAATGATTGATGTGTTTTTGTACCGGTTCAAATTCGAGATCCACCTCAGCTGGAGACAAAATGACAGGCTGACGGAGATATGCTGTTACTATAGATTATAATTTTGGGCGGGGGGGGTTTACAAAGCAGAAGCATAGCAATTTTGCTGTCTTGACACATTCATAAACTCTCATCTTGCATTTCTCTCAGCGCTTATTCAATTCCTCCTCTGCCCGGTGGCTCCAAATGCACTGCAAATTAATATCCAGATAATGAGATTCTTGGACTTAATGAAGAATCTGATCAATTCTCTACTTTTGATTGCCTCATTTTTGTCTCTGCTATATTCAGATCACACATCCCTCTTTTTCTCACAGTCTGTCAACAGTTTCTCTTCTTTTTCTCTCAGCTGTCTTTTTCAACAAACCAGTGTAAATTTTGATTTAGTTTTAGTTATATTTTAGTCATCTGTATTGTTTTAGTTTAGTTTTAGTCGACTACAACTACACTAAAACTAAAACTGTAGATTTAGTTGGCTAAAATCTAATGGGTTTAGTTAAATTATAATGCATCAATTAAGCCTTTCTCTAAAATTTCCAAACTGATTATATACTCCTGGAGAAAACATCTATTAAATGATTAGTTCAGTTCTGAATTAAAATTTTCTGATAATTTACTCACTCCCATGTCATTCAAGATGTTCATGTGATTCTTTCTTCAGTCGAAAAGAAATTAAGATTCTTAATTAAGATTAAGATTAGGATTTCAGTGGGGTTTAATGGATGGAAGGTATGAAATTCGATTAGATTCAGTTCAGTTCAAATTGTTTTGATTTTACTTGTCATGATATGATATGATATGACTCGAGTCAAATCAACCTGAATCGAATCGAATCAAACCTAATGCATATTGTTTAACTCTGTACTCGAGTCAATTTATTTTATCGAATTAATGCAATTCAAAGTGATGATTTCATGATTTCATGATGTCAACTTCACAATACTCTGATGATGATTATATGATTATTTGTCTGTCCTCAGATCTGATGCCATATACTCTGCTCTATATGACGGCACGGGAATGATTGAAATTCTTCGAGGACACGAGTTCCTCTCTCACCCCTTTGCTGTGTCTCTCTTCGGAGGGAACGTCTATTGGACCGATTGGAGGACCAACACATTGACCAAAGCCAACAAATGGACCGGAGCCAATGTGACCGTGATCCAAAAAACCAGCGCCCAACCCTTCGACCTGGAGATATACCATCCCAGCAGGCAGCCACAAAGTAAGAAACCGTCTCGCTGTCTTTCAAAACTATCTAGAGGGACTTTGAACAGATGATGATTTGAAGGATCCAAAAGAACATAATGAGAGGAATCTAGATTGAGCGAAGTTGTCATGTTGGATTAACAGCGTTCAATGGCCCAGTTTTGGCACATTCCCATTTCTCACTAGAAGATTTTAGGGACTAATTGGCTGCAAAGCTGTCTCGTCAAGAACTCCCTTGATTCATATCAAGAATTCCCATCATTTCTGAAATATGAAACTGTCAGACTGTCAAACACTACAAGGTCACATTTCTTTTCTGACTTCCTTTCTTAAAAATTAAATGGACTTTTCAAAGATTTTATTTTATTTTATTCTATATTCCTTTAAAATGCTGCAATAAACATCAAACAACTTTTGTATAGTAAGGTTTCAAGGTTTATATTGGAAAGAAAGATATGTTTGTTTGTTTGTTAAAATTAGTCAAACACTAAATGTCACATTTCTGTTATGACTTTCTAAATGCACTTTTACAAACAGAGATTCCATTACAACCAAGAAAGTAAACAACCCTACACAATGTGTGTCTCTATCAGCCTAATGTGTGGTGAGGTGGAAAGTTTGAGTGGCCAAAGACTCTCCAAGGATCATAGCTGGAGAATTGCAAAGATTAGTTGAGTCTTGAGTCTCAGAAAGCCTACATCCCTACAAGTTGTTCGGGAGGGTTTCAAGAAAAATCCTCTGTTCTCATCCAGAAACAGTCTCCAGCATATTCAGTTGTCAGACAAGATTGGAACTTCAAATGGGACCAGCTTCTATGGTCAAATGAAACTAAATAAAGAGATTTTTGGCAGCAAACCCACCCCACAGGGATAAAAAGTACCCCATGCCCACGGTTAAATATACTGCTGGATCTTTAATGTTGTGGGCTTATTTTCTCCGCTGGAGGTCCTAGACATCTTGTTCAGATATATGGTATCATGGATTCTATCAAATACCTACAGATAAAAAAATCGAAACCTGACTGCTTCGGCTAGAAATCCTGTAATGAGCCGAGGCTGGATCGTCCATCAGGACAGTGATCCAAAACAAGCATCAAAACCAACACAAAAATGTGTCAGTTAGCACAAAATGAAGCCGTCCCAGTGCCCTGACCTGAACCCTAAAGATAATGAGTGGAGTGAACTGAAGAGAAGAAGCACTAACATGGAGCTGGGAATCTGAAGGATCTGTAGAGATTCTGTATGAAGGAATGGTCTCTAATCTCTCATCAGGCATTATAGGTGAAGACTGAGAGCTGTTACCTTGGCAAAAGGAGGCTGCAAAAAGTATTCAGTAGAAGGGTGCCAAAAGATGAAAGGAAAGATTGAAGAAAACGTTTATTTCATAATGTGATTTTCTCCACACTTTTAATTCTTTTCCTTCATTCAAAAGGATAAAAAAAATCTGATTTATTTTTTACAGTCATTTTTGATCACATTTACCAAGGGTGCCGATATTATATATATATATATATATATATATATATATATATATATATATATATATATTAGATAGATAGATAGATATAGATATAGATATAGATATATATAGATAGATAGATAGATATGCACAGCTAATCTTTGGAAAAATTGGCTATATTCTAGAAAAGTATTTTGTTCTGAAAGCAGAGCTCCTCTATCCAATAATGGTGCGTCCACTGGCACAGAGCAGAGCGAGTGTTTTCAGTTAATTCCTATTGAAGTTCGTGGACACGCACCGTGGAGTAAATACGCCTAGCCTAATAATTCTAGAAATGTTTAGCATTCAAATATTACAAAATCAAAGCATTTTTGGGTGTCTTTGTTACACTGTAATCAAACATTTAAATACTCCTGTAACTACATGTACTATAGGGTTAGGATTATGGTTTGGTTTAGGGTTAGTTGCATGTAATTATGCATAATTACTATAGTAACTACATGTAACATACGCAACAACAACACTGTAAAATAGTGTTAACTATTTTTCTGTTTTAGTTTCTTGCTGATAGTCTTTTCTGTTTATCAATGGAAAAAAGGGAAAATGGCTTGTTTTTCCTTCATTTGATTCTGGAGTTCTATTTGACAATTAAAATAACGGTCCTTTTTTATTTTTGAAATTGTCTTTCTAAAACGAAAATCAAATTACCAGAAGGTACACGGACCTCACAAGCTTTGTTCATTTTCAGGAGAAGAGACGCGGCAGACGAGCCAAGCTTGTTCACAAGCTACCTTTGACTTTGTCATGTGTACCTGCTAGCAGCGCTTACAAGTCAAAGAGGGAATTCATGAATGACCTCCGTGATCAAAGAGGGACAGGCTGGAAGTTCATGAATGACCTCCGTGATCAAAGAGGGACAGGCTGGAAGTTCATGAATGACCTCCATGGTCAAATCTGGATGGGCAGGAAGTTCATGAATGACCTTCGTGGTCAAATCTGGACGGACAGGAAGTTCATGAATGACCTTCGTGGTCAAATCTGGACTGGCAGGAAGTTCATGGGTAACCACTGTGACTGCATCGGGACAGGATGAAAGTTTGTTGGTTGACAGTGCGTTGCTGAACGTCACCACCAGGCAAAGAGCCAAATCGTGCTCTGCTGCCCCACATGGTTCTGCAGCATCAGCCGCCACCTCTGGAGCTTTAGCGGTGACGTACGCAGCCCAGATGCACCATATTGTGACCCCCATTTTGGGGATTGCTGCCGACAGGGGAATTAGTTCAGGAACCGGAAGTCCATAGTGAGTTGGTTTGGGGATACCAGTTGTACGGATTGACACCATCAGTGGATCCTCCACGCTGGATACCAACCTCTGACGCTTGATGACAGGATCCTCTGACGGAACAGAGGGTTGTGATACAATTGCTGTCACAATGTATGGCGTTGGAAGGTCTGTAGAAACGTGACAAGGTTCTGGAAGCTCTGCAGCAGGTTCATGGAACTTTGAAGCAAATTCGTGGAATGCTGGAGCAGACTCATGGGTCCTTCTTGGTTCGCCATTACCTTGCAGATGGCTGGTGTGGGAGTGTGAGGTTCGATGATTATGACCTTTTTCTGGCATGGCTTACGCCTCCGACGTGGCTGATGAACTGGACGAACAACTGTGACTTGGCTTTGGTTCTGAGGATCAACGATGACTTGGATTGACTCAAGATGATCTACGATGACTTGGCTTGAATCACGATGATCTACGATGACTTGACTTGGTTCACGATGATCTATGATGACGTGGCTGGATACGAGACGATCAGCTGATGGAGGACGGAACTCTGGACGATCAGCTGATGCCTGACGAGACTCTGGCCATTTTGTGTACAGGGGTAGTGGTGGCCACCATGTTGTGACAGAGATCGGGTATGGAAACCACAGGGCAGAAATGTTCATGACACACAGGACCGGAAACTAACGAAACAGATATGGCGGGCGGTTGTACCAAATCCTGTTCCGCTTCTCCCACAGTGAACGATAAACCAGACAGAGTCAATGCATATTCCATAAAATTCTTTAGACTACAATTGAAACTTCCATCGGGAAAATGCTTTCTTAAGTCTTCATGTAATCCATGACGGAAAATGTCTTTTAATGCTGCTTCATCAAAAGGCACATGATTGGATAACTCACAGAATTCCTGAACGTATTCCTCTATCATTGAATTCCCTTGCCGGAGCCGTAGGAGTTGGCCGAAGTAATTCATGATGACAGGAACACTGATGAAAGCCGCTGGATCGTGTTTGGCGAGGTCTTCTGTTACGGGGCGTACAATGGAGTTGGAATCCAAATACAAGCTTTATTCAAAAAACAGGGTAATCAGGTCATGGAACGGCAAACAGGAATAGCAGAGGAATGGCAGAATCGTGGTCAGTAACAGGCGTAGAGTTCGAGGCAGGCAGCAAATATACACAGTCCAATAAAACAAGGCAATAAATCCAAGGAACTGGCAGATAAATCTCAAAGACCAGAAAACAGACGGGATCAGACATGGGTAAACAAGACAGGAATCAAAACCCTCGGAATTGCTAGGTGGGATAGCAAACAGAAAACGTTACATAACCACAAGACCTTGCACTGGATGCGAGGCTGAGTGTCTCTTAAATACTGAGTGTCTCTTAAATAGTCTATGGAAATGAGTTGCACCTGGCTGTGGTAATCAGTGACAGATATTAGGAGTTCTGGGAAATGTAGTCTGTTAGAATGAATGAGAGTGTGGGTGTGTGTTGCATAGTCCGAGGTGAAGCGCCCTCCAGTGGTTTTAGCGGGCACTTCACCTGCTGATTTCAGAAAGTTGTTCGTGGAGACAGAGACTGCAAAAAGCACGCCCACTTTGTTTTCTTTATTTTGCAAAAGCGTTTTGTAGCGCTTTGTTCATTTTGAGTGTATACAGTTTTGAATAGTGTCTTTTTCTTATCAGTATGACCAAAAATGACAATCAAGGGATCAGGCCGGCACCTCCGCCGACCCGAGAAGTGTGTTGTAATGCTCTATAGGAGATGTACGCTGTTGGCAAGAAATATATGCAACATACAAAAACAGTATGAAGAAACACTATTGTATCTATTTGCTGAGCAGTACAGGAGAGCGTTTCAGGGCTGCCCACGCTTGCGAAACAAATATTAAAGCATAGTCTCATTTTTTAACAACAACCAAAAATACGAAAAATCTAGATTATTGTAAATGTTTCCGTTTCTTAAAGAGAAATGAAGTGAAATAAGAAACGTTTGATTTTTGGTTTTGTTTAAGTAGAAAATCAAGGTGCTGCAAGAAAAACTTTGAATTTATTTGTTTTCTTTGTGTGTATTGGTGTTTTTTTGTTTGTTTTGTTTTTTTGTTTTTGTTTAGTTTCATTTCTTTTTTTTTTGTTTTGTTTCTTATTTCTTTTTTTGTTCTCGAAAATAATTAAAAATTCCATATGAAAAAAAAATCATTAGAGTTATCTATTCCGTTAAGATGCTGGAAAAACATGTAATAATTTTATTTTCATTTGTTTGTTTATATTTTCTGGAAAACTATAAACTATATACACTATAAAACTGTAAATCCAAGCAAAAAATTGTCCTTTAATGTGTTCTGACTGTTTTTAGAATTGGTTGCGAGTTCTGCTGACCTCTGGGTAATTTCTTGTAGCATGCATCAGTTCAATCAACACTGAACATGCACTTGAAATCTGTCCCCCCTTCTGTAACCCACTTTTAATTGGCCTAATAGAATCTGTCCACCGTTTGGGCAATAAAGTACGAAAGAAGAGCCAAAAAACGCCCCATAAATAAAACACAATTGAATCAGCCGTGATGGCTGTCCAGCATCTTTTCCCTCGGGTGTACATCTGCCAGATGTGGAAGAATCAGCCTTCTGTCAACACATCGAGCTTGGCATCATCCACCAAAGTAAAATTACACCCTTAATGGCGCTAAGAGGCTCTTTGTTAACTCATGACTCCAGATAAATACTCATAATGGGTTGGCGGAAATTTTCACACAGTGTTCCAGACTGTGATTGGCAGCTGTAAATCTATAGTTTGGATGGAGCGATATGGCGCACAGATGTGTGAAGGCTTTTTGTGAGATGGTGACTTTGCTTTTTCTTTCTTTTCTTTTTTTTTCATGTTCTGATCAAACTTCGAGTCAATTTAAAATAGTGAAAGAACCTTCGACTGCATACAGTACTTGAAAATGATGATGAAAGTGAATCTTCTTGAGTGAATCATTTTTAGAATAATATATTTAGGCTTGTCGTCTCTAGCTTTCAACCAGGTTGTTTTGAAATGTACTTCATAGGCTAGTTTAGAAATTTGTTTGTTTTTTTTGTTTATGACTCTGAGTGTCTTAGTTCGAAACATTTATCATCATTTTTCTCACTTTCTTTGTTTCTGCTCTTGTCTGTTTGTCCTTTGTTTTTTGGTTTTGTTTATAGTGCATTTTCCCTTTTATTTTATGCTCTTGTTGCTGTTAATTAGTTTTTATTGTTGTTCTTTAAGGCTTGTCTTAACTTTATTTATTTGGTTTTTATATATATATATATATATAACATTCTTATTTTTTTCCCAGTAAATTATTCCAGTTAATAGTCACGTTAAACAATTAACCGACAAAATAATGAATTAATATATTTAATAAAATTAACGATCTTTAGACTGAACCATTTCTAATCCTTTTTCTTATCGTTATTATTTATTTTTGTTTCTGCTCTTTGGTTTTGTCCTGTGGTTTAGCACCTGGTGTTCTCTGTTTTGGGATTTTGTTTATAGTCCAGGATGTCTGCTCCGTGTCCGTTTTCATTACCTGTCTGCGTTTGAAGAGGCTGGCCCGCATCTCTATCGGTTTTCATGTGTCAGAATAGCTTAGCAAGAGTGCCATAGAGATTGCTGTATTCATTAGGCCTGAAACTACTGTTTTTTATGGACTTGTTTATGTTTATTTATTTTTTTTTTTAGTGCAGTGTATTTTATGGTCCCATTTAGAGTTGTGGAGTAACAACCTTGCTGTGAGCAAGAACAAAACCTGGGATTGTTGGGTGGGGAATAAGGGCCTAATTACTCAGCACAGCATCCACATATTCCACTTGTTAAGCAGAGTGCTTTTGGTTTTCAGGTCTGCATGCATAGATGCAAGCCAATTGCATAACAACTAGCTAAAGAAATCCTACAAGGCTCACAGATCAATCATTAGAGGATAATTAAATATAAATGTGACATAGAATGTATACTCAGATATTCTTTTTTTCCGTCTCTTCTCCCATCTTTTCAGCGCATAATCCATGTGATGGTAACAAGGGAAGAGGCCAATGTTCTCACCTCTGTCTAATAAATTATAATGGTTCTGCATCTTGCTCCTGTCCACATCTCATGAAACTGTCCGCCAACAACCGAACTTGCCAAGGTGAGCTAAAGCCGTCTTCTGGACTTTTACAAGACATGTTTGGCCCACAGACCCAAACACTGAAATTTGAAGACTTTTAAAGATGAGAACATTCCGATTAAGCATATTAAGTGTATTTTATATTGATAATAATAGTGTTATTATTTTATTACCATTTTTTACTACTACTGCTGCTATTTTTGCTTCTATTTTTTCTCTTAAATATGAGTTATTGACTCATATTTATATCATACGATATAGCTAAGCAATATCACACGAGTAACGAGCACAATATCACACTAGTGCGGTTTATATCCTGATTGGCAAATGTGATACTGATTTTATACAACAGTTCAATAAAGTTAATAGGCCTATTGTGCTATGTTTTAGTTAGTTTGCCAACGAAAATATCAGCTAAGAGCCAGAGCAGAACTGTTGTGCGTATCCGAGCAACATACCACTGGTGTTTCTGAATGAATTGACAAAATAAATGAACAAATCAGTCGGGTGAACCAATAATTCAATGGCCCATTCATAAAGAGAGCTATTTATTTTACTGCATTGCTGAATGAATCAGCTGTTTGATCGAATCGAATAAATGAATGACTCAAGGACTTACTCATTCGCCACCTTCTGGCAGTTTTAGTTTCTGATTTAGAGTATCATATCATTAAAAATTATTTCATATTTACATATTAATTAAAAAAAACATTAAAGGTATAGTTCCCCTAAAAAATTTAATTCTATTATTTACTCAACCTCATAGCCTTATGGTTGTTGTAGCCTAAATGTTTGTGTAATAAATTCTATGTTGAACGAAATAAAACAACTTTTTGAAGCTACTTTTTTAATTTCTATTTGATGCTTTTCTCATTTAACACAATAATGACTTTATCTTTTGTGGGTAATTTCTTAGCCAAATTGTATGTGCAAATTTAATGTGATTTGCAATTAATTAATTGCTACATCATGTAATTAATTAGATCAAAATTTGTAATTATTTGATAGCCCTGTACACATTGTAAAAGACATATGTGAGTACTATTTATTTAAAATGTATTATTTTATATCAAATATTTATTTTAATAATACATTGTAGTAATCTCTATTATAATAAAAACAAAATTAACATTAATTAAACTTGTATATAGTACATATGCAAATAAGTAAATTAAATAAGAGCAGCAAGTATTTATCTTTCCCTTTTCAACATAGTTGTTTGATTTAGTAATATCTTACTGGTATTACAATTACAAGTCTAATGCACGGAATTGATATTTGGACCCAAAAAAGATTTTTTTTTTTTTTTTAATCCCAATAATTTTAATTTTTTTTTACACAAATGCATTGCCAGGTGGGCATTTTGGGTAGGAAGAATTCACACACTGATGCTTCAGCAAGGCACAAGTTGCAAATTACAGTATATGTTTCTTCGTAAAAATGAATGATCCAATTGAAATAGACTTGATAAAAAGCATGTCTGATATTGGAATAATTATAGCTTGTATCAGGAGACATATATGACCTACCTAAACTCATTACAGACTGAAATGGAGATCTCTTTAACGGCTGCCCCAGAGATCTCTCTGGAGGTCAAGAAAAGAGAATTTACAGTATGAGTCCTTTGAGCTTTATGTCTTTATAGCGCTGGCTTTGTAAGGACACTCAATTCCCCTTATTACATTTGTCCCGTTAACAGATTTAGGTCATATGTTTCTCTCCTGGAGATACTAGAGACAGAGAAACTGAATTAAATTGCAAATGAGTTTGAATTGAACAATATATTTTTGTTCCTGAACAGTCGTGAAGAAATTTCTGTTATACGCTCGGAGATCCGAGATTCGAGGAGTGGACATAGACAACCCTTACCTCAACGTCATCATGGCCCTCACCGTACCAGATATTGATGATGTCACGGCGGTGGATTACGATGCCATAGATGAGAGGATTTACTGGGCTGACGTGAAGACACGAACTATAAAACGAGCATTCATTAATGGAACCAAACTCGAAACAGTCATGTCTGGAGGTGTGTTGCAATCCTTTTGCCAGTTACATTTTCACAAAGTTCATATTGCTTTTTAATTTTCCTACTTTTATTAATAAAGACAAATGTGTCTTTGCAAAGAAAACCTAGTATTAAGTTATTACATATTTTAGCTTATTTTTTCATTTTGTTTGCAATGATTCAGTTTGTTTTATTAGCATGAATGAATATGCAGATTATTATGTTATGTTATTTATTTCCTCTTCTTTTTAAAAATGTAAACCAATACTTGGTTTAGTACCTTTTATGAATGAAAATTAATGTTTTATTTAATTATTGTTTTGTAATTATAATTTTTTTCCCCTTCCTTATTTATTTTTTATATATTGCTGCCTTGTTTCATTTTCTTAAAACATTTTATCGAAGGAGCAGATTATTATATGCAATTTTTTATTATTATTTCCCATTTCTTCTGCACATTTCAAAAGTTAAAGAAAAACAATGTAAAGAACAATAATTATTATTTACATTTTACGTATTTCTTCTTTACATTTGTTTTCTTTTACGGCTTTTTAACGTGATGAGAAATGCACATTATTTATTGTTAATATCTGTAATTACAGATCTCTCCAATGTCCGAGGCCTGGCTATTGATTGGCTGTCCAGAAACATGTACTGGATGAGCTCAGACAACGATGAGACCCACATTAATGTTGCCCGCCTTGATGGATCTCTTAAAACCACCGTCGTTCACGGAATGGACAAGCCCAAGTGTCTCGTCCTGCATCCGTCTAAAGGGTAACATAGCAAAAACCATGATAACAATGAACCATAATCAGTAAAGGAGAAGTTATGGGCCTGCGTGTCGCTAAAGATCTATATCCTGTTTTTATTAACGAGTAATTGCATAGTTCCATCGAAATGTCACCTTTCGTTACCTTCAAAACTGTGTATAAGATACATCAGTTAGAAAGCTAATTACTGAACAGGTCTCTGTTTATATTCAGTGTGCACAATTAACAAAAGTTATTAGAGTCATTTTCTTGGAGTTGATTAAGACTGACAAATTGTTATATCCGTGAAAACTCTTTAACGATGCCAAACTGGTTGTCAGCCAATCAGAAATGCAAATTTATCTTGCCCTTGTTGGACTAGTCGGTGACAGCTCTTTAATTAGCATATATTATGATTCCAGACATGCAACCTAATTAAAAATGGAGCCTGTTCCTCGCAATTGTTTGCATGAGGTTTAGTATAGCGCAATTCTGTAATACAGTGATGGATTTTAAGCACGGTACAGTGGGCATGTTGTTTTATTTTGTCCCTCGAAATCTCTAGATAGATCTGCGCCCCTCGTGTCACATTTTTTCCGCCAGCTGTCTGCTCGTTTTAGCTTCCGACCCTGTCGACATTTCTGAAAGTCATCTGTCAGGTAGGTTCATGCGCTCTATCAAGATGTATGAAGGAGATAGAGACAGCTTTATTTGATTGTTTTGTGCTCTGTGGTGATTGTGAAGATAAAGTTCTTTTCTACCTCCCCGACCTTCACACAGGTCACGTTCCTTAAAGCGTAAGAGTCCCATCCTTCATCTTGAAGACTCATCCATCTTTCTGAATGTATCTTGTTTTGTTGTGGTCTACAGGAAGATGTTCTGGATGGACGGGGGCACAATAAATATGGCCAACATGGATGGCAGTAACATCAAGATTTTGCACCAGAACCAGAAAGAGCCTGTTGGTAAATTCATGTTCCAAAACCTAAAGTAGTGAGCTGCCTACTTAGACAGTATTTCAAGGCATCATCTGCTAAATTTTAAAAATAATTATGACTCCTTTTCATGCTGCTGTTCATTATTTCAGCCGCTAATACATAAATAGACATACATAAATTCTGTTGGATCTAGGCAGGTGGAGCTGGGGGAGGTAGAGGGTTCTCTGGGGGATCTCTGTTAGCGCACTGCAGGACTAGCTTACAGCAAACACTAAACCAGACTATTTAAAAGTTGGGCAATCAATCTCCTTGGGGCTGCAGCATCAGCAGAGGCTAGTCAGCTTGTGCCATGCTGTAATGATGTGACTGCTTGCAAATTGCATCTAAAGGAACTTAATTATTGTAGTACATCAAGTTAAACTAAATAAAAATGAGAAATTCATTTTTTAAAAATATCTTATTTTGTTCAAAGTAATGAAATGTAATGGATCATAGGGCAAGGCTTTAACAATACTAGCTATTTTTATGCTTTGCTTTTTGTCTTGTCTTTCATTTGCAAACACCATAGAGTATTTGTTTTGTTTTGCTCTGCTGCGCTCTGCCTTGTTTTGTTTTGTTTTGATTTTAGTTTTTTTCTGTGCTGTTTTGATTTCATTTGCAAAAACATTTAATAAAGCTATTGTTTTTGTTTCAAACAATCTAAAACTTACATGGCCATGTATATGTATGTGCACATACTAGGGGTGGGCGATATGACCAAAATCTTATATCACGATATGAGTAATGTTATATCATGATATAGTTATTTTTGCTCTAAATAAGGTTTTTATATAAAACATTTCATACCATTGAAATTTAATAATTATTATCACCATTTTCAATGTTATTTAAAAAATTAATACTAGCCTAAAAGCTTACTGGTAAGCAGTGATAAAGAAAGAGCAAAGAAAACAAACTACAATAGAACAAAGACACAAATGAAATAGACCTACCTGAAAAATATCAAGCACTAGAAATACTGCATAGAATGTATGAAGTGATCAAGTGTATAAAAAAGAATGCATAGTCTTTACTGTGAAATTAAATATACATTTATTCTTATCAAAGTTATAAAAGAGAGCAGGGAGAGATTTTCTTTTTTGTTTGATTAGCATT
Source organism: Zacco platypus (assembly GCA_038088235.1). Lineage (NCBI taxonomy): Eukaryota > Metazoa > Chordata > Actinopteri > Cypriniformes > Xenocyprididae > Zacco > Zacco platypus. The sequence continues at coordinate 35,825,323 of CM076086.1, read as the reverse complement.
AATAATGACAGCAGGTGAATTTGGATGCTGTCCCTTTAAGACTGACTGCACCAATTTATTATAATCATGCTTTGTCTTTATCAACTGTACCTTCACTTAAGACTCTGTTTACTTGCAAATACATGGTCACTTTGACACATAGGTATGTGTATTTAACCAGACAACCCAATAGGCGGCAAAAAGCACTCAATCCTCACCGGCTTCATGCCGCGAGCCTCTCACACAGCACTGAGAAACAGTCTTTAAGAGATTGACCCTAATTGACCCTTCACAAAGACCCGCCCCCTTTAGTTACTGTTGCTATGTCCAACAAGCCATGCCCTCTCACGCCACACATCATGTTCTCACACAGTGAAAAATACATCGCGGCACAAAGAGGACACTGACAATGTGTCGACAGACAAGACAGAGCAGGTTACATTTTATATGAAACAGTTTCATATTTAAAATATTGTAATTTCTTAAAGAACTTTAAACAATAAATACCGTATAGTGTCGTGACAGATCTCTGTAGCTCCTCAGTTCAAGCGGCTCGTGAACCAACCATTTCTTCATACTAGTTCATTTATAGCATCAAATAAACATGAATGGACATCAGAAGGAATGTTGTTTCAAGCGTGGAAAGACGTGAGTACACACAATTTTTCAAGTTCAAGTTCACCAACGTTAATTTACTAACTCCCCTGACTGCTTTGTCGAACAAAATGGCGGATTGGGGGTTATGATTGGTTAGATCACCTGTCAATCAAACTGCCAGCAAAGGGTTTAAAACTTGGCACAGCGTTACCACGATAGAGACGATAGTCCAAAATCTCTACCAGTTAATTGTCTACTGGTATATTGTCCACCCCAGCACAAACTGTAACGGCATGTGAGTATAAGGGCACCATTTTCTCATTATTCCTCTTCCTCTTGGCCATGTCTTTAATTTGTAATTTGGTCTGAGAAGTAGCCCAAGATATTATTGTTAGAGCTCTCTGAGATGTTCCCGGTTCTCCCCTCAGCTCATAATTAAAACAAAAATATCCCTCGCACGCAGTACATGTGATTATGGCCTGAGCCAAATCTTAAGTAACAGCAGTTATCATTATGATGTGAGGGAGGGATTATTGCGAATGAAGGGGAAAAAAAACAGAAAACAACCTTTTGAACTCTTTTTGTACACTCTTTATGCTGTGCCACAAATAAACATGGCTTTGCCGTAGGGGAAATTGCAGATTCCAAATAACTAGACATTTTGTAAGCAACGATGTGTTGATATTCATGAGATGAAACAATTTTCAATTCTTTTTCATTTAAATCAGCCGTTTTTAACAGAAACATCTCTTGGAATAGAGATAAGGTCAAATATTAAAGTTTGGGATAATTTAATCTTCAACATCAGTTTAAAGGAATATTCTCCAAAAAAATGAAGAATGTTATAATTTGCATAATTCTAAACACATTGTCCCTATTTCAATGATTTCTTTCTCTCGAGGCTTCATTTATTTTATTAAAAATACAGTAAAACGGTAATATTGTGAACTACAAATTATTTCAATTTCAAATAACCGTTTTCTTTGAATTTTAAAATGTAATTTATTCCTTTGATGGCAAAATTTTCAGTATCATTACTCCAGTCTTAAGTGTCACACGATCCTTCAGAAATCATGCTAATATGATGGTTTGATACTTAAGAACATTAATTATTGTCATATTTTCATAATAAATAAACAGTTGTGCTGCTACATTTTGGTGAAAACTTACTCTTTGAGTAATAGAAAGTTCAGAAGAACAATAAGTATGCTTATGAACAGCATATATGCATATATTAGTCATTGTTTTCATCTTTGAATGAACAATCACATGTTTTCATATCATCTTTGTGCTTATTAGGGCTGTCGATTGACTACTCGGCCAACAAGCTGTACTGGATAAGTTCCGGAAACGGAACCATTAATAGGTGTAACCTGGATGGGAGTGGCCTGGACGTGATTGACAGCTTAAAAAAAGAGCTACGGAAAGCTACGGCATTAGCAGTGATGGGTGAGTGAAGGCTGTTTTCACCAACATTAAATTAGTAAGGTTAATTATAACCGAGCAAATAATGGAGCTATTTAATTAGAACGGTGATAGACAGTATAAATGGACTCTGAACAGCGGTGTATGAGTGATAAGGAATAGTTTTTTATGCTGAATGTGGGCTCCAGGGTTTTTGTTAAAGCTTAATTGTGGAGCTGTTTTAGTACACTGCAATTACATATCAATTGAGGGAGATTGTTGTTTCCAAAGGGTTTGAATCACAACACTATTCATGTTCTGACATGGGTTTTTTTCTTGAACTTTGATGACTCACAAGTTTTGATGTCACAGCTGTGTTTGCTGATTGTAGCAGCAGCTCTGCCGGTTTTGAGACTTGGCCAAAGACGGATATGAATTTGTTCTGTCATCTTATATGTGCCTTCTGACTCACGGTTGGTTTTCAGTACAAATCATAAAGATTTATTATGACTTTTACATTTATTCTTTTAGCAGGTGCTTTTATCGAAGGGCGAAGGATGTTATCGGTTTATTCTTCCTTTAATGAAGGTGGTGAAGGCATAGAATATAATTTCAGAGGTGGAAAATTTGTTATATTTTCCTAAAATATTATCTAAACTTTTCTCTCTCTCTCTCTGTAAATTGCACTGATGGATTCCGCATAAAAAGATTAAGTATATTTATTACGAAAGGATATAGGGTCAGTTTGGATTTCATTATGTTCATAACTATCAACAACAAACAGCCATAGTTACATTTATAAACATTCTTTTTTGCCGAGAGCAGATAGTGTTTTAATTTCATTGTCTTTCTCTAACATAAAGAAACTCATTGAAGCACTTGCCCGTTTGCCCCTCTTGTTTTCATCATTTCATTTTTTTTCTGACCTGCTGCGTAACTTTGATAAAAAGGGTTCTGAGAGTACAGTGTCCATTTTTCATCATTTATGGATCGACATTAATATTGTTTATGAGTACAAACAGCTGGTTCAAAACCAGAGGATCATCAGCTGAAGACAAGATAAATCAATTCCCCTTCAGCTTTCAGCAGATAAAATGTTCTTGCTTCCCAGGGAGAGAAGATCTGGAAGTGTTTTAATTATGCCTAACTTATCATTAGTGAGGTTTGGGGTGGTATCCTGATTGGATAGATAAGAATAGAAATTCAGTTGTATTTTGGGTAGAAACTGTATCACGGGGCTTAGTGGACAGGACAGTTTCACATTCACGAGTGGAAGCAAGGTTTTAAACATGTTTGTTCACTATAAAAAAAATAGGTTGCAAATAAAATGATTACTGGAGTACATTTTACAAGAAAACACTTTCAGTCTTTCTACTTCAAAATGTCACATTTGATTCAATTTGTAACTTGCCATTTCTTTGTAATCTATTGTGAAATTTACTAGCAATTTCTGAGTAAAAACTGTGTTTATACCCATTTTTTATTTGTATTATTTTTTTTGGCTTTGGTTATTTTTGTTTACAAAAAAAGTCATTGCTTGGCACATTAATATAAAATTTAATTGATTACATAATTTGAATATGATTCATCAATTAAGAATTTAGAACTTTTAAATATATAAACTTAATTTGCATAATTAATTAATATGTATTTTAACATATACTGCAGAATATATATATGTATATAAATCCATATAAAAATACAAAGTAATATAATGTGACATTACGTGTGCATACAATTATATATTTGTGTATGCTAGTATTTTTATGACTACAGTATATGATTCACTGCAATATCAACAATAGACATCACAACATAATTGTATAATATCAATATTTTTTTATAACATTTCCCGAAACAACTATATTGTGACATAATTTTAAAGCCATATGAATTATAACTCATTTAATTTAGCGTATTCCCCCCACACCTATTTCTCTCAGGAGAGGCTGTATAATATTTTGAACGACGAACCCGAGGTAAAAGATCTTGAATCTTGAGGACTGTGTAACAGATAAATCGTCTCCGCAGCCAAGTCCACCGCTAACTTTAATGAAATGCAATTCCAAACAGTTCGATTAAACCCTGAAGAACAACCTGTTCTCGCTTCTACTGTATCATCTTCTCAAAGCCTCTCACAATCAGATACTGATGTCGGCAATTGCTAATACAATCAGACTGAACACTATCCCAGCAATCAGCGGCTACGAGCTGGTAATGGAATGATGGCTGAAGTCTATTTTCACCGAACACTGTTTATTACCCTCATTTATGTGGAGCCATTCTATATAACATCCTTGTTATGTAGAGCCATATATTAGAAGGCACATAAAAGTTATTGAATCAAACAAGGCGGAAACAAAAAAATGGTTGCGAAATCATACACCAGAGAAATTGGTGACAAAAACGCACTTGCTGTTGTTTTAAGACACATTGTTTCTCTTGTCTCTCACCTTTCTTTTTCTTGTCTGTTCTGTTAGATGAAACAGCTGAACCACTTCTGATACATTCTGGGTCCTTGTCGCATGGCCATTTGATTATCACAGACTCGTTTGTTTAATATTAATGTCTAATTAACCCCATTTTTTTTTTAACCAGCCGTCCTGGCAGTAAGAAAACAAGTATAGCGATAATGAATTATGAATGACTTCTCTTAAATTTTCATTTTCTTTGTCATTGTTGTCTTTATATGACATAGTCTATTCGTTCTTCCGCTTGAAGACCTTCTGGACCTTATTTGGGAAATATTTAATGTGATGAATGAAAATGAGGGATACAAGGGACTTTTATGTATGATGAAAGCCGTACAGATTCAGTGGATGAAAAGACATGATTTTCTGAAATTTAAATCACAATAAAGCTATTTTCTCACAAAGTTTAATGAAAAAAGGTACCAAATTAGCCATTATTGTATGGACTAATTGAAACTAGAACTTTTTTTGAACTGCATTGATGGCTAAAATCGATTTAACTCAACAATTAACAATGACAATTGGACTTTGGAATCTTTTCTTCACCACAAATATCCAAAGAAATTCAATTGTCTTCTGTGGAAAAAGTAAGTTCACCCTTATATTCAACGTTCAGCTCATTTGTACATTTAGTTCAGATTTGGGTATGAGGGACAGTTTGTTAAATGACTTTTATGTATGATGAAAGTCTCAGTGGACAAAAAGACTTCAGCCACCATTACACTTAATTTGATGTCATTATAACGTTATATAAATCACGATACAGCTATTTTTGCTGGAAATTTTATGGAAAAAAAAGGTATTATTTAAACTCATCCTAGAACAGTGCTGCGAAAAAGTGTGCCCCATTAAAAGGTATTTTTTCAATTGAACTTTCATTCAACAAAAAAAAATCTGCATAAATTCAATTGTCTTCTGTGGAAAAAGTAATTGCACCCTAATATATAATGTTTTAGCTCTTTTTTTACATTTAGTTTAGATTGTTTTCGGCATAATTCTACCATATTCTTGACCTAACGGTTTACAGAGCTTTAAATAAAGTGCATCCTATTTAAAGATGTTCTGCTAATTTGCATGTAATTGTAATTTTAGGTGATATACATGGGTGTACTTAATTGCCATTTTAGTTTACTGAATCTCTTCAGTTATGTTGCTTTTTCCTATTTGCATTTGTGAAATGCCAATCCAATATCTGTAGGCCCTAATATGTTACAAATAAAACAAAAAGGGTGTATGAAAATCTCTACCAGTTGACACATTTCCAGCCTTGTTTTACTTGCATCAAATTAAATATGTAATTCAGGAACTTTCTCTGTCACGGAGCATCTAAACGATCTTCCACTGTGCCCTACGTGGAGTATACACTGTTCTCCCTAATTCATTTCCCTGGGTTTGTGTCTGCCAATGGCTGATAGCTTCAGCTCAGGCCGAGCGCTAAGAATAGTCCTGTTTGCTTTTGGCGTCTGTATGTAATCCATTCAGGGCTGCCAGGGGACTAAGATGCGGCTGCTCGCACCTATGGGATTCATAAGTGCTGAGAGGGTGGGTAGAACAGAGATGTGGTGGTGTGGTGTGGCACCGAGGGACATCTCCTCCTTCAATTTAAAACACGACTCGCAAGTAATACGGGCAAAGGAATGTGTAGCTTATCGTGAGCCGTTCAGGTCACTGGGGAAAGGGACGTTTGGAGTCTGCGACACACTTGCATTCCTTTTTATGATGTGTAATCACAGACGGTGTGTGAGCACGGAGTCTTTTTTTTCTGTGTTGACCATTTCTTAAAGGCTGAGATGACACGCTATAGGGCTTAGTCCACAGCATGGATGAAGACTCGTCAGTAAAGTAGCTCGATTTCATTCTAGTTCAGTTTCAGAGAGGAAAAGTATGTATTTATATAATAAATACCTAGATGTAGTACTACTCCATGCAACCATTTTCCATTTTATTTAAACAGCATTTTCAAATTATTTTAGAATTAAAATTCTTGGTTTTACAACCCCTTATTAACTGAGGTCAAAAATACGTATTATTGTTTATTTGAATAATATTAAAAGTCTTAAAAGTAATACTATATAATAAAATAGAATATAATTGTATTAAAGCAACAATAAGAACATTTTGCCACTAGAGGTCGCTTATTCAAAACAAAGGCATAGCTTAACGATGCCTTGAATTGTGTGTTAAAAGTGCTACTCTGTGTTCACTTGGTGGCTACTGTGAGACACTTGTTGCACACTGCCTTAAGCTAAATCGATATTAGGCATGGTAAAACATGGTAGTCGCTGTAAATCAAGAAAACGAGATTTAAACAATAAGACTTAGCATGTTGAGCTAAATAACATGATTAGTTTTTTTGTTGATGAATGTATCCATCCAAACAGTTGCTCACCTGTCTAATAAAACACATAATATATTCAAGCGTCTTTGGTGTTTTCATGGTTTCTACAAAAAAAAAAAACGGAAATCAAGGTTCCATGTCCACGGTCCTGGTTAAAATTGCTTATTTAGCTGCATTTAAACATTCTTGGAAACATTTGTAAGTACACAAGTCAACAAAATATATAACATTGTCCTAGTGGTTTTTGGATATTTTAATCCAAAAATCTTACATATTGTGCCTTTAATTCAATTATTTTATATTGTTAAAATTAATCATTCAGAAATACTTTTGTTTTGTTTGTTTTCAAACAGGTTTCCTTTAATCTTCCATTGGTTTGACAAACAGATAGCCCTGCCCCAAATTCATGCTATTGTTTTAGCCAATGTCTTGTTTAATCTTAAGTATTTTAAAATTGAAGAAAATTACTCTCATGACATTTTAATTGAATTAGGGCAAGCAAAATGCTTATTCAGATATATTTGTGGAAAAACAAAATGGTGACATTTCTTTTATTTTCATAAAAATTTTAACCTATAATTTTGTTGTCAGGAAAAAAAAGTTAATGTGCATGTTCTTGTTAGCTAGAAATTTTAGTGTTTTTTCAAGCGTTCAAAAACATATTTTTCTCTCCAGGTGGGAAGTTATGGTGGGCGGATGATGTTCTCGCTCAGCTGGGGATCGTTAACAAGAGGGACGGAAAAAATCTGATGGTTCTTCGGAATAAGACCACAGGCGTGGTCCACATCAAAGTGTATGACAAAGACAGTCAGAAAGGTATAAAGAAACGCATCTCTGAATGTTTTACCTCTAATACAACGATTTCACAAGAGTGATTAAGATCAGATCTGTTTTTCTTTTAAAGCAAAAAGAAACATTTGTTCACTCACAACCATTTCAAGGATTCCCACACCTTTTGGTCACTGAATTCCCTTCATTGTTTTTTTAAACATGTTTCTAGTATTTTATGTATGGATAATAGAGGTTAGCAATATACCAGTAGTCACGATTAACCAGTAGAAATGTGTCAGTTTGTTGAGATTTTGGATCTCCTCTATTGCAGTTATGCTCACATGAAGTTGAGCTGGGCCGTCGCAAAAGTGTATTGTTTAAATACTTTTTTAAGTTTTAAAACAAGTGATTTTTAAATTATTGAAGCGCAATGAGTTGTGAAAGAGAACTCATTTTGCTATATGCACACGCTTGTCTGAAAACCGTTTCTGAGTGCTGTCTGAGAGACACATGCACAGGAAGCTGCAGCTCATAGAACCTAATTGGGCTTGAACGTTTAAATGCACGTACTCGTGTGTCAAAATGACTGTCTTTGCAAGTGTCTTCGTTTAACTGAATCAGTATATTGAATCTGTGCATTTGGTCTGAAAGTGACGGCAGCCTGCTGTCATCGGTAATGTTAATCAAACAACAGAATAAATGCATATTATTCTTATTTTACTTGTCTTCAGGAAGCTTGAGAGTCTTTTTTACTTTATTAATTATAACATTTCAGTGGTATCAAACAACAAATGATATAAAAACCTTATTAAATTAAAGCACAAATAACTATATTGTGATATAATATTTAGGTAATATTGCCCACCATTTTAATTTTACATTTTAATTTTAAATATTTTATAAAACTAAAAAATAAAAGGAATAGGAATTCATTAGAAAAAAAAAAATAAAATAAAATAAAAATATATATATATATATATATATATATATATATATAAATATTATTTGTTTGTTTTTCACTTTTCTAAAGGTTATATTAGAAAAAACTGCTCTTCTAAATTGTTCATAAACTTTTTCAGGATTTTATTTATAAATTCATGACTTTTCCAGGCCTCAAAAAGCAAACAAACAAAGAAAGCCCATGCGCCCTCTTACTTTTTTCATTAATGCAAATGTAAAAAAATGAATAAAATCCTCGTCTTTTTACAAGGTGAGGTCGCACATGACTTGGACTGCAGTTATGTTTCTACAGCCATACGTTGTCAAAGCCCTTCGCTCTTTATGAGTTATGGTGAGGGACATTCATATCACTGACAGGTCTATTAGCGGGGGAGTGCTTGATCCTCTCAACGCTCAATTAGGATTAAAAAAACCTGGCAATTAGAGGCTCTTTAAGGTAAATCTTTTTGCTTCCTTCTCAAATCTCCTCATACCAATTAGCTCCCTCATTTATCTCTCTGGCACGGACCTCATGGGAGCGAAGGCCCGTCTCATTACGCCACTTCAAATGAGCTAACTGGGGTGTTTCTGACAAGGTGTCCGAGGAACAAAGTCAAAGCGTCACCATGTTTTCTTTTTTTGTTTGTGATGTTCCTGAAATTGGTTTAAGAAAGTACACAAGCTAGAAGGTTTTGACAGATTTGCATTAGATACACCTGTTCACCTTCACGAATGATGAGTGCGTTAATTAGTAATTGTTTCGTAGGTCGCAATCCTTGCGTACCGAACAACGGCGGGTGTTCCCAGCTGTGCCTTCCCACTTCTGAAACCACTCGGACGTGTTCTTGTACTACAGGTTACAACCTTCGTCCGGACCGGTCCACCTGTGAAGGTACGACCATTAGTTCTGACCTAAGAGTACGTATGTAATTACATTTCGGATCTTAGAGGTGTTCATTATTTTTAAGAACAGGGTTCATTTGATTTTTTTTTTCCGGTTGACTCTTTGGTAGGTCTTCGGTCTTTCCTGATGTACTCCGTTAATGAAGGTATAAGAGGACTGTCTCTTGATCCCAGTGATAACTCCGAAGTTTTAATGCCACTAACTGGCACTCTGTTTGCTGTGGGTCTGGACTATCATGCTGGTAAGTGGACTTTTATCAGTCTTTGATTCTAAAAGAAAAAAAAAAATACACAGATGTACTTTATTTTTTTTCCTTGTTAAAAAGTTTTTACCCTCAATGAACAGTTTAATCTCAATGAACAATATATCACCCCTTGACATGGGAAAAACATTCATTTGCAGGGAATCTGCCAGTAATTCGGACAGATGTATCTAGTGCAGTAATTGGACAGCTGTCTGCGCACTGAAACAGAAATGCCACTCTTTGCATCAGTGGCAGACAGTTCGCAGCTCTCCGTTTGCATGATAGAGCAAATATTGGCATTGCATTGCATGTCTATATATTTTTTTTCATTGTGAGATGAGGTGAAGGGTGGCAATAGGCTGTTATGACAGATGGAAGATAATCGAAACAGATTAGCTGGACAGATGAGGCAATTTCTCATAACGATGTGATTGGGCTTCCGTTGGAGTTTTTGTCAAAAGGGATACAGAATAATGTAAATTTTCGAGTGGGTGAGGAGCTGGTGATGCACAAAGCTCCAGATAATGTCGTGCGGCCAAGTCAAAGCAATTTTCATGAAAGTGTTTTGAAGGGGACCGACCATGGGAGCCAGGACAGTCACGAGTACTTTGGGCTTTTTTTTACCTCTATTGTTTTAGAGAAGAGATAGTTTTGAATGAGATCAAAAGGGCAAAGACATTTCGACCAGTAAGAGCCAGAACTGTTTTTTAAGCTAAAGTTTGGCATGTATATGCGGGTCTTCAAAAACATAATATTTGGTGCCTTGTTTTTTCCAAATTGTCTATCACTTCAAGAATATTCACAGTCCCAAACCACTGTGACGTAAATGGCAAAAAAAAGAAACAAATATAAATCCATTTCATTCTCATGAGAGCATTTTATTTTAAGAAATAATTGCTGCTTGCATTTTTTTTATGAATACATTGAATACTTGTTTTACTTATTTTAGCTAGTTGTCAGCTAGTAGGCTAGTAAAATAACAAAAAGTGAAATAAAATAAAAACAAAAATAAAAAGACTGTTTATATATATATATATATATATATATATATATATATATATATATATATATATATATATATATATATATATATATATAGAGAGAGAGAGAGAGAGAGATTCTGTTGGAGCCCATATCTCCATATATATATATATATATATATATATATATATATATATATTTATGGTTAATGGAAAATACATAGTCAGGCTTTTAATTAATTATATACATTGCCTGCCTGCCCCCCCCCCCCCACACACACACACACACACATTATGAGGTAGTCATGTAACTTAACAGCAGGAGTCTACCTAGTCTATATTAACTAGCCAAACATTTGAATTGTTATTTTAGGAAATGACACATTGTACTGGACAGACATGGGCTCCAACAGAATCTCTAGATCCAGTCGAGATCAGACCTGGAGAGAGGACATTGTAACAAGCGGTCTTGGACGTGTCGAAGGACTTGCAGTGGACTGGATTGCAGGTGCGTCTGTTTCTCTTCTTTTAGCATTTCTATGCTTTTCTAAGTAGCCTTGATGTTGTCAGGCTTATTGTTTCTCTGTTGGTTCAGGGTCTTTGTTGCTTTGCATCCAAAGGTAATATTTACTGGACGGACCATGGCTTGAATCTTATCGAGGTTGCTCGTTTGAACGGCATGTACCGTGCTGTGGTGATATCTGATGGACTTGATCAACCCAGAGCCATTGCAGTACACCCGGTGAAAGGGTATGTATTGCACTGTGGTTTATTTTCCTCTACTGCTAAGCTTCAGTTTCACTGAAGTGTAGCAAAAGCTTTTAAACAAATGACCTATGATCGTCTAGAGAACAGTTAGTTTGTGCAATTAGCACCTCAAAGCTTGTTAACTGCAGATGTAGGTCCTCCTTAAAGGCCTTATAATTTCCTCTGCATCTATTCTAAAATGAGAGGGCCATCATAATCTTGACCTCCTGTTTTGTAATGAGTTATCTCATTAAATAAAGCTTTGTACTGTTGTAAGTTGGTGTATAAACATTGAGCTTCAACATATTCCACATCCCTAATATCGTGTGGCTTCATCTATTTTGGAGTCCTATGCTGTCTGAAATTGGTCAGTGAGATTTTTCAGAAATGGAATTATTTGTTGAAATAATTAGACCAGACTTTAAACGGTTGCAGTTTTGAAATCAATATGGAACTGGAAGTGACTTTACTCCCAAATTCTTGGTCTTCTTGTGAAGTCCGAAGAACAATGTGTCCTTATAATCTGTCATCAAAATAATTAGCTTCACCTGAAACAACTTTTCTTTTTCTGATGTTACCAAGGACTCAATTTTCAACTGCTTTTAATGATCCACTCCGTCCCTGTTAGATATGAAGTCATGTTCTACTTCCATTTGGTCTCTTTCACACTTTCAGAAAAAGCAAGAAAGAGCAAAATTTTTACCTTTTAAAGGGTACAAGAGCTTGTCACTGGGGCAGTACCCTTAAAGGGACACCTTTGTACCTCATTTACTGCGTTAACTGCAGATGTAGGTCCTCCTTAAAGGCCTTATAATTTCCTCTGCATCTATTCTATAAACATTGAGCTTCAACATATTCCACATCCCTAATATCATGTGGCTTCATCTATTTTGGAGTCCTATGCTGTCTGAAATTGGTCAGTGAGATTTTTCAGAAATGGAATTATTTGTTGAAATAATTAGACCCAGATTTAAACTTTTGCAGTTTTGAAATCAATATGGAACTGGAAGTGACTTTACTCCCAAATTCTTGGTCTTCTTGTGAAGTCCAAAGAACAACTTGTCCTTATAATCTGTCATCAAAATAATTAGCTTCACCTGAAACAACTTTTCTTTTTCTGATTACTCAATTTTCTATTGCTTTTAATGATCCACTCCGTCCCTGTTAGGTAAATCAAGTCATGTTCTACTTCCTTTTGGTCTCTTTCACACTTTCAGAAAAAGAAAGAAAGAGCAAACTTTTTACCTTTTAAAGGGTACAAGAGCTTGTCACTGGGGCAGTACCCTTAAAGGGATACCTTTATACCTCATTTACCTCTTAAAGGTTCATAGTACTACCTTAGGGGCACATTTTACTGCTCAAAGGTGCAAAAATGCACACTTAGATAAGGTACAAAGTTGTGCCTTTATGGGTACCGCCACGGTGACAAGCCGTTGTACCCAAAAGGTACAAATTTCCAAAAGAAAATTCTGATTTCACTGATTTCAATGGGCTGTGAATGATAGGGAACTATAGGTCCCCTTCCTAATTAGGATTTCTGAACTTCTCAGAAAGAAAATGAAATGAACACAGAATTATCCTGGTTTTCATTGTAACAAAAGATCGATCTTGGAGTTCAAGCTGTGCAAAGGTCAAAATTCCTCAGGAAGACAACTTAATCATATTTTCCTTTGATTTCATGCAGGTTTCTCTTCTGGACAGAGTGGGGCCAGAGTCCTACCATCTCCAGGTCACGTCTCGATGGTTCGGAGCAATCTGTGCTTGTCAGCACTGGACTAGCAAGGCCCAATGGAGTCTCCATAGACTACCTGGTGTGTTTCCCCTACTTGGCTTGCAGGCTACTTGGCTTAACTAGCAGTTTTAGCACACTGAGAACATATAACCCTTCATTTTTGATACAATAAATGCATGAACTGTGCTGTAGGAAAATAAATTATACTGGTGCGACGCCCGCAACAACAAGATCGAAAGAATCAACCTTGAGCGGGGTGAGCAGAGGGAGATTGTGTTCTCATCGAGTGGGGTGGATATGTTTTCCATAGCAGTCTTTGGGGCTTACCTCTTCTGGTCTGACAGGTAATTTATTTTTCCATAAATGTTACAGTCTCTACGAATGGCCCAAGAAAGCAGATTCTGTCCCACTTTCCCTCCAAGGTCACAAAGCTAGCTCAAGAAGACACATTTGATTATATCAGAATCTCCTGCAGTTGAATGTCATTCCAAGGATGGGTTACCTCACCTTCTGTTAGACCAGCTGTGTACTGTATTTTAATGAGATCTTTGGTTTTAATTAGTCGAGGACCATTGATTAGCAAGTGTCAAACTTTGGTCTTGTGCCCACATGACGGTAGAGCCTACGCCAATGGATCCATCCGCCGTGCTTCCAAGAAAGATGCCGTGGACGTGGTGACTATCAGGAGCGGCTTGGGCGTCAATCTGAAAGATGTGAAGGTCTTTAACCAGGATCGGGAGAAAGGTTGAGGTTTCACTTAATGGCAGTTTTCCTGTTCTTTGAACACTGCACCAATGCACACAAGTACATTCATAAGTTTATCCTAGATAAAGCAGGGGTGTCCAATCCCACTCCTGGAAGGCCACCTAGCTCCAACCTTTTCCAACACACCTATCTGGAATTTTCTACCAACACTAAAGACCTTGATTAGCTACTTCAGGGGTGTTTAATGAGGAATAGAGCTAAACTCGATTGGAAAGTGGCTCTCCACAAGTAGGACTGCGCACTCCTGCTTATAAATGAACACCTGCTGACTGACAAACATGTAAAAGAGATCAATTAGACTTTCTGTCTTTTGGCAGTTCACCAAACATGAAATTCTAATGCCGTACTAAAACTGTGCGACTTTCTTTACATTTTTGAGTGAACTATTACTTGAACATCCCTTTGAATTTTGTTTGCATGCTGAAGCAGTCTCGAAGCTATTGTTAGTTGATATCATTCATTTAGACACTTCGTAGGGAGCCTGATCTCTGATTTTCCGACTTACCCAGGTACGAACGCTTGCAGCAGAGCGAACGGAGGATGCCAGCAACTTTGTTTTTACCTGGGGAATAACCAAAAAACATGCGCTTGTGCCCATGGATATCTTGCTCAGGATGGACTCAGGTGCAACAGGTACGAGGGTTACCTGCTCTACTCAGAAAGGACCGTCTTGAGGAGTATTCATCTCTCGGACGAGAATAACCTCAACTCCCCTATCAGGGCGTATGAGAACCCGACTTATTTTAAGAACATTATAGCTTTGGCATTTGATCATCGGCAGAAGACGCACGGAACAAATCGGATTTTCTTCAGCGATGTTCATTATGGGAATATACAAGTCATCAATGACGACTGGACAGGACAACGCATCATTGCTGAGCGTAAGTAATTGTGTCCAATTACATTGATGCGTTATTAACTTTCATGTGACTTTTATCAGTTGCGCTTCTTGAAACAAATCGTTTTTTAGTTCTTTTGTCTGCTGGCAATGTTTCATGTAACTTAAATGTTGTTTAGAAAACTTGTTACTTTCGAATAGTGTGATTGAATGATTTCCGGACGTCTTTGACCTTTTAGTTTTTATCATGTATGTGAGGTTGATGTATTTTAAATGAATTGGATATTGGTTGATATGGTTGTCTGTCAACTTTTGGACCTTTTTGCAGATCCCTTCTATTTAAACGTCCAGCATAATACTGTCCATAGTAATTTCATAACACATTTACTTTATTTGCAATGCAGCTCATATTTGTAGAGGCATCACGGCCAATTAACTGTGGTGAAATGTAAATAAATTATCCGTACAGGGTACAGCCAATTACTCTGATAAAGCAGCAGCCCAGTAGCCGGCAATGAAATTCATACCTCATGTGATTTATCAGGCCCTAACCTTGTCAACATTAACACACGTCTCATTTAATCAGTATGCCATTAACCTGCAGAGCTGTCAGTTTACAGCTGCCGTGCTGAACGATAGCTTGCCTTAGAGGAATTGAGATATTTGTCAAACGAGGCCGTGGATTGTTAGACCTGACCCTAGATGCTAAGCATTATGCTTTGTCATGGATTTATGCTGATATATTGCAGACATGTATGTTGCCGTTCGGCTGATAAACAGCTTCTCTCAATGTTCTCTTGTGTGCGAGTTGATAGACATGAAGGAATGGGTGGTAGTTCTGTAGTTGAACTGGCTTTTTTATAATGTATTATATTTGTAATGATTTTAGCTGAGTTTTGAGTTGCGTTTAAATGGAGAACTGACTTGTCAGAGTGAATCTCACGAAACATGTCCTGGTGACGTTTTATCCCAAAATAAAAGAAATGATAGGGAAGACTTTACAATAAGGTTCATTAGTTAACTACATTAGTTAACATTAACAAAGATTAATAAATTCTGTATAAGTGCAGTTCATTATTTGTTAATCCTAATTTCAACATTTACTAATACATTATTTAAATCTTGTTAACATTAGTTAATGCAATGGGAACTAACATGAACAAACAATGAACAACTGTATTTTCATTAACATTAACGAAGATTAGTAAATACAGTAGCAAATGTATAGCTCACGGTTAGTTTATGTTAGTTAATACATTAACTAATGTTTAACTAATGAATGTTTTACCAAATTATAGTAAATGAGATATTTATAAGAAATTATATTTTGCTTTTACTTTTAAATTTTGTTTATTTAATTAATTAAATATTATATTATATTATATTATATTATATTATAAATATTTTTACTGATTTTATGATTTGGCAGAAACAATTTTCACTCAGAAATTGAAAGTAAATTTCACAAATATTACAAATAAATGTTGAGTAACACATTTAATTAACAGTGAAATTCTGAAGTAGAAAGACTGAAATAATATTTTCTTGTAAAACAATTTTTTTGTGAAAATAAAATGTATTTAATTTTTTAAATGTATTTTCTTTTAAAGTTTACTTTTAGGATTTTACTGCTTTTAAAGACTGTATATTAAATATATATATTTACACTTAAATAGGTAGCATAAAAGGGCATATATATGCAGGGTGCATTATTTTCTCATATAAGAATGTGATCATCATCAAGAATACATAAAACACATTATGATAATGGAAATGTGCTTAATCGTCATGAAACTATTGTCAATTCAGTGGTACTAAAGTAGGCTAAATAATTTTTTAGAATTTAATTTTAATTAAATTTTTATTTTAATTTATTAAAAAAAATTAATTACATTTTTTTAATTTTTGCAGAATATAATTTATTTTTTATTTATTTAGATTTTTGGGTGAAATCTGACCTGGATCTGTTTTTGTAAATTTCATCTGTTGGCTGTAACTGTGTTACTCCAACAGCTCCCAGGACCAGCTTTTGTTCGCAGGATGGTTTAAATCTGACATATTGCTGCTTCTCCAAATCAAAGCCTGTTCAAGACCAGACAGTTACGTGACTGGCAGATTTTTACTCAGACCTCTATAGTTCCCACCATTCCTGTTAACAGCACTCAAATCTTTTTTATTGAAAACAGCTCACCCTCAGTCAGCGTGAACTTTCGCAGACACAGGAATTGCACATAATCCTTCTCGATTTTTCATTTATACAACTATCAAAACGTGCACCAGGCTTCCCTCTTTTCCCTCGTTTCTTTTTTCAACACCTAAATTGCTCTACTTTTGTTCTTGAAATGTTTGATGTTTTATAGCTTAAAAAAAATGACATTATCTACTCATCCAAATGTTGTTTGCTTGTGTGATTTGCTTTCTTCTGTGGATAACAAAAAAAAAAAAAGACATTTTAAAGAATGACCAAGTTGCTCGTTTCCATGCAGTTGCAATAAATGACTTTTTGACTCAATTCGGAATCCTTTGATAGGCAGCTGCTTTCAAACGGCCCCGTGGTTATTTTTGTTCAAGCTCTGTAGTCTGAAGGCCGTCAGAGGTTTTGTAATTACAACGCTGTTTGCAGCGTCGATCATTGTAGCCAATCGCACTGCAGCTGAAGTGATTGACAGCTTCAGTCATTATAAAGGGAGCACTCTTTGCTCGCTCTCCGTATAGATCGTCTATTAACAATTCAAATAAAAGTTTTATTTTTCATGCTGCTGAGAGGACCAATTGCCACGTATAGCCTGCACTGCAGAGTTCCAGGAGAGACAGCCACATTTAAATTCAGAGTGAATCCGCTGAAATATCTCCGATATTATGAC
Source organism: Zacco platypus (assembly GCA_038088235.1). Lineage (NCBI taxonomy): Eukaryota > Metazoa > Chordata > Actinopteri > Cypriniformes > Xenocyprididae > Zacco > Zacco platypus. The sequence continues at coordinate 35,807,750 of CM076086.1, read as the reverse complement.
AGTAAAGGCTTATGTTTGTCTATTTTCTTTTGATGGAGACATTTAAGTTTCTGTATAGCCTATGGAGTGATGAGAAAACACTATAATGCACATTTGTTCAAAATAGCCTGTAGGGCAGATTGTTCACATGATGTAGGTGAAAGTTTTGGATTGTTTACAGGACAGATGCACATTCTCATCTTGACATGTTAGGCTGCATGTCTATTTTATTAAATGCATCAGCTCAGAATGGCTAATGTCGGTTTGATTGCTTGTGTTCTGCATGAGAAAATAAATACGTTTTGTCTACCTGATGTAGTAGAATGCGGGTGCTGATCGGGTCGTGGTCTTTGTCGAACGGGTCGAGTCAGGTGTGTAATTAAATTAGTGTTGCTGTCGTGTCGGATAACGGCTGCGGGTGTAGGGCGGGTGCAGGTTTACCAAATAGGACCCATGCAGGACACTGTGTAATTTGTTTCTTTGTTCTTCAAAGAAGGTTGTTTTTTGTGACGGTGTGATTTATCACCAATAAATCCAGTTTGTTTCTCAATTTATCTCATATATTTGAACTAAATTGATATTGCTTGTTCCCCTACTAACAACTAGCAACCAACTAGCATGTTCATACATGTTATGTGAATAAATGCATTGTTTACATATAGGATAAATGTGATGATTAGCAATTTGAATGAATGCATATCGAAAATACGATGATTTAAACAAAATAAGGTCTCATTTGTTAACATCAGTTAATGTATTAACTAACATGAACTAACAATAAGCAATACATTTGTTACAGAATTTCATAATCATTGCTAATGTTAGTTAATTAAAATACTGTCGTTCATTGTTTGTTTGTTACTTCACAGTGCATTAACTAATGTCAAAGGGTTAGTTCACTCAAAAATTCTGTTATTTATTCCTCACCCTCATGTCGTTCTACACCCATAAGTCTTCATTCATCTTCGGAACACAAATTAAGGTATTTTTGATGAAATTCGATGGCTCAGTGAGGCCTCTATCGCCATAGAGAAAGTTAACACTTTCAGATGCCCAGAAATCTACTAAAAACAAAGGTAACACTTTATTTTACAGTGTCATTGTTACACATGTTACATGTAGTTACTGTAGTAATAACTAGAAATTATGCATAATTGCATGCAATTAACCCTAAACTAAACCCTCATCCTAACCCTAAACCCCTAGTAAGTACATGCAGTTAATTATTATTACTCAGTTATTAAATGTATTATTACACTGTAATACTGACACCTTAAAATAAAGTGTAACCAAAACAAATTTAAAACAGTTCATGTGAGTGCAGTGGTTCAACCTTAATATTAGCGACGAGAATACTTTTTTTGTGGCAAAAAAAACCAAAATAATGACTATTCGATAATATCCAGTGATGGCCGATTTCGAAGAACTGCTTTCAAGCTTTACGAATTTTTTGTTTCGAATCAGTGGTTCAGAGCACCAAAGTCACGTGATTTCAATAAACAAGGCTTTGTTATGGCTTTGGCTTTGTTTGAAAGTAGAAATTTCAATAAGTTCACATGACTTTGGCAGTTTGATACACGATCCAAACCACTGATTTGAAACAAAAGATGTGTAAAGCTTCGAAGCAGTGTTTTGAAATCGGCCGTTTCAATCAAAACTATCATGACTTGAAATATAGTGCACCAGTCTTCTGACTTTCTCACAATTCCGAGTTTGTATCTTGCAATTTTAAGATATAAATTACCAGAAAAAAGTCAGAATCATGAGATAGAAAGTCGCAATTACTTTTATTTTTTATTTAGCGGCAGAAATAAGTTCTCATTGTAATTAATGTCAGGTTTATATAAGAACAACTCTAAAATTATTAGTCATTTAAGAGAGACATGTCTGGTTTATGAATTAAGAGAATGGGCATTGTAATTCAGCCTGAATCTGTGAGAGAACATTAGATAGAATTAAAGGTTTTACTTAGTCAAGACTCCACTAGCACAAAAGACGTTGAGTCCTTCAAGGCTTTTTATTCATCTGTAAGGGAAATCAATTGCGGGTCAGAGGTGAAAGAGTTTTACTGAGAGAGTATTGGCTTGGAGAGAGAGACGTTAGAAAGACGGTGAGAGTGAACGGTGCCAGAGGGGTTCAATAACACGTGATCAGCCTTCAGGCCTTTAGAGAAAGCCTGAGAGACAGCGATGCCAATTCTGCGTCTCCACAGGGGGAAATCTGTCATTGTTAGCCAAAGGAAGGTGATGGATCGCAGACAGGACCTGATGGCTTGGCACGCACATAATATATCGTACAGGAGACGTTTCCTAGGCAACACGCATACCTCAGCTGTGTTACATAACTCTCGTCAGAGCCCGAAGTATGTATGTATGTATGTATATGTATGTGTATATATATATATATATATATATATATATATATATATATATATATATATATATTAGCGCTGTCCCCGACTAAAGATTTTTCTATTCGATTAGTAGTCATCCATTGGCCATTAGTTGACTAATCGTGCGTTTACAGCTTTTAATTGTTTAATTAATTACTTAACCTAAAGCTTTCCACATTGCACCGGCAAAAGTAATGATTATGAGTGTGTTGTGAAAAAAAAAAAAAAACAGAAGGCGACAGTTTAAACATTTTACTAATGTAATGTGACCCTTTACAGTTTTCAATACTCTTATCTGTATGACTAAAATGACGGAGTATTTTAAAATGCAAACTTGATCGCATGTGACCGGCACCTCCATGTAATGCAATAAGCGGCTCTCCACACAAACACTTGGATATGCAGCAAATAATAGCGCACATTTATCTAGCCTAATATTAGAGTGAGTGGACTTGTGAAGTTGCTACTACTTGTTTCAAGTGAAAGCTATATTGTAGGTCAATGAATGAATGCGAATGTTTGGATTTCCTGCCGTTAACAATCTGTCCATCACGTAGGCCTACTTCGCCACTTACTGTGGAGATTAGTTTTTTTCTGCGACTAACCAACCATATGGTTGGTGGGCAGCCCTAATATATATTTATACATAAACTTTCAGTCTATGGAGGTTAAACTTGAAATTAATCTGCGAATTTGCTAAGCACCCTAAAATGCAAGCAAGAGCACCCTCAGTTGATACTGTAATAGTATCATATGGCAATATAGATTTGGCAAATGTTTCAGTGCGTATTTGTGTTTGGGCTCGGGAGAATGTCAGACATTTCTAGTTACAACATGATTTTGCAGCAGCGAGGAATGGAGCCAATCACAGGCATGTTAGCTGAACGCAATGGCCAGTCAGGGGTGTTTAAGTGTTTAGAAGTCGCTCACCGGAAAAAACAAACAAACAAAAAAAAAAAAAACGCTGGGGTTTTTGTTCAGCGCTGAGTTTGCACACTCGCGAAGCCTCTCATTGTGAAGTGTAGACAACAATAACTGAGAGATTTTTTTAGTGATTATAAAGGATGCACTTTTATAATCACGTGTTTGTATAATAGATTCAGAATTTGAATCACACTTTTCCTTTTTATGCTATAAGACGACCGATGTCCAATTGCACTCTGCAAAGTTTCAGAATTGAATCTACAGTTTCTGAATCTAGTTATTCATGCTCAAAATTATTACCATAACCATAACACGTTCACACAAAAACACGTAAAAAAAAAAATAAATAAATAAAAATATCCATTAAGAAATGTAAATGCAGACTAGAAAAAATATTTGAATTTTCGTATCAATATTTTTGAAATTCTATTCCAATTACATGTGTAAAACTAATGAAAAATCTTAAATGTCTCACTGTACATTGCTTGTTATGGTGAAGCCATTGCTTACACATTACATCTGCCCTTTACTAGCACCCTCAATAATTTCAGAAACACCCTCAGTGATTTGATTCTGGAACCGGGCCTGATGACATCACTGCAATTGGTTTAGTCTGCCGTGACTTGCCGCTGCCGAACATGATGCGGATCTGACATGCATCTCATTAACTCTTTTAAGACATTTAAGACTGCTCTTATGAGGATCCTCGTCGAAATGGACATGTGTGTTATTGTTTGTTGTTATTGTTGATACTGGTGCGCAACTTTCTGTGCACACGAGTTGTGTGTGTGTCACAATGACAGAGCGTTCTCACTTGTCTTGTGACGCTTGAATGGTTTTAAAGCATTTCCATGAATAAGAGCTTGATCATATAATGTAACACTTGCGAAATTATGATGGAAAAAAAATTATTTGCCTGCGTTGCAATTTTTCTTTCCTACAGTCAATGGTAATTGTTCTAAAGCAATTTATTGTGCTGGTTCTGAAATGCCCAGTGTCAAATTGTCCTTCATCAGCGCAGTTGGTGTCCTCCTTTATGCTTAAGTCCTTGTTGCGTTCACTGCAAATAATCTAGCAGAGCCTGTGTATCCTGTCTGTGCCAATCACTTTGACTGTCAGGCTATAGAGGGGTTATGAGGATAAGGAACTGCATCCTGAAATATGTGAAATATTTCTGCAAAGCCCCTTAAAAGACGCTACTCAGGTTGCTGTGTGATAAACTCAAACAAGTTGTTTTTCTTTTTCTCATGCATTATGCAATTGCAACATCAAAAAGACTGAATGATTGTTTGATCAATGCATGATTTTGTTTTTCACAAAAAAGCCCAAGCAGGTCATAAAAATGCACTGTACTATGCGCCGGGTCGTACATGATGTGGTTACATATTGCTAATACATGAACCAGCTGTTAATTCAACTTATGCAACAACTTTTTAAAAATAAATAAACTTAATTTGGCAAATGAATAAAAGCAGCTGCTCTATCTATCTATCTATCCATCTATCCATCCATCCATCCATCCATCCATCCATCCTTCGAACCCCTGCACTAAAGGAAGAGGGCAGTGCGATGCATTCCCCAGACCTTAATCATAATGTTATGCCTGATCTGTGTGTATGTATATATATATATATATATATATATATATATATATATATATATATATATATATATATATATATATATATATATATATATACATGTAAATTTATTTTTATATATATATATATATATATATATATATATGTGTGTGTGTGTGTGTGTGTGTGTGTGTGTATATATATATATATATATATATATATATATATATATATATACACACATATATATATATCTATATATACATACATATGTATATATTTATATATACATATTCTATATGTGTGTGTGTATATATAGATAGATAGACACACACATATTCAAGCACTTCTCAGTGTTTTAAAGAGCTAAAAAGGTCTATATTTTTCAAGGTGTCGATTTAGTATTGACGTAGATTTCCACAACACATCTTGACCTTGTCTGACACCTAACTGTTTTTCACATCGACCATCTGTCTGTTTTTCTTGTTTCTGAATCACTTCTGAAAGAACCTGTGGAGTTTGTTGCCTGCCATCCGGTTTTATGATCTTCAGGTCAACCGGTTGCATTTTTGTGGACTTCAATGCTTTTTTCTATATATTTTATAATTGATAGAAGGTTTGAAATTCATTTTAAACATAAAAGCGTAGTGTGTTTAAAGTGTGTGTATTACTTAAGCAATTTGAAGGTGTAGGATCACCATCTGCACGTTCCTTTAGAGTAATTGAGCATTAAGCATTGATGTGGCATCCCCTTCTGTAGATGTCGGATCTGTGGAGGGACTGGCGTACCATCGAGGCTGGGACGTTCTCTACTGGACGAGCTCTACCACAGCCACCATCACCCGCCACAGCGTTGACCAGACCAGACCAAACGCCTTCAATAGAGACACGGTGGTGTCTCTGTCCGAAGAGGACCATCCGCACGTCCTCACTCTGGACGAATGTCAGAAGTAAGTCATGAGTTCGAAGTGTACAATTGACTTTTTGAAAATATTGTTTTTTGTTTCATGTTAGTACTCCTTTTTTCACCAAAATGAAGCCAGTTGGATGTAGTTTTCATAGCTGATTTGCAACGGTTTTTATGTTGCTGGCAAGTCCAAAAGTATGTACTTCTCATTAAAGTAAAATAGATCTCAAACATCAAAATGTTTCTGGACTCCACCTCTTCTCCGAATAACCCATGTTGATAAATTTGTTTTGATGGCTGTCTTTCCAAAAGGTCGATGAAGGGAGGGATCCTCTAATTATTTCATCGTAATTAGGCGCCAGACCACATACGGAGTATTAATTTTACATCAGTGAGTTATGAGCTTTATAAATATTCAGATTTGAAAACATCGTGACCTGTGCTACAGAGCTTCACGGCATATGTGGTATTAATCTCCAAACCTGATCTCAGTCAGCCATTTCCTTTCATTTTCAAATTAGAAAACATTAATTAAGTTGCACATTTATGCATTTACCTTTTTTGTTCTTGCGCAAATTGCTGCCATGCTGTAATGTTCACGATTGGCCTTTTTGTTTGATCTTTGTATTATCTAGCGCCGTGATTCTCATGTAATCACTACATTTTACATTTACTGTGATGCATACAAAAGTGAAATCAAATGTATATATTGAAGTAAATGCATTAATATTATTAAAAGCTACTAAACTGTTCATGCACACTAAACATTCATTTTAAAAGAAACTTCACAACTGATCTAGATGAAATTGTGCCAAAATATCACAAAGTTTGACTGAATGGACATAACTTTTGACATCTACAACAAAAGATGTTTTTGTTTCCTCTTCAGAAGATGGTAAACTTATATTTTTCATTATTCTTGCTGTGTGTGTTTGTTGTTAATTGCATTAAACATTTAGATTTATTCAGATAATTTAGCATTTAGGTTTCTGCTTTCTGAAATCAGAACTTATGACGGATTTTGGGTCACAACTGACAAGTTGTGAACCGCTGGTCATGAATTACAAGATATTTTGAGGCAAATTGAGCTTATGAAAGATATATTTACTTTATTTTCTTTGAATATGCCTCACTCGTCTACATTTAAATTGACTTTAGCATTTCCTGCCACTTTATCCACAACTATATTCAAAGTCAGATGTGATTTATTGCTATTTATGTCAGACTTTCAACACGTTGGCTACCATTGCCTGATGTTTTAAAAGTTATCTTTATATAAATACTAAGTGACAATACCAGCATTAGAGTAAACAATCTTATGTTAACGTTAGCTTTTGTTCCTCAGGTGTATGATCATAAACAGGATAATTTACTGTTTTATCTACTTGAATAAATCTCTTAAATTTAGTCTATGACACAATTAATTTAATGTTTTTAGTGAAATGTCCTTTTTTTATTTTAAGTTGACTCTCAAAAGTGATTATACCTGATTATATTACCTTTGAGTTATCGTGTACAATTAAAAGAGTATATTCTGTAAATAAGAACAAGTCTGTTACTACACTGGCAGTTACAGTTGTAAAGTTATCGCTCACGGAACAAAGCAACATGTTTCAAAGTATTAGTACTAATATACTAATACTTTAAAGTATTAGTACAAGTACGTGCAGTTAATCACAACCTAACCATAAACTCTTCTCTTCTGCACAATGGTAACAATCAAAACTTCAACATAACAGAAACTCTTTCAAATGTCAAACATAACTGAACATTAAACATTAACAGATGTTGACCTTCACTCAAAAACACAAAATAACACTTACTCTCCATTTCCAGCCATATACAAAGCATGCTGGGAACTAACAATGGGGTCTCTAAATAATGCTGCATAATTGAGCTATAATAAATACGTAGCCTTTTTTCCTCAATTTTATTAGCTTAATCAGTTCCTCAGTTCAAGCCTCAAAAAGTTTCCCTAAAAAAAAACAGGAAAATGTATCTCTTGGTTTTATTATTTTGAAATGTTCTCAATATTTTCTATACAATGCTGAACCACAATTTTATTAATAAAATATGCACAAAATTACAAGACCGATGATTCATTTTTTACAGTGTGGCATTTAAATTGACTTTAGCATTCCCCTTCCCACTTTATGCTAAGGTATAGTCAGATGTGGGATATTCCTAATTTATTTCAGACTTTTGACACTTTCCATTGCCTAATGCTTGAAAAATGTATAAATAAATACAAAAGGACAATACCAACATCAGCTTTTGCCAAATGCTAAGGGTAAACAATGCTATGCTAACTTTAAGTTGTGTTCTTCAGGTGTATGATTATAAACAAGATGCTTTGCGCAGTATATATTTCTCAAACACCAATTAATAACCCTTAATATTATATTATATTTTGAGATTAATTGAGTTTATGAAAGAGATTGTGTGATTAGGCCTCAATCATCTACATTTAAATTGACGTTAGCATTCCCCACCACTTTATGCTAAGTTATATTCAAAGTCAGATGTGGATATTCCTATGTCTGACTTTTGAGGCTTGAAAAGGGATTTACATAGATACAAAATGGCAATGCCAGCAAATTGCTATGGGTAAACAATGCTATGCTAATGTTAGCTTGTGTTCTTCAGGTCTATTATTGACTGTACACATGCAGGATAATTTACTGTGTTTTACATGTTTAAATCCAGATTACGCAGGATTCTACGGGTGTTCTCTTCACTATTCCAAGTAGGAAGTTGGTTTCTGCGAACTGTCATGTTTCTTTTGTAACTTCTCAATAGTTTATACCACAGTAAGCTATCTTTTATAAGTATCATGGACATAGCTATTTGTGCTCGAATGAACATTTCACCATTTTATATCTTGACAACACTTAGATGGACTGTAGCAGTTAGCCTGTTAGAGCATTACCACGGCAATAAGTGACTGCTGCTGTCAGCAAGAAGTCCCACCGATCCAAAAGCTGCCAAAGTTCACAGCTAGGAGTCACACGCCGGCACTAGCGGCTGACACTGCAAGGTGCCATCACATACCAAGCTAGCACACTTATCTCAAACACAAGGACATGCTTCGTCCTTCAATGGACTAGTCTTTTTCTGCCACATTCAAAGAAAAAGGGCTGATGCTATTAGGCTGTAGCCTTTTAGATTATAATTGCAGATGAATACATTTTTAATGAGGCTGTTAGCATAGTGTAGCGTAGCATCAAGGGTGTATATTTTATTTTAGAAGACCCTATGTTTTTATGCAAAATCTAAAATTTTAATATGGCATTTAAAGAAAAATTTAAGTCAGAAATGTAACAAATGTAAAGATGTAATGCCTTAGAAAAATGATGTTAGTTCTGCAAAAAGCACTAGCATGATTTGTTAGCAGATACATCTAAGTTTGATAGTATCTAATGTAATGACATTTAGAAATTTTTATAATAATAAAAATGGAAGTTGCTGCAACCATGGAAGCCACTGTGGCTCTTTTTCCTCCATCATAAATGACTTGTGCCTCAGAGCACACAGACATAACGCAATAAACGCTGTCACATTATTTTGTGTTCGTATGCTGGTGTTTGTGAACAGAATCAAGTGAGACACTTCTGGGAGGGAATTCAACCAAATGATTCTCATGACAGACTTTGGCGTTTCAGAATGATCAAACTAAAATTTAAGATGATGCAATGATATTGTTCTGCTGGTTCATCCCGTCATCCAATCACATCCACTGTTGAGACAGATTTATTCTGTAAACGTGTTTCCATCATAATTATGTCTGCTTATCAAATAATAATTAAAAAAAACACCTCAATTGAGCGCATACACTTTTTATGTGCATTTTTAGAATTTATGTGCATCTTGGCATTTCCATCCAATGTTTTTTTTAAATCCAATATCCTAAAATGCACATAAAAAATGTGGATGGAAACACAGCTAGTGATTAAGGTGTCCAAGAACTTTAGGCTCATAGTTTTATTGTAGAAATAGTTTGATATGACAGCTAACAGTGTGTTTGCACTCCCCTAGCCTGATGTTTTGGACTAACTGGAATGAGCAGAGGCCGAGCATCATGAGGTCGACCTTAACCGGCCGGAACATCCGAGTCATTGTTAGCATGGATGTCATCACCCCTAATGGACTCACCATCGACCACAAAGCTGAAAAGCTGTATTTTTCTGACGGCAGTCTCGGGCACATCGAGAGGTGTGATTACGACGGCTCGCACAGATACGTGAGTATGGAGGCGCTTTATGTGACTTTTGAAAAATGCATGCAAGTGCATTAGCTGAAGTAGAGGCTGTGTTAAGAGCGCTGGAAACATCTTTCAGCCTTTGTAAAGCTTTTCTGTTTTTCCTGAGGTGAGACATTGGAGGAGGACATCCACTGAATACAGGTCGCTTGGGTTCAATACGATTGTCAATTGTCTCTTGAAATCAAAAATTCGCTCTCACCAGGAGGACTGAATAAAAGGTCCTAACGTTGTTATACAATCATTGAATCAAGGTTGCAGTGTCATTTGAGCATTTAAAAGGTTAGTTCACCCAAAAATGAAAATTCTGTCAGTAATTACTCACTCTCATGTTGCTCCAATCCCGTAAAACCATCGTTCTTCTTCGGAGCACAAATGAAAGGATTACTTCTGAATTAAAATTTCATGATAATTTACTCACCCATATGTCATCCAAGATGTTCATGTTTTTCTTTCTTCAGTCGAAAAGAGATGAATATTCTGAGGAAAACATTAGAGGGGTTTTCTATGTAAATTGGACTTTTAGTGCAGCTTCAACGCATTCTACACAATCCCAGACAAGGTATAAGGGTCTTATCTAGCAAAATGATAGCTCATTTTCTAATATATATATATATATATATATATATATATATATCAATATATCAATATATACTTTTAACAACAAATGCTCATCTTTCACTAGCTCTCTTCTTCTTCTTCTTGTAGAATTCAGGAGTGTAGATGCTGCTAAGTGTATTACTGGAAATTTTAATTCAGAAGTGAACTAACTAACTTGATCTGACCTCCAATAGATTGCAACACAATGACCGTTTTCAAGGCTCAGAAAGGTAGTAAAGACATTGTTAAAATAGTCCATGTGGTTCAACCTTAATGTTATGAAGCTACAAGAATACCTTTTGTGTGCAAAAAACAAACCGAAATAACAACTTTATTCAACAATTTCTTTTCCATGACAGTCTCCTATGTGTTCTCCATCAGAATGCTGGTTCATTATTGACCGCGCTGTTCACGTGAGCACCACGATGTATTCGTGTGATGCTGAGACAGGAGCCGGCCAATAGAGTCTTTACTACCTTTCTGGGCCTTAAAATTGGTTGCTGTGTTGCAGTCTATCGTAGGCCTGATAGCTCACAGATTTCATCAACAATATCTTAATATTATATTTGAAATTTATTAGTAGGATGATACCCTTGAGATGTACCATCTCGTTGTCAAGGGGTCCTAACATACAATGAAACATAATCGCAACATAGTAACAAAAACATTTAACAAAATTACAATTAACAGTACATCAACAAAAAACAAACAAAATTTGTGTCCCGAAGATGAATGAAGGTCTTACGGGTTTGGAGCAACATGAGGGAGAGTAATTAATGAGCTTTTATTTTTGGGTGAACTATCCCTTTAAACTCGTCCATTCACCTTCAGGAAGCAGCAATGTGACGCTCAAATCTGGAGTAGGCAAATGTCAGCCATTAAGCAACTACTTGCTCACTAGGCTATTAAAAGGTGAAAATTGATCTGGGAGAACAAAAGGAACATTTGTTTTCTTGTGTGTTAGACAGATACCGAGGATAGAGAGGTGGGATCCTGCCAGAGCGCTCTGTAGGAGGTAGTGCCATCTAGGTTACTGGTGACAGATCCGTAGCCTTATCAAACTTCCTCTAGAGTCTGAGCCACACATTCATGTTCCCAGGAGTTCAAAATTAATCATGCAAATTGGATTTTCCTTTATGAAACGTTAACAAAACAACACATGAAATACGACCCTATTTGCTTTCTTAAAGTGTGGAATTTCTGAGCTACTTCTATCACCCAACGGAATTGTTAAAACAACTTTTCAAAGGGTTCCAGAAAACAAGCCTGTTGTGTATTTTCTTTCCCTTGTTCCCCTCTAGTTTTCCCAGTTTTAACAGTAATATCGTGAATGCATTGTAGAAATTGTCATCGCTTGTAAGTACTTTCAAGTAAGGCATTTATTTTTACTGATGACTGTGAGAATCATTTGTCTCAGTTCAGTTGTGTTGTTTTCACAGTTTTTAATCATATGTAGTTTAACAATTTCTTTAAAGGGGATCTGTTATGCCCCTTTTTACAAGATGTAGAATAAGACTGAGATTTTGTGGCGAGTTTTTATAGCATTTAAAATATACCACTTTTGGGGGGTGAGCAAAATGCATCTTTTTTGTCCCTTTAAGTGCAAATGACCTGGTGCTCCCAGCCCTTTTTCAAGAAGAGGGCGGAAATTCAAGAGCTCATGCTCGTCAACAACAAAACAGGACAATCTCACGCACTGAAAATGTCAGAAACTGTCAGTTGTGGTGTTCAGTCATCTGTCATCTGACTGTACTGTGCATAATAAATGCACGTTTATGAATTACGCAGACTGTGAGCGTGGTGGGATAAAAATTACACCATAGTTCTGGTCTCCCGGGCCTTCACGTGCTATCAGAAAATTCATGATTCCCACTCCTGAAGTTGTGATTGTGAGCGCATCGCATTCAAGTAGTCGACTTCAAATGGCATTCATGTGCAATTTTTAACTAGGGAACTCGTATTTTCGATAATTCTGAATGCACGTCAGGGCAGCATCAGTGAAAATAGGCAGAGATAATGGTAGCTTTAGCAACATTAGCCATAGAGAATGCCAACAAGCTCTTTCAGAAAGACAATTTGGAAGGAGTCAGAACATATGACGAGTGATACTTTTTCTGGATCTGAAGTGTGTGCGCAAAGCGTTGGTATTGACCCATCTTTCAGAACTATCTTTTTGAAAATTCAGCATTGAAAAGATCCTTGTTTGTGAAGCAGTCCGGTGAAGTGAAGACTTTTTTAGTGATTTTTTTCGGGACATTTCCTTTAAAAATTTAATTTAGTTTTGGGATGTTTTGGGATGTACTAAGAGTCTCTTACTCTTAGTACGTCCCAAAACATAACACTTGTAATGCTTCTTTGGCACAGACATTGTACAAGTCCAGCTGCTGCAGTGAAGATACAGAAATAGCGGACTCTGTGCTTCTCACTCAGAGCTGTGTCGATGCTAATAATTTAGATCAAAACTGGCTGTTGGCGGGGCTTCTCTTTACAATGACGTCATTGTAGGGGGGAATGTAACTTAGCGCATTTGAAGAAACTACTTTTGATTTATGGGAATTTTTTTTAAAAAAATGAGTGAGAGAATTTTTGCCATTATAGGTTGGTTTTTCTCACATGCTGCAGACACACGTCATTGTTCGCCTTATAAAAGTGAATTTTCCACAATAGGCCCTCTTTAAAGAAATTTGTGACTGTGCTGTCAAAACATTAATGTTATCAAATGAAGCTTTTCACTTTGTTGTTAACTGTGAGAATTCAGTTCAGTCATTTTACTTAATAATTTGTACATTTCTTTACATTTCTTCGTGCTTGCATTGTAGAAACGTTACAGTGATGTTATCCCTTTCAAATGAGCCTCTTCTCATTATGGTTAACTAAGAATTGACTTCGCAAAGACCCGCCCCCTTTAGTTACTGTTGCTATGTCCGATAAGCCATGCGCTCTCACGCCTCATGTTCTCGCGAAGTGAAAAATACATTGCGGAGCAAAGAGGACACTGACAGACATATGAAACGGTTTCATGTTTAATATTTGGAATTTTTTTTAAAGAAGTTTAAACAATAAATACCATATAGTGGCTCTTTAGTGTCATGACAGATCGCTGTAGCTCCTTCAATCGGCTCATGAACCGACCATCTCTTCATACTAGTTCATTTATAGTATCAAATAAACATGAATGGACATCAGAAGGAATGTTGTTTCAATCGCGGAAAGACGTGAGGACACACAATTTTCAAGTTCACCAACATTAATCTACTAACTCCCCTGACTGCTTTGTTGGACAAAATGGCGGATTCAGGGTTATGATTGGTCAGATCACCTGTCAATCAAACTGTTTGTGAAGGGTCAGTTGCCTCAGTTCAGATTTGCAGTTTTCAGTCGTTAATGCATAATTTAACAATTTAAGTAGTGATTAATATATGTTGTAAAAACATTACGCTAATGTTATCACTTTCAAACAGCCTTTTGTGTTTGCAGTTGGCCGTGAGAAGCATTTGCTTCTATACAGATGTGCGGTTTTTAATTTTTAATCAGGTTACTGCTTAATTTAACATTTTCTTCAAAGAAAGCAGTGAATGTGTTGTAAAAACGTTACACGTAACATAAAGTTATACGTTATGTTAGCACTTTCAAATGAGGCTTTTCTCTTTGCATTGTTTTCTTCAATTCAGTTTTCCAGTTTTCACATTTTTTAATCATGTTTCTGTGTAATTTAATATCTGCAAAGTATTGAATAATGTAGAATCTTTACGCTAATGTTATCACCCTCAAATGAAGCTCTTATCTTTACTGCTGAATTAGATTTTTTTTTTTAAAGAAAAAAGTTTTTCAGTGTCGCAAGTCACTCCAGCCTGCATTAAAAATAAAATATCCAAACGATTTTGACCACTTTATGAGTACATTCGACTGAAAGTCATACTTTTTACAGACTTTCAGTCCTATGGAATGCTCTGTAAGTAAGAACGGAGCAAGGAACAGGAAGGTCAATATAGCTTTAAATAAAACAGAAGCAGCGATCTGCACCTGTCCTAGTCGACTTTAAATTTGAGTTACGCTTCGTCACATTATTGGGTAGCAAAGTCTTAGATAATCCCTGCTTATAAGACTTGAATCGTAAGCCTGTGCTCGGAGCAGGAATGTCATGTTCTTGTCCACTGGTTTGTAATTCAATGCTGAAAAGTTTTGATCTTAAGAGAGCACAAAGAGGTTTTCACCTGCCGAGACGACAGCTCTGATATTAGAACATCATGCAGATGTGTCTGCCTGCATCTTTCATCCTGTTCCCCACCTTTAGACATGCTCAGAGACAAATGTACGGGCGGCGAAGGAACACTTGGGAATAAAGACGCCTCGCCTGCGAGAGGGTGAGAACACGTGTTTGACATGTTGTCATCGAGGATTAAAGCGTGATTCTCACTCTCCACATGCTGAGCTTCCTATTATTACAGAAAGACTCTGGCAATCAAACGGACGGCCCTTCAGAGACATCTGTGTCTCTGTTACTGAAGAGCGGTTAATGCTGCACTTCAAAACAGACGTGTGTGGCTCACGAAGCCTTCTGAAATAAATAGCATAAACCGTGAAAAGCTCTCAAAGTTGGAGAAAATGTGTGTAACCTCTTTTTTGTTGATGGGTTACATACGGTTATCACAGAAACAGCAATGGAGAATTTGCAGTGGCTTATTTTGTGGACATTGCACTGTAGCTTCACAGAAGTATTGGACTGTTTCTTTGTTTGTTTGACTTGAGGTTTTCTTTGTTACGTCACCATATTACATGAAGGCCAAGGTGATTTTATTTTCAAAATTGTTATTATTATTCTATTTTAATATTATGTTTTCTTTACATGAAAAAAAATATATAATAATTTGTGAACCCTCAAAAATGAACCTCACTGATGTTTCGAATTTTCTACACTTTTTCTCTTTCTCTTAATTATTTTAAGAAAAATCAAACAAAAAAAAACATGTAGTGTCGACTTCAACCAAACTGGGAGCCTCTTGATTTTGTTTTATTTTAATTTATTTAGCCTAATGTTACACACATTTGTTGAGTGTTGATTTTGAACCCTCGTTCACTCCCCTCTCTGTCATCTCAACGTTTCTGAGTGATTTTAATCAATTCATTTCCAATTTCCGCTAATTTCCTTTAGGCTTACGAAAAACAGACCCTCTCGCCACAACTTACTTTCCTTCCCGAGGCCATGCGTGATGCATCCCCGTGTCTGTTACGGCATGGATTCCATTTACACTCTCCGCAGATCTGGGTTAATCATTTATAACGTCAGGGATAATGGAGGAGGGCTGTCCTTCGGGTGTCACGGTGGTTTCCCCCTTCGGCTCTTGCCAGGCCCGTTTGTCTGTGTGAATTATACAGACACTCAGTGGGGTTTATTTTGGTCTGTACACCTTTGTGGTGAAATGCACAAAGTAAACTGCTTGATGGAACTGTCCTGTACGGCATGAGAGATGGTTTGTTTTATTTATTACCAGTGCTTGAAAGTTACTGAATGATTTTTACAAGATAATTGCAATATTTCTATCCATCTAACCATCCATCTTTTTCTATATCTGTCTGTCTGTCTGTCAGTAAAGCTAGCTTTTTCTTTTTTTTTCTCTAATGCATTTCAAGCATAAGCCTATAGAGCTCCGGAGGTTGACGTCACCCAATCTAAACCATCAGGTTTAGCATTAATATTGATAGTGGTCCGAACAATAGTTTAAAACCAGACTGTTTAGACCTTACAAACCTTACTATTTCAACATAGTGGACAGCTGTTGTGTCCCAGGATGCCAAAACAGGCGGCGGGAAAGCAAAGGGTAAATACTATTATTGTATTCCTAAGGATCCCGATTGACGACTGAAATGGTTCACTGCAATAAAACGTATTATTTATCTTTTATCTCATATAGTATTCGTATTATATTAATAGTTACCCTAAAATGACATGAAAGAGTTTAACTGGTCAGGTATAGGCTATAAAAGAAGTCTCAGTATACATATTATACCACTGGCCACAATTGTGACCAAACATAAAACACTTTTTTTTTTCACTCACACTTTTCCATAAAAATGTAGAAAAAAAAGATTATTTCAAGAGGCAACTAATGCCATCTCACTTGGATATTTTCATGTCGAAAATGTTGGGATTGATTTCATGACATTTATAATGTCTGCTGTAATCACAGTGATAAAGAATGCTAACTACGTTACCTAACAACCCTTCCAATGAAGGGCAGGTTTTAGCCAGAAGGCTACAAAGTTGAATATTCATCACAAAATTAGATTTCGTCCATTTGTAACCCTCCAGGCTTTTGTAGGCTTTTAAAGAGTCTCTGGAGTATAGGACGAGGGAAAGTTGATGAGTTGGTTGTAGATATCAGGATACTGCAGGTCAGCTGTCCGTTCCTTTTATTGACACACATTAAAAGCACCATTATAGGGATCTGTTATGTTTAATCTATTAAGTTTTGCTATGTACACATCTATGTTTTTTAATTACACTGCGCGGTGAACTATGTTGCCTTGAAACTCATACTGGTGCCATTCAGTTCCTATTCGCTCCCGGCTCTGCCAGCATGGTCGCGAAGACAGAATGGGTTACGCGACGTCCGTAGCTTTATATCTCAAAGATTTAAGGTCATGAGAAACACATAGTCATCTAAGCATGGCAAAACTTTTTAACTGTTAGGAGCCCCAGTAAATATTTCAGGTTATAGACTTTTAAAAACCTCCTTTTTTATTACCAGGTTATTTCTCTCACCTAAATTCTGCCTCTTAAATTTGTAGGTCATTGTGAAATCAGGACCAGGAACGTTCTTTGGCTTGGCAATTTACAGAGACTTCATCTTCTGGTCTGACTGGACGCAGAGGGCTGTGATCCGCTCAGATAAATTCACCGGAGCCAATACAAAAGTACTCCGTGCGGACATCCCTCATCAACCGATGGGAATCGTTGCTGTTTCCAATGACACCAACAGCTGTACGTAATTTATGTCCTTTGTTTCATCAAATGACGCAACTGTTTTAACATTGAATTCAAACCAAATGTTTGTACTTGAATATATCCTAAAGTTTGATGACAACAAACCATTGTAGTATTTTTTTTAAACCCTTGAGTTGAAGAAAGATGTCAAACAGAATGTTCTTGAAAACTAGCAGATGAGCATGTTTCTTGGCTGACGTACCGGATGATTTGCAGTCTTGTTTGTATTAGTCACACAAAGCTTGTTTGTTTTATTTACATAAAGTGTCTGAGATGCTTACTCTGTGATGACAGCAAACACAATGCAAAGTCACTGATGTTAGATGCGTTAAGTCACTGGGGGCTTTTTTTAATGGGTGCGCAGTGAAGCTAGGACAAAATCAACACATTCTGACATTGGGGTCAGATCACAAAGTTCTTTGCTGACTCTATGTTTTGCGGGGCAAAATTGATTCATGTCTGCACAGTATGAGAAATACAGAGGCAAATCATATTAATGAGTGACTTTACATTATCAGAAGGGAATTATCCAGTAATTAAAGGTTGATTTAGTTCCATAAGTTAAGTAAAATACAGTCTAAAGATACTGTGTTCAGAGTAAAGGACCTGGTATGAATCGAATTTCTTGATTCAGATTATATCTATATATTCAAATACTGAATCAGGATTGTGATCTAGTTGCAGATTTATAGCCTATACTCAAATTCAGATTGTAAATCATTTCTTTTGCTCCGAATCTATATTCTAAATTCAGATTATGATCTAAATTGTACATCCATATTGTAATCTAGATTATTTTTGCTCTGAATTCAAGATTGTGATATTCAAAACTGTATACTAATAATAAAGATTCCGGATTCAGATTGTCATCTAAATTGTACTTCCAGATTTTACATGAAAAATAGACTTAAATCAAGATTGTGATTTATGAGTGAGAAATACAGACTGTGATTCAGATTGTTTTTACTCTAAATCCAGGTTCTGAATTCCAGTTATGATCTAAATTTTACATCCAGATTATATTCCAGATTCCATTTGCTCTAAATATTTTGATCCATAAATCAAAATTGTGATGTATATTCATAAATCGAATTTTGATTTAGATTCAGATTATGATCTAGATTCAGAATGCAATTTTATGAGTCGGATTCATTTTCTAAATCTAGATTGTAGATTGAGGTTATGAGCTTTATTGTACATCCCTGATTGTAATCCAGATTCCATTTGCTCTGAATGTATATATTCTAAATACAAATTGTGATTTAGATTCAATTAGATTTCATTATTATTTAGACTTTAAATACATATTTCTTGTGTTATCACTCTAGATTCCCACCCTTGATATTATTATTATTATTATTATTATATTGTAAAAAAAAAAAAATTGTGTGTGTGTTTTAAATAAGAGATATAGAAATGGCAATTACGAGTCAATGTTATTTTTGATTTAATTATATAAATATATAATAAATATATTTGAAAAACAATTGAAGAAAAAGATAATTGCATATATTAGCATGCTTTAAATGTCGTTTTCAGTTGTGAATTAGGGTTCTGCGGACAAAAATCATACTAAATGCCCTGCCTGGCCTCCACTGCTGGAAGTACATTTACATAAATTCTGTTTAGTGAGCATGGTGACTTTTATGTTTATGTGTCCCGACCACGAAACTTACACCTGCAGTGCTTGGTAATTGCATCTGTTTAAACTCACAAGGAGCAACACATTTCAAGTGCCTTAGGCGCAGATCTTTTAATGCGAAGAATCCAAACTCAATTCACCCGGGAAGTAAAACTGCACCATGAAATTTACAGAATTAGCAGAATTTATAGTACGTGACACATTTATAGAATGCTCGCTTTCCACTCCGCTTCCTTCTTGGCTTCGATCGAGACATTTCTTTGTTTGCGGTTCAAGCCTCAGTGTTTCAAAGGACTCTAATGGAAGCAGCTTAGATGCTTGGCATCCTAAACCCACGAATGGAGATTTTCTCATCTCAGGCCTCTCTTAGGAGATTTGGACCTTGGTGGCCACCGTTCCTCCTATCTATACAGCACAGACGACTCTATTAAGGGAATTTGCTCAGACTGTGCTATAAAATGCTGGTAAAAAAGAGATACATAGAAACATATTCAGTTATTCTGTCATTACTTTTTAAGCCATAACTCAAATAAAAGAGTAAAAACAACTAATACAAAGTTAAATGGAATGAATATTCTATGATTTTCTCACCCTTTTCAGTTTGCTTTCTAATAAATATGACATTTTTTCTATGTCGGTGAACTGTCCCTTTAAAAGTGGGGACCATCTGCAATTCCTTTAATTCCAACTAACAAACATTCCTTTGTAATCACTGGCCAACAGATATCAGCCATCGATGAGTCCAAGCTATTTAAAGCCTCGTCCCATAATAAGCAAAAGCCTCCCAGGACTGAAGCCTCATGTCACAACAGTGAAAGACGCTGGCCCAATGCACTCATCTGAATCCTCACCATTTGTGCAGGGGAATACGCTCGGCCCAAGGCTCTAAAATCTGGCAGCCGTGTGTGTGTAGATAGGGCACGGTTCAGAGACCCGCTCTCCACGCCAACATCTGTGCCAAGCACAGTTCAAACTCACACCCGCTGAGGAGCCCAACCCTCTGACTGGCACTGCAAGAGTGCCCTTCAAGCCTTGAGTGTATGTGTGTGTGTTTGTGTACTCACTGCCAGGAGTAATGAGTTGTGTTAAAAGACATCAGATGCCTTAGGCTGGATTTGGAATAGAGCATTCTTAAAGACAGTTACAATTGTCCAATATGAATAGTGTAATCCCCATATATATATATATATATATATATATATATATATATATATGTATATATATGTATATATATATATATATATATATATATATATATATATATATATAACACTTTATATATATACTTTAGAATACTTTGGAATACTAATAAGTGCAGAACAAACACAAAACAGGTAATTGCAAGTTTTTATCTCACAATTCTGACTTGCGTGATATAAAGTTGCAATTGCGAGTTATAAAGTCAGAATTATGAGATATAAACTCGCAATATTGAGGAAAGTCAGAATTATGAGATATAAACTACTAAATACTAAATTCACAATTGCAAGAAAAAAAAGTCAGTATTGCAAGTTTATATCTCCCAATTCTGACTTTATAACTTGCAATTGTGAGTTTAAATCTTGCAATTCTGAGAAAAAGAAGTCAGAATTGTGAAACGCAAACTCACAATTGTGAGGAAAAAAACAAATTGTGAGAAAAAGTTGCAGTGACCAGTGAATTATAAAATGACTCACAAACAACTATCACAAAACATGAAAACAGTCGTGTATCATCCAGGTCATGACAGGACAGTTAACTTGACAGTTGTTTTTATAAATTCAGTCATTTTGTCTTGTTCAGGACAGTACTAAATAACAATAACAACATTTTTATGATCCCTCTTAAAAGTATTAAAATGTTGATGAAACTTAACTCTGCTTTTTCAGACTGTCAGAGTCAGAGAATCACCAATTACGGTTTAAATGACATTAAAATTCAAAGTAATCACTTTGGTAATCTAAAATACTTTTCAGATTTAACTGTAATCTGATTACCACCCATTTAAAATGGAACTGTAATGAAATACAGTTACTCAAATTTTGTTTTTTTAAATACGCAACTAAATTACTTGTATTTCGTTACTTCCCAACCCTGTATATATATAAGTATAATCCCCATAACTTTCATTAAAACTGTTCTTTATTCCATCAGATGTTTCTGACCATTACTAAATAATACAATGACCATTTTTTATATAAATATTTCTTAAATTATCAAGTATTTATTTTTCCCATTTTAACAATCATCCCACTTTCGCACCAGTAAACATGTCAGAAGAGATGTCGCTGCAAGAGGGAGTGGAAGTTATTAGAGGTTTAAAGGATTAGTTCACTTTTAATTATTGTCAGTTATTATTTGTCAATTATCATCAAAAGAAATTTGAAATTTCGATTTACGGTCCTTAAGGGCCTCCAAAATGTTCGAAGTGGGCGGAGCCACTTTTACCAAAATGGCGATAACTCTTGAATGGAATGAGATATTTTCACCAAACTTGGCACACCTATTTAAGACCTCATTCTGTGTTCGTGTGAAAAGGGACTCGGCGACTACCCACTTGATGGTGCTATAACTTGAAAAAAACATGAAATTCAAAAGAAATCGAGACAGAGGTAACTGCAGCTTGGAGTAATGGGCGTGTCGAACGGTTTCTCATTGGTCAGGAAAGCTGCCTGTTCCGCATAAAGGCGAGCCATACTCTTAAATCGCTATTAGCCTACAGAAAGCAATAAATCAAACATAATACTATACAACCAAATTCCATTCTTTTAATGTAAAAACAGCGTCAATGATCTCAAGAATATTACATTCAAGTTTTTAAAAATTACTCTCTAAAGTGCCTTCACCGCGAGTTCGGGTCTTATACACACACACACACGTTTATTTTGCTATCAAAGTGAGGACATTCCATAGGCGTAATGGTTCTTATACTGTACAAACTGTACATTGTATCCCCCTACACTACCCCTACCCCTAAACCTACCCATCACAGAAAACATTCTGCATTTTTACATTTTTAATAAAACATTGTTTCCTCATAAATGACAAAAACGCGCTCACACTCACTCACTCTCGCGCACACACATCCACCGACCCACACACACAAAACGCATCGTATTTTAGCTATCGTAATATACATATCTATGATAAAAAGGCATTAATCACATAGATAAACGTATAACTATCTATGATGAATCACACGCCACATCTTACAGCTGCCAGGAATTTAGGTAAATTCTGGTAAATTTGGGAATCTGGTAAATTCTGGTAAATCCCTACCGTTCGGCACGCCTATTACTCCAAGCTGCAGTTATCCATACTAGAAGAAATCGGCCCCTGAGGGATGCCTTTGCGTTTTTCACATACGTAAAGGATTGTGTATAGCTTGATTTTTCACACATGCCCACAATATTCACACCACATGGTAGAAATCCTCATTCTGAGCAACTTTGCCTCTAGGACTGGCGCTATCAATTGAATCGTTCATTAAATTTTGGAGATTATTCTAAAAACCAACTTTGGCGAACTAGTCTTAGGTTTTTGTCTCAACCTCGATAACTGTTAAAAAGCTTTATAATCCATAAATTTCCTATGGTAAATTGCCTATATTGGCGGTAAATGGTCTTTTATATCTATGATCGTGATGGTTTCAGGCTTACTAATTAAAACATTATACCTTTTTACGCATGTGCTTAAATGCCTAAAAGTGACTGAGCCCCGATAATTGCTGCTCACAGCTATATTTTTACTTAATTATTATATTAGTATTAAATCATTTATGATACTGCATTATTTAATAAAAATAAGAATTGTAAATTTAGATTTCATGGGGATTTTAAATTCCTTACCCTAAGTACAAGCTGTAAAACTTGTCAAACAGTTGATGTCACAATTTGTTGGGATTTACTAAGATGAGTGATTTGATATCAAGGATTTCTCTTTATTACTTCCAGGTGAGTCGTCCCCCTGCAGTGTGAATAATGGAGGGTGCCATGACCTCTGCCTTTTGACTCCTCTTGGTGTGGTAAACTGTACTTGCCGTGGGGAACGGATGTTACTGGATGATAACAGATGTGTATGTAAGTCCTGTACCCTCTCTCTATGTTTCTCTCGCACATTTTCCTTTTTTCCACTCGCCCCAAATTTTCTAGTATGTCCCGATACTTTGAGTAATGTCCATATGTTGTGGCCAAACAACTATATTACTCCTAGAGGTCCAGATAGTGCACTTGTAAGAACTCTAAGAATCTGTATCTGGACTGAATGACTGGATCTGAATATAGATTCCAAATCCAGATTGTGATTCAGATTTCCCTATGCTTTGAATATAGATTCTTCAGGTAACACTTTATAATAACTCTTTAACATTAATTAATAACATTAATAAGTCATTAATAAATATAATACTGTAATATATAATATTATGTAATGCTTAACAGATCATTAGTTAATACATATTGAGATAATGTGATTGTTAATGTTTACTAATGGACTTATTACCTAATGATTAACATATCATTATTTCATGCAAATTAAATTGCTTAGAAATGTCAGTAAAGCTTTTGTTAATGCATATCATAGTCAGAAGTGTACAGGGTCAATGTGTTTATTATAAGGCATTATGGTTTAATCTGTTTATACTACATTTTTTTGATACAGTATTTTCTTGAAAATTTGATTTGTTTTCTCCTGTTAATGCATGATTCTAGGAATATCATTTTTAATTTTTTATTACACTAATATATTAAAAACACAAAATACAATGTGTGTTATGAACTAATGATTAATAAATGATTTGTAAAGATGTGTGAATGGCGTGAATTCAGGGTATTTGGGAAACTTTTTGTCATCGATTTGGCTTTTTATGAAGGCAATAATGATTAGTAAATGTTTATAAATGATTTATTAGTTTCCACTTTTGATTGAGTCCTGCAAAAACAGGAACAAATAATTAACAAATGATTTGTTAATATGTGTAAATAGTAGACGTGTACAAAACAAATATGTCACCTTTACAGTCTGTGGTTGAGTTAATAAATGCTAACATGAATAGTTTGTGAAGTGCTCCAAATTACTTAAGCTATTTTTTCACATTTGTAAATGTAAAAAAGTGCATTATGTAATATATGAACAGAAGTTTATTGACATTTGTTAGCATTCAAATATAAATTAACAAATAAGCTTTTAATAATTACATAATTTCTGTTTAAACCATTTGTAGATTTAAAAAAAAAATGCAAGATCATATGAATTGAAACTTTACTGACATTTGTTAGCATTTCCGTTTACATTAAATAATGATCTGTTAATCATTAGGTAATGTTTAATAAGTTCATTAGTAAATATTGACGAGCATATTATCTCATATTTCTTGGCATGTGAGTATATATTATCTAATAATCTGTTAAGCATTATATAATATATATTTTTTAACAGTTTATTAATGAAAGTTATAAAGTGTCACTGATTCTTGATTATGGTTGTGGTCTAGATTCAGAATATGATCTATATTCTAAAATCCAGATTGTGCTTCAGATTAAGTTTGTTCTGAATATATAATTATGGCACCAGATTATGATCTATATAGTACACTCATAATGCATTTCAAAATCATTCTCACTCTGAATATAGATTCTAAATTCAGATTGTGATTCAGATTTATTTTGCTCATCATTTAGGCCCTGGGTCCATATTATAAAAGACAATTGTACATCCAGATTGTAATCCAGATTTATCTTGTTCTACATATAGATTCTAAATCAAGAATTGATTCAAATTGTATTACAAAGTATAAATATTGATTTAATTCTGGAACCAGATTATGATCTGTATTGTACATTCAGATTGTAAACCACTTTAATTTGAATATAGACTGTAAATCCAGATTGTGATCTAGATTCTTTTTGGTACACTTTAAATGCCAAGGGGGTGGCAGTTTTTTCGGTCCTATCTGGATCTAAAGTATTATACACTGCTTTAAGTCTAGATACTAGTGTCTTTACTCTACATCTGCGTAATTGATACTTTTGACTAGATCTAGATATTAGATGTTTTGCTACTCTAGTAATCGAGCAAATGGATACCTTAAATTTGAACTTGCGGGTGCTCCTATCTAGATCTTGATACTAAAACATCTATCTAACCTGGAATAGATCTTTCTTTGTTTTTTTTTTTTGTTTTTTTTTCCCTGTCCAAACTTTAAGATTAGTAGATGTTCAGATTCAGGACAGCATTATACAGACATAGCTACTTTCAGTATGGGATTGCAACAGCACTCAACACTCGCATGGAGAGGATTACTGGGCTTATACACAGATGTGTTTTTGTGCTCAAACAGCTAGATGGAATGCATCTGATGGAATGGAACATAACACAGGGGACTTGATGCAAAGGCCAACAAGAGATCCCTTTGAAGTTTGTGTACATAGACCAACAGTGTAAAAAAAAAGTGCAAATGGAACTTGCTCCATTGCCACATGTGACCTTGAGTCCTCGGCTGATTAAATGTCACACACTCAAGCAGTCAATGCACATCCCTAATCTTTACTTCGACACAGCACATCACAATTCTACAAATCTCTTTTACTCTTGTCTTCTAGCCATGAACTCCTCCTGTAACGTCTACTCTGAGTTCCAGTGCGGAAACGGGGAATGCATTGATTACCAACTGACATGTGACGGCATTGCGCACTGCAAAGACAGGTCGGATGAAAAGATGCAGTACTGCGGTAAGAAACCAATCAGGCATGATGTTGTGTTTGAGCCCTCAGGTTTCATCTCTAAACTGAATAAAGGAAGCCACAGAAGGTCTTCCTGTTCTCTTGTGACTTTGGCTAATAAGACAAGCTTACAGCAGTCTGGCAAAAACGTAATGAGTGCGAGTGATGTGACAGGCCGACTGCTGCTCTGTTTTTCTCTCTGTCTCTCTCTCCCTCTCTCTCTCTCTCTCTCTCTCTCTGTCTGTCCGTCTTAACATACTCAAGAGTTTCAAATAAAGCAGTTGTTCTCAGATAGTTTTTCTATCTAAACTTTACATTGCACATTATCTATCTGTCTGTCTGTCTGTCTCCATCCATCCATCCATCCATCCATCCATCCATCCATCCATCCATCCAACCATCCATCCATCCATCCATGCATCCATCCATCCATCCATCCATCCATCCATCCAACCATCCATCCATCCATCCATCCATCCACTCACCCAGCATTGCTGTAGTTACA
Source organism: Zacco platypus (assembly GCA_038088235.1). Classification (NCBI taxonomy): domain Eukaryota; kingdom Metazoa; phylum Chordata; class Actinopteri; order Cypriniformes; family Xenocyprididae; genus Zacco; species Zacco platypus. The sequence goes on along the minus strand of CM076086.1, from coordinate 35,781,280 downwards.
TTCATGCTATTGTAAAGTCCTATATCTAATTCTCAAATTTTCATTCTCTAGAAAACCGGAACTGCAGACACGGCTTTAAATCATGCTATAACCAGCGCTGCGTGGCCAACCATCGCTTCTGTAATGGCATGAATGATTGCGGGGATAACTCCGATGAAGTTTACTGTAACAGTGGGTATTTTTTCTTCCGGTTACATATTATCAAACACATGCCTAGTCCAGTGTTGGTCAGTCCAGGAATTTTAGTTTTTTAAAATTCTTCCCAGCTAGAGAAATTTCAATACACCCTTGAATTCTTGCCTTGCTTGAGCATCTAAATAACAACATTAAGCTTTAATGGAGAAACACATCTATAATGTAGACAGTACAAACCACAGAACTCTTTAGAGATATACTATGCTTCTGTGGAGGCCAATGAAAGTTTTTCTTTTGCCAGTAATGCAGAATTGAAATGACTTTCCAGAAACTGGTTTTATATGACAACTATTTATTGTCTTGTCACCCTTAACCAATGAAACTTGATTCTTATCTCCACTTCGACTAAGAATCAAACTTGCATCTATTTAAATAGACCAGTTTTGCATTCACATTGTCCCAGGACTTGAAAATGGAGTAAGATCTCATTTTGCTGCACACGACTTTGTTTACTTTCAATGTTCTTACAATAGTATTATTCTTTATAATTTAAAATTATGCTAAGTTCATCTATACCACTTTGCATTCACATTATATACTAAACTGATCTCAATTCGGATTGCTTTAAAGGGATCTTTTAATGCACTTTGGTCTGATTTTAGTTTAAGTGTTTTGGTTTGTTTTAAAGGGGTCTTTCTTTATTTAAGTTTGTTTGGTTTGCTTTAAAGTGGTCTTCATTTAAAGCATTTTGATTTGCTTTAAAGTGCTCTAACTTCATTTGAAGCGTTTTGGTGCTTTAAAGGGGTCCGGCTTTATTTGGGGTTTTCAAATCTGAGCCAAAAATCTCCAAAAATACATTCAGAAGTAAAATAAAGTCTTATGGGTTATGTAGATAATCTACATTTTTCCCTGTGGTTCCAGATTCCTCATGTTTGTCTTCCGAGCGACGTTGTGCAGACGGTTCCTGTATTCCTGCATCATCCTGGTGTAATCAGATCATCGATTGCGCTGACGCATCGGACGAGAAAAGCTGTAGTAAGATTAACGTGTGAAGGCGCTAGCCTGTGTGTGTTTGCGTGTCACTGAACGTGTGAAGCACTCGTCTCATTGTCCGCTGTGTATTTACAGATAGTACAGACTGCATGGAATACTACAGACTGGGTGCTCGCGCCAGCAAAAGCGTGAGGTTTCTAAGCTGCAATTCCACGTCTCTCTGTGTTCATCCCTCCTGGATGTGTGACGGAGCCAACGACTGTGGGGATTACGCAGACGAAATACACTGCCACGGTAGAAATGCATTTGCATTCTCTCTCTCTCGATCTGTCTTTCTCTTGTTTGTTTATGTTCAAAGTACAAGATTGTCACGTTCAGAATGGAAAATAGCACTGGGAACAAAGGGAATTTTTACAAAGTTCGCATTGCGGTGCAGTGACGGCTCACATCGCCAGTGCCTTTTAAGATGCTCTGAAATGTGGACTTTTTTTGACTCAATCACACTGAGTCCTGCCAAATATTTGACAGTAATATGCTTAGATATTTATGATATATGTAGAAGGCCCGGGTCCTACTGAGAATATTTAGTGACTTAATAAGTCCTTTCGGCTGAGTAAAACACAACTCTGGAAGAAGATAATTATGTAGAATTTTTTGTGCAGAACTTTACAGCCCTGTCAGAATTTATGTGTTGAGCGCACATGAATATGAACACACCACAATGTCGTAATTAAAAGTTGGAAATTCTGGGTTTTCTTTGAAATTGGCATGTCAATGAAAGAATCATGTGGGAAAAGAGTTGCTAACGGTCATATATATATATATATACACCACAGTACTGTGCAAAAGTCTTAGGCCACCACCAGCTTTGTTTTTTTAGCAATGTTTTTTTTTTTTCCAGTCTCTTTATTACAATACAAACAGAAAATACAGGGAATATGATATGTGTACACACACAAAAAAAAAAAAAAAAAAATTCTGGACAAAATTGTTTCTTTAAGCAAAAATCAGCATTTAGTGTGACCTCCTGGACTCTAAAAGAGTGAGAAATATTTATATATGGTCATTATATAATTGATAAAGCAACATCTAATGTTTTTTCATATTTTAAAATGAAAACTTTGGATCTTGGAAAAGGATAAAACAAAATATACACGGTATAACATTTTTCATAGACAGTTTTAATGTCTTTATACAGCAAAAGAAAAATGTTTTAATAAAAATCTATGCCTTCGGATATTAAAGTGCTCGTAAACACCCATTTATGATTTCCAAACTTCTCCGTTCAGTAGGATCTTCCCAAGAGGTCTTGAAGGCAGAAATGTGCTTCTCACAAATATGTGATTGTTAGCTAAAATTGCTAGCACTGGTTCTCTGGCAATGTTTGCTCAAAAAAAAAAAAAAAAAGTATATGTTCTTTGAAAACTCAACTGCAGAAGAGTCTTCCAGACTTTAGAAATATGAAGAAGATTCAGCTCCTGACCTTTGCTGTGGTTTCTTCAGTCAAGGTACACTGTTGCAAATGTTGCAAGTTTAAAATGACCTTGCTGTACAAGTCAGAAACCAAACACGCATATAAAACCACAGATAACAAATTGGATGGTTGAAGCTGAAGTAGACATTCAGAGGTCAGACAATTGATTTGTTTATAGCATGTTCTCATCCTTTACTCAAAGTGGTGAGCAAACCTGGCAAATCCTTTGGTAATATTAGGCAGTATGTGTTGCAGTTGGTTTTCTGCAGGTTTCTCTAAACCTTCATTGTGTCCATTTTGGCGTTTCTCCCAGCTTCTGCAGTCCATACGTGCGAGGACGGCCATTTCGCATGTCCCAGTGGAAACTGCATCTCCAGCGTCTGGTTGTGCGACGGACAGAAAGACTGCGAGGATGGAGCCGATGAATTTCAATGCGGTGAGGGCCACCTCTTTACATTTATCAACTAATCGTGCCTGCCGGACACATTCTGCACTCTATATGTCATCCTAATGAATATATTCACGTCTAAAGATTTTATTTATCTTCTAGTCACGCGCGACCATCTACATTAGAGCGTAAGTGCTATTTTGCTCTATTGATCCACTTGTCACGGCTAGTATGTGGTAAGTGCTAAATGTAGGAGTTTAGCTGCTTGACATTCCTAGCTTTACAGCGTTACAGTTATCAACAAGTTCTGTTTCTAGTCTACTCTGTCTTATTCTTTTATTTTAAATTCCTGACGAATTACTGTGTGGCTGCATTACTACTTCCACCTCAGTAATTGTGACTTCTTTCCCATAATTGCCAGTTTATATGCCCCATTTTTGACTTTACACTTCAAAATGTTTTTTTTTTTTTCTCAGAATTACAACCTCACAATCTCGCAATGCTACTTTATCGCAAAATGTGACTATTTCTCTAAATTTGCTAATTTATACCTCTCATTGTGACTTTATATCCCAAAATGTGACTTTAAATCTTGCAATGTGGCTTTATTTTTTCTAGTTACAACATTTTTTACAACAATTGTTACTATATCTATATATCTATATTTATATCTATACAATATAACTATATATCTCACAATTTTTCTGGGGGGGTGTCTCACAATTTGCGAATTCTTCCATGGTGACTTTTTGTACCAAAATATTTGGCATAATAATCTCATCATTCTGGCTAATTCTCATTATCGTGATTCTATAGCATGCAGTTGCATGATTTGAGACTATATTTCAAAATGACCCATTTTAAATTTTACGAAAACAGTAAAAATTATAGTGTTATAGTGACAAAAGTCTCTTTTTTTATATAATTCTTAGTAAAAAAAAAAATAATGAAGAAACATTTTCACTCACTCTCTTTGAAATTGTTGAATTCATGCCTACGTGAAACCATTACACTTCGTTTTGTATAACAGTAGGTGAAGGATTATTCCATCCACACCTTGCGGTAATATATTGTATAATTATTAACCTCAGACATTCATTCATGTTTCTTTCCATCTCAAACTCTCTCATGTACCTCTGTAGTGAGCAGAACTTTAAGGTAGGAAGTTCTAGAAAGTTCTGCTTTCCTGCTGCGACCAATCATTTCTCTGCTTCTGTCCCGACCCCATGGAAGGAATCCATTTGGTTCTGCTTCAAAGCGTTGTGTTCTGAACAAGAACTCTGATCTGCGAGTGAAGCTCCCGTGTAGCCAGCGCAACACTGGACCGCTCGGCGCCCTCCTAATCACTGACCCAAAATCAGAAGTAATACGGATTTATTTCCGTGTCCTTGATCTTGACAAATGCTCCAGTGCTTTTTCACCTTTCATATTGGTTATTTGTTCTTTCGAGACTTCCCCTATGGCTGGCTGTGAGGAATCGCCTTCATTTACCTATTCATCCTCTTCAGTTTCATTGTCTTCAGCTTTCTGGTGTCATACCTTTCTCTTTCTGACCTTGGTCTCTCTGTTTCAGCCCCTGGTGGCTTTGCCCAGATATCACAAAATCGATGGCAAACGCAAGCAAACAAACTTTCAGACTGCTGATAGGAGCATATTTGCTCGCACCTTTCGTGGCTCGCGTGCGTATGCGAGCGGACAATTACTTTAAAAGTGCTTGCTAGCAGGATCGTCTTCCAAAGTTGAATCTCTAATCTCAACAAGGGCGAAGAGAGCTTTTAGAGGCCACCCTCTTCAGTTATTGCACTCGATTTGGCGTTCGCAGGCAAACGTATAACTATCGAATGGATTCATAAATGTTATCTATGCAAATATAAAGGGTATAAATCTTCTTTTTCTTAGTTTTAAATAATGACAGGAATAATTCCCGCCAAAATGAAAATTCGTGAAAAATGTCTTTCCAAACCCCTTTTTATTATCATAAAATATTTAGAAACTTTTTACAGTTTGACGACCCATTCTGTTTAAAAAAGAGCAGCGTGAACATTTCCAAAATATCATGTTTTGTGTTCTATGGAAGAACTAATGTCAAAGTGTTTCAAAACAACATAAATGATGACAGAATCGTAATTTCCGTTTGTACTGTTCCTTTAAATGTCATTACGGTCTCCCTTGGGTTTGTTTTCAAAGTTTAAACTTTTCCATTCTAGATTCATCATGCCTTTGGAATCAGTTCGCCTGCTCGAAAAACAAGTGCATTGCCAAACAATGGCTCTGTGATGGGGAGGACGACTGTGGTGATGGATTGGACGAAAGCGAGGAAATTTGCGGTAAAACTCTGAAGCACGAATTTGCATTTAGGCCACACAATGAAAGACTTCCTCTGAGAGGAAGCATATTAATCAACATGAAAGAGGCGGGAAGAAAAATTGGCGTGTGGTTTCATCATAGTTGCGAATTTATGGCCATGCTGTGCTCCTAACAAATGGACTCTGAAAAAACTCAGGTTTCACAAAGGTCAAACACTAGCAGATTGTTAAACAAGTTCTCATGAAATCGCTTAAACCTTTTCATTTACTTGGAGGAAGTTTTACATAATACATAATTACATGAATATTCATAAATGACATTACAGCATGTTTGCTTGAGATTGAGATTCTCATTTCTTCTTCTGATTCTTTCTCGGCAGGCTCAGCAACATGCGCCCCTGGCTTGTTCAGTTGCCCAGGATCATACGCGTGTGTACCGAGGAACTGGTTATGCGACGGAGAGAGAGATTGTCCTGATGGCAGCGATGAACTAGCGGTAGCTGGCTGTGGTAATTTCAGCCATGATATTTCCCCTTACAAAACCAGCAGCTTTCTTTATACGTTTCCTGTTTTAACCTCATTGTAGAAACATAATGGCTCCTTCTGGCAATATTAATGAAGCTAGTAAATGAATGTACCAGTTAAATGTTTGGACACATTAGATTGAATTTATGTTTCTTCTATTTATGCATACTTGCTTGAATTTAGTTTTGTTGACAACTTTAAAATGTTTCAATTCTTTGACAGTTCTTTTTATTACAAAATCCATCATTTCATTTCAATTTATTTTAATATTTTAATGCACACTAATTAACACCGCTGTTGCGTTTTAGGTGCCAGACTTAGCTGAAATGTCATCTTTTTATCTGCTGTCCCTGAGTTTTCTGACTCACAACCAAACTAATTGGGGATTTTAGACGCAGGTGTCAATTATATCCTCCTCCTTTTATCATAACACATAACATAACTAACTTTCTCTTTAAAAAGCTCCAAACAACACATGCACTGAGAGCACATTCCAGTGTCGGAACCAGAACTGCGTCCCGCGGCGTTTTGTGTGTGACCATGACGACGACTGCGGAGACGGTTCTGACGAGTCTCTTGAATGCGGTTAGTAACTTCTGTTTCTCGATTCATTAGTTTCTGCCGAAAATGACCATCCCATTGTGCCCTGTTTAATGTGCTGTAATTATGTTGGCACAATATTCATTGGAAGTTTCAATGGTTGGAATGCATGCACAACTAAGTGCGCCATATCTCGGATCTAAGAATAAACATCCTAGCTCATCCTAATTAACTGAAATATATATGTTCAGCTTTTTTATTGTTACCTATAAAATTGAATCACACACATCTGTCCAGCTCACATTTCATTACAAAAGCGAAAGAAAGACAACAAGAAACTACATTTTTGCATAAAATAAGTTGAATATCTGTAATATGTTTTTTTTTCTTTTTTAAATCAGCATGAATTAAATTTAGTTCAACAAATTCTGAATGATGTATTAATGCAATATACATTTTATAAATATATATGTTTAATTTAATTTAGTAGTGAGAATTCAATTGAAAAAATTTGGGCATTACTTAGTTATCATTAAAATAATGCCCGGACGTTACCAATCGGCTTTATTATCCTTATGTAGGTTTTTTTTTTTTTTTTTGAAAATGTTAATTGACTTTTTTCTAATAATTTTGTATTTATGTATCATTTTTGTAATTTTATATCTCAAAAATCTCTCTTTAAATCTCGCAATGTTACTTTTTCGTAATTGCGGCTTTTTTGTCATAATTGTTACTTTATATCTTAAAATGTGAATTTCTGTGTAACTATTTCTCATAATTACAATTTTTCTCATACATTTGACTATATATTCCATTTGTGACTTTATATCTGAAAATGTGACCGTTTCTCACAGTGTCAGTATTTCTCGCAATTGTGTTTTTTTTTTTTTTTTGCAATATGATCTCGCATTGTGACTTTATTTCTTGCAACTTGCGACTTTGTCTACCATTGTGACTTGATATCAAAAAATGTGACACTTTTCTCAGTTATTTTCTCATATTTGCAAATATTTACACAATATGTTTTTTTCTTGCAATTTTGACTATTTTCACGATATGACTTTATAACATTGCATTTGTGAATATTTTCACAATATGACTTTATATCTCACACTTGTGACCAATTTCACAATGACTTTATATCTTGTAATTGTGAATATTTTCACAATATGACTATTTATATCTTGCAATTGTGACTGTTGTCACAATATGACTTTATATATTGTAATGTGACTTTATTTCTCAGAATTTGCAACTGTCTCCCATTGTAACTTTATGTGAATATTTCCCATAATTGTGACTTGCATAATTTACTATTAGGACTTTATATCTGACAGTGACAATATTTCTTTCTTTTGTAATTCTATATGAAATCTATCTCAATAATAAGGGTTATTGACTGATATATCACACATTTGAAACAGTAACTGCGCTAACTTTTTTGTTTTAAAGTCCTTCCTGTCACACTCTTTCTCTCCAGAGTACCGTTTATGCAAAGAGGAGGAGTTCCGCTGTGCGGATGGGCGGTGTTTATTGAGAGCCCAATGGGAATGTGATGGCTTCCCCGACTGTCTGGACCAATCAGACGAGCTGCCACTCAACCCAAAGTGTTCCGCTGCAGGCGAGTCCCTCTCATGTGTCACGCATCCCATTTGACTGACAGATTCCAGGGTTCCATCCCATATGGGATTTGTCAGAACACCTGGTCCTCCCCGTTTGCGTCTTGTACCCCTGCCAGTGCCACCTGAGGTGGGCAGAGAGGGGCTGATGAAACTGCTGCGCTTCTGTTTTTCAGTTTTTGGTTTCAGGGCAAACATATGCCATTAATGTTAACAGATGCCATTACTTTTTCCAGCCAAGCTCATTAAGAAACATTTTATGTTTATATTTCAGAGGGGAAATTCAATTCAGATGTTTACAACATGTTTACAGTGCAACTTTAAAACACTAATTTGACTTTGAGCAGTGGGCAACCATCTAGCGACGTGCTAAAAACCACCCAGAACACTAGGAACCGCATAGAAACGTGCTACAGTCCACCCACAACACCCTAACAACCACTTGAGTTCTCTGTCATCTGATGGTTTTGTTCATTTCTGTCTCTCCTGTTTGTTCTCGTTGCTCCATGTTTTAGAAAGTTTGTGCAACGGTTCGGTTTTCATGTGCGCAAACGGCCGCTGCGTTCCACTGGGAAGCGTGTGTAATCAGCATGACGACTGCGGGGACCGATCGGATGAGAGGAACTGCCACGTTAATGAGTGTTTAAACCGTAAAGTCAGCGGCTGTACCCAGGACTGTCAAGACCTACCCGTGGGATACAAGGTGTGTGAGAGAGCACATTTTTCATGCTGTTTGAGCTTTTTCTTTCCACCAATTAAGTGTCTGGTTCAACTTGAGGTTCGTTCCGCACTAAAAACTTCCACAATTGGAAATGAGAGACGAAGCGATGACCTACGAATACGAAAGAATGTTTTTGTTTTCCCTGCAAATCTTCGGTAAACCTCATTACCAGGCTTTAGCGGCTACGACAATATTGAAAAAGTCTAAGCAAACAAATTGTTCAAAGTAATAAGATATGTTATTACATTCCGCAGAGATTTATAGTACTTGGCACCAAATTCTTGGAAATTATGATCCCATACAACTTTTAACCGCTGAATGTATAAACTAGTGTGCTAAAATGTGTATTCCAGATATTTAGAGCTTGAGAAAATGAGATGATTTAGCGAACAGCAGGAGAATGACGCACACACACACACACCGTGAGTGGTAGATCGAACAACCTCGTTTGGCAGACGTCTCAGAATACTGGCCCAGTGTTTTGACCGCCACACTGACTTTAAAAACAGGCAGTCAAGGGCACAGCGGCTCCAAACGTTCAATAATTGTTTTTCTTGCTTATTTTAACTTCTGTTACAGCACAATTAAAATACAAAGCATAGTTATCATGAAGGACTAATGACTAAACTAATGATCTAGAATCTTTGTAAACATCGTTTTGTTTCACTGCTCACTTCCTGTCCATTAATTTCTTATTTTGAGTGAATTTCAAGTAAATTTCCCATGGACATATTTAACCCAAAAGTCATACAGAAAAGTTAAGAAAATAAAAATCTAAACAGTTATATAAAAAATGTATAACAGCAGGAGAATGACATGGAGGATGACAGCAGGAGAATGATTTTTGATAAGTTTTGCATATTTTTAATGACCTTTAAATGAATTCATGAATTAAAAAAATATTTTACATATAATAAAAATTGATTATAATAATACTACATATTAATAATATTAGTTTTATATAAAATAATAATTATTATGTACAATAATAATGTCCTGTATTCTATATTTATGTAACTTTTTGTTTGTTCGCTTTATTTTATTTTGAAAATATGATGATGACAATTTAATGAAATGTATTGTAAAATATTATGAATGTTTTATATATTTATTTATATATATATATATATATATATATATATATATGTATTTTGTAAGATTCATGCACAGATATAAAAAAAATTTTTTTTTTAAATATTATTTTGTAGTGTAAGTGCTGGCCGGGGTTTCATCTGAAAAACGACGGCAAGACTTGCATCGATGTGGATGAATGTTCCGAGAGCTTTCCCTGCAGTCACCAGTGCATCAACACCTACGGATCTTTTCACTGCCTGTGTGCCGATGGATACCAGCGTCCCACCGGTAACCCGCACAGCTGCAGGTCTCTCTCAGGTACCTCTGCTCCATTCAGCAGCACAGGTGTGAATTAGCTCCCATGAATCCTCACAAAGATTTTACTGTCAAACTTGCGCAGAAACAACTCACACGGCGACACACACTGAGACTTGTTGCGACTTATATTTAGAGGAAAGCAACAGGAGGTTGAAAACAATTAGTTCTACAGCTGGAGATGAGCTCTGATTGGCTAAGAGCAGATCCAGGTGTGACATATGGCATCTGCCTGGAGTTATTTACTGTATAAAAGAAATACACATTTAAATACACTCATTTAGTGATTGCTCGATAACACCACTGACATGCAAAGAAGCCGCTAACAAAAACTGCCAAAGACTACCGCTGTACTAGGATTGGATTTATGACATAGTACTATAAAAATACCATAGTTCATAAAACTAAAAAAGGTCTATTTGTATTAATGTACCCATTTTGTCTTGCTTGTCCCCAGCATTTTTTCCAGAATTTGGTTTTTACTTTTTTAATTAATTTATTTTTTATTTAAGATTTCAATTGACAATGTTATTAAACAGACTGGAAACTTTTGTCTGTCAACCCTATTACCATCATATTTTTCCCCATTTTACATTAATGACTTATTCTATAAATAATAAAATAATAATAATGACATCATAATACTTTCACGAATTGTACCCATCAAAGACAAGCTAAAGTCCTCTGTTAAATTGCTTTAAATTCTTAGTGTCTTAAAATATCAACACTGTTACCATGATATTGTAAAGTGAACAACTGATGTTTTTCAGTAATATAATATAATTAAAATATAAGCGCCTGTATAATATATTGCAATATAATATGTATATAATATGTTTTTAATATAATAAACTGATATGTTTTAGAGATGTTTTGTCCAAAGAAAATTAAGTTTTATTTCTTTATCTTTTTAAATTATCTTAAAACATCAACCCCGCTACCATGATATTGTTTGGTGAACAGTTGATATCTATTTTTAGTTATATAATTTAAATATAAATATAATTATATATTTAAAATAATTGTTTAAAGTTTTGTCTAAAGATTTTAGTTTATCTTTTTTCATATTAATCTTTTTAGTGTATAGTGAAAAATTGATATTTATTTTTAATTTATATAATTATAATTAAATAATCTTAATATTATAATTTTTTTGCTTTAACTTTTTAAAGTATCTTAAAATATAAACCCCAGTGAACTAAGAAAATTCAGTGTTATCTTTTAAAGTGTCTTAAAGTGTCAACCCTGTTACCACATTTATTTTTTATAGTTATTAACAATTGATATTTGAAAAGATATATGGTCTGAAAAATTATACATGTTTATATGCTCAAAGATCTTTCATACAATGATCCACAGTATTTTTTTAAGTATTATATAGTTTATGAATTGGTATATGAAATAGTATCATACCATTGATTTTTTAAGATGAGGCACAAAACTTGTTTTTGAAGTTAGTTTTTATTATTTAATAATACATTATTTTTAAACTGATATATTTGTAGACAAAGGTCTCAGCTAATGAACCACGTTTGGGCACAGGTTTTTCTGATTTTTTTTTTCCTCTAAAAATGTACATTTATTCACGTCGAAACTTTAATTTGTGTCAACTCCGCCAGACACATTGAAAATCATGATGTTTTAATTTGATCCATCCAACAACAGTGTATCTAATAATGGTGTTCAGTAAAGAAAAAATAATTAATAATTCTTGGGTTAGGGTTATTATGAACAATTCAGTTCCTAAATTCCTTAATTCTCTAACCTCCTTGTTAATATTAAACACATATAACCAATGTTCTAAATCAGACATGATATCATTTAGCTCAGTTGATGTTTTAATATTTTAACACAATTAATTGAAAAAAAGAATACTACATTTCTTTCAAAATGAACAAAAACCTTCACCTGACGATGTTAAATACTGACGGAGTTGACAAAGGTCCATCTGCCTTTTTGAGAACACTTGACAACAATCAGATGTAAAACCTGACGGAGTTGACCTTAACCACGTGTTGTACAGTGGAGAACTTTTCTTTTCTTTCTCAGTTGTAGCTGCCTTAATAAACATATCAAAAATGCCAAGATTTATCCTACATCTATTTGCCGAAAATATTATACTGGGATGACAGGTTAAAGCTGTGACTGCAGAGACTTATTGTAAAGTGTTACCAAAAATGATTTAAAAATAAATGCAATGAATGCTTATCAAGATTTTCTTCAGATGTAACTTCTTAAGTAATTTTATTTTGATGAATTTATTGATTTATTTTTTAACATAAAGAGGGCTTTTGTGTGTAGGACGTTTTGTCCCTTATCTCAAGAATCAGTGATAGTATATATAAAAAAAACATGCTATTACCGTCTCTGTACCATGGTATCATCTCAGTACTTTTTTGTCAGTGTCTCTCCTTCACAGACATGCGCCTATAAGCACTCACACACAAGCAAATGCAAGTAATAAAGCTCTGTTTGCGAATGACTGGCATGTCTAAGTCTCAGTCTTGACAGGAAGTGGATGTTCAACTGCTGGCAGCTCACAGGAAATCGATTTCAAGTCATCAAACTGAAGTTACAGTCTTGTCTTGCACCCAGAATAATCCATAGAGCAACACAAACACTTATTTAAAGGCTAGAAGTATTTGAAATCCAAGTATATCCATATAACTGAAGTACTTTTTTATTCACTTAAAGTCGCATAGGATTAAAGTAAGACAATGTTTTCTTTTGTTTGTTTTGCTTTTTTTGTTTTTGTTTTTTTGAAGAAATATTGTGGGGGGAAATGTTGTATCGTTACATAACTAAAATAAAAAGAATAACAAACTTTTTTTTTTCCCCCAGCGGAGGAGCCTTTTCTTATTCTTGCCGATCACCATGAAATCAGAAAAATCAGTCTGGATGGATCAAACTACACTCTCCTGAAACAGGTATGACAAGTTAAGCTCTCTAAAACATAACATTTTTCTTATACAGTTATTAAAAATCACTTCTCAGATGCCATCCAGTTTAGATCTAACTCATTAGCATGTTCCAATACCTCCATATTCCCATGTAATTGCCTAAAAATACACATTCTCAGAGCATATGGAGATTAATATAGACATAACATCCAAAAGCACAGAGGGAAGTGCAGTATCAAGAGCCACCTGTGATGCAGTATAGAAATTCACAAGCTCAATTTGAGTCTGAAACAGCATTTTAGACACTTGATTGGCGTGGATATCAACGCCTGGCAATATTTACACGCGGAAAAGGTCATATTGTGCCTGGAATCATAAATATTCCTTCTTAAATGATCATGAAAAAGAATAAAATCATGGTTCCTTTAATCATTCCTAACTGGTGAATATATCTTCACAGTCGTTATTAATGAAAACATCAGTTATCGTCTTTAAATCTGTATGAAGCCCCTTGTCAATGCAAAAATATCCATGACCGATTTGACTCTGAAGGGACCGTCGGGTAAGAAAGCCTCTCATGGCCCATGTGTTAAGAGATTGAGTGGCTTGCCATCGAAGGAGCAGTTAAAAATGCACGCTTGGGTTGGTTCATCAGTCAGAGACTCCATCGGTTTGATTTAAAAGGTCTGGTCCAGCAAATTAGATCTGAACGCGGCAGGGGGGTTTGAGACAACGAGACAGAACGACAGGAGAATGTGAGAGACCCCTACTGAGAAAGTGATTGGCTCTGGTCTTAGCAGTGCATGATGGGAAGTTTCTGTCAGACGAAGGAAGTCTCACTCTTATTTCTAACTAATGTAGTTAAAATAAAAAAAGCCAATACGAAAGGTTTGGAGAAAGTGGTGGAATGATGCTATAATGAGTGGGCTTGGACTAGAAGAGTTGTGACATTTAATCAGAATGTGTTTTGATGTTTGGTTTTTTTTTTTAACTCATTATTTTATAAAGGGCTTCTGTTTGCTTAAATAAAATAGTTGAAAAGATCAAATCATTCAGAAACGTGGCCTAGCCGATAGTGTTTATGATGACGAAGGAAGTTTAAGTCTGGCTTGCAACATTTTCACAGTCCTCCCCATCGCATCCTGTCCTCTTTATACTTGCTTTGTCTTCAATAATAATATTAAATCAGGAACAGGCATGAAAACATTGTAATTAATTAATGTAAGGAGAATTTTGGTGAACTGAAAAACAAAGTATAATAATTTGAAAACCTAAACTAAACTTTAAAACAATTGCCCCTAAAACAGACTACCATAAATAATTTTTTATTGTATTTTATTTAATGAATTTAGAGTGTTACTGAGTGACAGATCCGAAGCACACGCACAAAGACGCCTCAGACAGCGCCCAATTCTCATATACACATGTAAACAGAATTACAGTACTTCAAAATGTTGATAAAGAGCTAAATATATATATTTTCCTATAGATGTTTGGTTTTGACGAGGTGTGTGCCAAGTTATGTGTTATTTACAGTGATTTTAAGGTATGGTTGCTAGGTGATTTTGTTTTGGAACCTTTATAAAACATTAACTCGATTTTTCCCAAAATTGACTATGCTGACTCTATCGAATTCAAACAGGTGTAGCTCAATCATTTTTTGTTGGACTCCAGTTTTTTCAATAGATAAAAAATACAATATCTCATTTGTTGAAAATGTGCTCATTGCGGCACATATATTTAGAAAGCCAACACTTGAGACTTTACTTTACTTAGATGTTATTAATATGGAGATATGTGAGCTCAAAAAAATAAAAAAATAAAAAAATGAAGAATATAATTGTTAAATTGCTCGCATTCTTGCAGGAGCGCTCGGAGCACCTGAATTTGAAAAAAGCAACTCTGAGCAGAAAAGCGGCCGACGTCATTTGCGTTTTTTTTCCATTGTCCAATTGAATGAATGGAGAGACGGGCTTTCCGTCGTGCTGACGAATGTTTAAAGTTCTTTGGACACTGCAAAGATGGAGCCCTTTGCTTGTAACGGGCTGGTAAAGTTTCTCCTAATATGACAGTTTAACAGCAAAAGAAAGAGCGCTCGCGCTACACTGACTCAGACGATTCAGTGGTTGCCTTCTAGATTCAACAAAAAAAGGCAGTGCGATGCGCCTTGCGTTTTCAGACCTGAAAAACGCGTTCTGTATCACCGGGTATTTACTTTGGTATTACATTGCTTGCCAATCTACACCACCCACTATACATCAATCCACCTAACTGAAGTCTTTCTAGAAAACAAAAAAGCATATTCTTTAGACCTTACGTGAATTCTTTTAACAAAATAGAACGTGAAATAGATATAGCTCCTGGCACGACAGCTGCTTTAGAGCTACAATTAGCATCAAGCTACATAACACATTTTAAAAGATTTATATTACACTTTTAGTCAAAACTCATTTTGCCAACTGCCATCGACTGTATTAACTTCCGCAATCTAATGTTATTATTTTGCCTTTTACATGCAGCTAATCACTACACCTTGCTTAGCATTTATAATGAAATCATCCATTAAAGATATGAAAATACCTCAAATCGCATGAAAATCACAACACAAACCGTATTCTATCATAATCGTGTGTTTATTAGCTTCTTGTTTCACTTGTAGAAATGTCTCTTTGGGTTTGTTCTTCATGGAGCTCAGAGCAAGTGTACAGGACAGCGTCATGCAGAAGGGCAGTGAATATGGTCACGTAAGATGATTGACAGTTCTATGCCAAATAGAGCGCGCTTAGATCATAACTGATGTAAATCAGGAAGAGGAGAGACAGAGCTTGCTCTAAACGCTCTTTAAGCTCTTAAGATCACATAATTCATTGTAAAATGATTAGAAATGTTATTCTTTATGACAAAATATTTGGCAAATGTGAGAATAAATCAATATTTCTCCAAATATGCACACTTTTGAACTAAGAGCCCTAATGGACACTTTTCAGTGAAGCGCTGTGAACACAAATAAACCGGAGCAGACGTGACTGAATTCATATTTCTAATTATATGAGTGTTGATATTCTATTCAAAATATATGAAAAATTACAAATCGTTTGCACTCCTGACATAAATTAAGAAATTAATGTCACTGCAACCTAGTTTTATATTAAACAGTGGTCAAAAATAAGCTGGAGTCTTTAATCTTTGAAATGGTGCTCAGTTTGTTCTGAACAAGTAAGAGTGTGATGTTTTAACGTGCAGTGAATGTTAATAATCTGAGGCCGGCTGCGATTTTTGAACGCAAAGGGGTTTGTTAAAGGAGTAACTGCCTGGATCTCACGATTTCAGTATCGTTCTGTAGGTGAAGTGCAAAATGAGAATGTATCCACATTGAAAATATCCTCTTACTGAGTTGTTCTCTCTTTAAAATCCGATCTGTCAATCTCACGCTTTGCCTCTCTCTCTTTGTCTTTCTCTCTCTTCAGGGACTCAGTAATGTCATCTCTCTAGACTTTGACTACAGGAAAGAGTTGATCTATTGGATTGACACAAGCAGACCCAGCGGACGGCGAATAAACAGAATGCGTCTGAATGGAAGTGACCTGAAGGTACATCTATGAGAGTGTGCGCGTGTTTACGTTGAATTACTCCAGAAATCACCCAGAATTGCGCAGATTGACATACACAAATACCCTTTGTCCCTTGGTAAATTTGATTCACGTCACCTCTTTATATTGGGCAATTTATATTGTGTTATTGATGGATTCAATGGAGAAAAAGCAGACACATTGGCATCACCCCAACAAATAAATAAAAGCTTTACTTTTATAACTGGGATTTCTTATATGCAATGAGCCAGATTTGCAACGACAGACAGTGCAGTGTGTGTGTGTGTGTGTGTGTGTGTGCCTGTCTGTCTACACACTTCTCTCCATCCATGCCCTTGTGTATATTACTCAGGGCGGAAAACGGGCATAGTGTGCCAGCCTTGCCCTGCTGGGCCGCCAGAGCTCGTTATGTTTAATATCAAGCCATAATGGCTCATTAAGCTTGATTGAACTTTGGATCTTGAACTGATTTATGATAGTGTGCTATAGTACAGAGAGAAGGGGAAAAAAGAGTGAGTGAGAGAGAGAGAGCTTCTGTGAAGGCAACGAAGTTAGGTTATAAAAGTCACTCTCAATGTTGGAGTTAAAGGCAAAATGAATCCACACTAGATAATGGGACTTTTTCTTAGGACATTGTTGGAAAGAATATGATAAATATATCAAACAAAAGATTAAGAGAGTGATTCAATGACATTGGTAAAAATGCTCTCATTAAACACTTTGAATGTATGTAAATGAGTTTTACAGAATGTTGAAACTTCATGAGCATTCTATGTGGTGCGCCTATCACGTGAATTTAAAGCAAGTGGCACCGTGTATCACTTGAAAATGCCGTTGCAGTATCAGTTTTGACCACTGGGGGCTATACAGAAATGCAAACGCATATTTTTTTTTGGCGGCCAAAAAGTGTGTGTAGTGTCAATGGCTGTATCCGAAATCACATACCTCCCAACTATATATTAGGTGAAAAACGATATGTGACCAAATAAGTATGTCCGAAATCATAGTACTCATAAAAGAGTAGACAAAAAGCGAGGCAAGATTCTGAAGTGCGCATATGATGACCAGTTTGCTATCGCATGAGGCCACGGGAGAGGATTTGTGACTGGCAGTGAAGCGACGCAACTGACGCTGGTAGGTCACATGATAATGACAACAAGCCGAATGTAGTACATCTGGTTTACATTCATATTACGCACATTCATATTATATAAAACATACTTTTTTAGTGGTCATGACGTAATTACCCCTTCAAAATATGTACCTACTCAAGAGAGTATGTGATTTCAGATAGTGATTTTCAATAAGATTAGTTTGCTTTTAGTATTTTAGGTCATTCTTTTCAACGCAATCATGCCTCCTTTCTATTTTATTTATGCATTAATTTTATGTAAATTATGAGAATTGTCCCATGCAAACAACTTTTTTGGGTATGTTTGCGTCGTTACCTGATTTGTGTTCTGCATTTTCAAGAAAATAAGTCAGTCCTGACTATAAGTTGCACCAGGTTGAAATTGTATTCTATACTGTCAAATTTTGATTACATTCAGAAATAATCTAAAATACCGGTAAATAAAACAAAACATTTACCAACATTATAAACACTGTAAACATGTATTTAGTTCCCTTCGCTCCACAACAAATTGTATAAATTTAACAGTATTCGGAGCAGAGCAGGAATGAAAAATTAATATAAAGTATAAAACAAAGATAAATTATAGTGGAATTTATTATAAATAAGTTTTACTATAAACGGCAAGCCTACCGACATATGGAAAATGCGCTATACAAATGAACTTCAGCTCATGTACCTCTCTCATTTGGCACAAATGCAAATGACTTTGCCTTGTGCTTGTTTTTTGTGTGCTTGACATTAATCACATTATATAAGTTGCTTGGGAGAACAAGTTGCAGGATATTTCAGATGATAAACGTGACTTTAATTGCTTCTAAAACATCATAGAATCTGGTGCTAAAACCTCATTAGAGAGCATGTGCAATTGACTTAACATAATTGAACTCGTCACATCTCGTTGCTATTTTTTTATTTATTTTATTGAATTAATTAATTTATTTTTGCTTACCCAGTTCAAAAATATATACACTTTCACCTTGTGGTGTATCCCTAACCTCGGTGTGTTACATTCACCTGAAGATGCTAGTTTCCCCGGTGAGCACAGCATCTAGAAAACCTGTGATGATGTCGAAATTCATCATTGCTTGGCTAGTTTTAATTAGCGCTGATGGTACAACCCAGTCTGAGGCGAAATGTCTTTAATGTTCATCTCTAATGTTCATCAGCTTGCAGGAAGTTACTCTTACTCTTAAAGCGCTAGGCAGGGGGCACCAGCAACCAAGAGTGAAAATGATTAAAAGCGCTGGATTATCCACCAGCTGGAGAGAGTATTGTTTATGCCAAACAGGCAGTTTCTGTAATCAGTCTGAGAAGTGAAATGATGAGAAGTTCTTTTATTTTTTGTAAAGCTTTATTTTTACAACTTTTCTTGTCATTTCCAGGGATTTAGAAGTGCCGTCAATGAACGGTTGTGTAGCCGCTGATAGTTAGCAATAATGTACGAGTCTTGCGTAGCTGTGCTAAAATGGATTGGTTTCAGGACCCTGATTTAAGATTTTCAGAAAAGAGTCAAGTTGCTACAAATCTAGAGGTTGAATTTCTCTTTTTATTAGAAGAAACAAAATCACACACAAGTTCGTCCTGAATTTACAAGTTGACTTTTTTTGTGTGTGTGAAACAATGCTAATTTCCTGGCTAAGTTATGATAATTATTTTTGTGGACCAGTTGAGAACCACGCATCTATTGATTATTATACCGTTGAATTTTTTTCTTTTGTTTGTGGAAACAAAGCCTCCCCACCCCCATTTTATCAAACGTTTATTACTTTGTTGAATGCTATTGTTGTTGCAGTCAAACAACTGCTAATGTGCTGGCTGACTGCCATGCTAACTCATTCTTAGCAAGTAAGGGCCAGAAATGGAATTATATTAACATAAATTTATTTTTTTTAATTTGTTTTCTTTTATACTGCTAAATTTGAGCGTTTTAATTTCTCCCATGACAACAGCTGGCAGAAACAGTTTAGAATTACTTTTATACGACTGTCCTTTAACAGCGAAATACAGTGCACAGCTGCATCTCACACTTGCCGTTCTGAGCTTTTCTTCCAGGAAACATTTGTTCCCTGCAGGACTAGCTGTGGATAAATCCATGTGAATAACTAGCCAAAAGAGACCAACTGTGCTTGACTGATGTTTTCTCAGGTGGTTCACAGAACGTCGGTCCCCAGTGCTCTCGCTGTCGACTGGATTGGCAAGAACTTGTACTGGTGTGACGGCGAGAGAAAGACCCTCGAGGTGGCGAAAGCTAATGGACTCTACCCGACCGTGCTTCTGAAGTCTGGATTGAGAAATCCAACCGCTCTGGCTCTCGACACTCTGACTGGGTAAATGGTGCTTAATATTGCTCCTGATCCACAATCCCAGAATACTTTTAAGAAGCTATCCACCATTTAAAGCCACATTTATTCCCATGGTGCCTTAGATACGTGTTCTGGATCGACTGCTGTGAGCAGCCCCAAATCGGACGGATGGGAATGGACGGCAACAAGCCACGTGTCATAATTGATACAGAAATACATGCTCCCTCAGCCTTGACCATTGACCACATCAATAAAAGGATCTACTGGGCTGATGAGAACCATATCTTATTTTCGAATATGGATGGTACAAAAAGACACAAAGGTAAGTATCATCTTGTCTCAAATCTTATCTCTTCTTGTCTCCAATTGTCCTCGGTGAGATTCTCTCAATCCCATTTTTTCCAGTCCCCATCAAGGACATAGGTGGTGTAACCGGTCTCGCATTGTTTGAGGATTTCGTCTACTGGAGCGACCAGAAGTCTAAAACCCTCAGTCGCTCTCACAAGACATCTGGCGGCCAATATACAGAACTCCTCAGCTCCTGGCAGACCATTCGAGACATCAAAGTCTACCATCCGCTCCGGCAGCCTGACGGTATTACAGTGAAGAAACTCTCATGTCATCTCGGATAAGTCTTCAGATGACATTTTGGCCTAGAGTCAGGACTTTCATGTTGATTTGGGCTTGTTTTTTATTGTTTGTTGTTTGTCCTCAGTGCCAAAGCATCAGTGTCAGGTGACTAATGGAGGGTGCAGTCACCTATGCCTTCTTTCCCAGGGTGGGGGATACAAGTGTGCTTGCCCTACACACTTCTACCTGGCAAACGACAACAAAACCTGCCTGTCTAACTGCACCGCCAGCCAGGTGTGACTTTCTAAGTACTTCAGGAGCCTGAATTTCGCTCTAGCGCAACTACTCTTGGCACCACTTTCAACTACCAATTATATCCAGTGTGCTGCTCAATAAATAATTGTTCAAAAGATTATTTCTCTGTGTGTGTGTAGTTCCGCTGTGGTACAGATGAGTGTATCCCCTTTTGGTGGAAATGCGACACAGTTGATGACTGTGGAGATGGATCAGATGAGCCAGCAGATTGCCGTAAGTAACCAAACATGGTGCCAATCAGTCAAAGTGAAAAATACGTCTTTGTAGCACCTTGTAGTGTCGTTAAAACTCAAAATATATTAAGCTGCCTACCTAGAGAATCTTATAGGGGATCATAGGAGAGGTTTGGACCAAAATGTAGACAACATAAATGATGCCTTCTGCGATACCTTGTTTTGGCTAAATTCAAAGGCAGTATTGAATATCCTACCTCACTAGGCATTTTCAGACAAGACAAAAGACATTTTGCAAACACGGCAAAAGACATACCAGTCATGTATTTCATTCAATACAGTTCAGCCTAATTGAAAATGTTCTATTTTAATGTTTCGTTATTATTTTAACAACATGTTAACTTCACACTCTGTTGGAATTGGTTCTGTTTTGCTTCTTTGTTGGTAGTAGACGGCAAGAAAGCTCCTAACTGTAGGTTGAAATGGATAACAGTAAGGAAAATGTGAATATTTAAGTAACTCCACAATCAACTACCATTTCTTTACACTCAGCTGAAAGAAAGGAATCCTTTACACATATGAGCCATTTATCTCATGAGGTGAGGACAGGAGCAACTTACTTCTATAATTTTCATTGCCGGTTCGATAAAGATTTGTCTGTCATCAAGGTTACAGTATATTAAATTGTTTCTTCTTTGAATATTCCATTGAACTGGTCATTTGTTCTGTACCAGTGCTTGTTTGATTGAGAGGTGAATTCAGAGAGCTTCAGAAATGGATCAGGTAGTTAGCATGCTATAGAGATGTCAAGGCTGACTATGAACAAAAGACATTTGTCTTGTTTTAGGGAGGGTCGGTGGGGACCATTCTTAAGTTAATTTTTTCTGTACAATATGTCTGGCTTTTTGCCTGTTCTTTTTTTTATATCCTTGCAACTTTTTATTTTTTATTTTGGTTGTTTGCTCATTTAGCTGAATCTTTCTTTCATTTATTTTATCTTCTCTTTCCTTTTTGTTTGTTTCCTCATTCTGTTTGTCTTACTTTCTTTCTTGTTTATTTACTTTTTCATTCACTCATTCTTGTTTTATTTTTTCAATTATGTTTACTCTTTCTTTTATTAATTTGTTTGTTTGTTCATTTACTTGTTCATTCATTCTATTTATCAATCTATCAACCTTTCTTTCATCTTTCTTTGTTTCTTTATTTCAATCTTTCGTTTTGTTTGTTTACTCATTTGTTGTTTCTTTTGCTTACAGCGGAGTTTAAATGCCAACCCGGAAGGTTTCAGTGTGGAACAGGTCTGTGTGCCCTCCCTCCCTTCATTTGTGATGGAGAGAACGATTGCGGAGACAACTCAGATGAAGCCAACTGTGGTAATTATAGATTGATGGATAGATAAATGGAAACCAAGCACAATGCCGGATGATGTACAGTGATGTCCTTGTTGCATATGCTTTCAGACTCATATATTTGCCTGTCTGGCCAATTTAAGTGCACCCAGAGGCAGAAGTGCATCCCTATAAACCTGCGCTGTAACGGACAAGATGACTGCGGAGATGGTGAAGATGAAATTGATTGCCGTAAGAGACAATTGGACTCATTCTTTTTCTCTCAGGGTTTGAGGTCACCAACAATGAACGCCATTTGTTCGTATTTTCGCTTGTTCAGAAAGTGCGAACTAGTGAAAAGTTCCTATTGAGTTAGATTTCAGATCAAAAGAAGTTCAGAAAGAAAAATAAGAGGTAGAAAACACAAGAAATTTCTTTCTTTATGTCCTCGTGAAGGTTAAACTCGGACAGATTCAACAAAATGTCTGAGAAGTTTGAATCAGTAGATGAGAAAAGGGCCAAATAAGATGCCTGGTAAACACTGCAGAAAGTTTTATTTTGTTTTCTCATTACTTGCCGGCAGAGCGCTTTAAACGGAATTGCTTGAGGGAAATTTAGGACACCGACTGCGAGAAGAAAGGAGTGAAATGAGTAAAGAGAAAGCAAGGTAGACTTGCTAACCAGGAAGCAAAGGAGCCATCTTGTCACCTTTAAAAATCAGGCAGGAGTAATCATTACTTTCTGCGATGGTGATTGAATTTGTGTCCAAATGCAAGTCTTATTTTAGATGGCAGTACAGAAGAAGGAGACTGGCAGAAGTTAATACCCATGCTGAGATCAGAATCCTTCATTTGAAGCCACAGCAGGGGCCTAATTTCACTCCTCCCAAGAGTCCAGTATCTGGCTGGGTTTTGATAAGACGCCCAGCTCTGGTACGCCCTTATGGGGGAGCGAAGAAGAGAAGCTGTCTGTCTTCTCCAAGAGAGAATCAGAAAGATAGAAGTAAAAAACGAGGAAAATCATTAACAGCATAGCATTGGATGAAGCCTGGAGGGTCCCCAGAACTCTAAGAGGCTTTTGAGGTGGTCTGACAGCGTCTTGGATCCAGGGGAGCTGAGCTCAGCCCAGGGCACTGATTAGCCAAACAGAGGGAGGGTTTAACAGGGATAATCGCATATGGAGCATGGCATTAGAGGCCAGCTTTAGACCTCCCCCCTCCAAGGAGGGAAAGTGCTGTGGGTCAGGATTGCCGCTGTACTGCCGGGAATGCCGGGTCTAGGCTTAGCTTAGCGCACAGCGGTCTGAAAACACAGATGTGAGGGGAACGAAACTGAGGTTAGTTAGACCACCTGGGCATAGTCGTAGCCATTTGAGTAGAAAATAATTACTATGTTTTGGAGCATTTTTTTGGTGTTGTTTTTCAATATTTGTGGTATTGGCTCATGTAGTGACATATAATTACATAATTAAAAGAAAAAAAACACAATGAAGTTACTAGCGCCAATAACTTCTGAGTGTTTTACCATGCCGAGAGTGTTGCATTTTACCATATTAACAATCAGCACAAAAAACCTCTCGGAGAAATGCTGTCTCTTAATTCCTCTCATTTAAAGCTCCACCACTACAGCCATCAAAGCAGCGCTTGTGTGCAAATTCACCTCTTTATATACAATCAATTGCAAGACAATCACCGTCTGACTTCAAATCGCCTGCTGCGGGCAATGTTCCTGCTATTATGCACAATCCATGAGTTTATTTCGGAGGTGTTGTGGTAAGATTAAAGGACACTTTTCTGCAGACTGTTAGTGATTCTTTATGGTTCTACTCCCTCCTGGTGTTTTTCAAAAAGTGTTGAGTAGAATAAAGGCTCAACAAACTGTTGGATTCCATAAAGCAGCTGTAGTCCTGATCTAAAACGTATGAACTTCAAATACGAAGAAAACATTTGAGATTATTCTGTGGTTTGTCTTCTCAAAGTTTGGATCACATGATGTCCTTATGTCTCCAGCTGAGAACACTTGCTCGCCGTCCCAGTTTCAATGCAAGACCACAATGCACTGCATTTCCAAGCTGTGGGTGTGCGACGAGGACCCCGACTGCGCCGATGGCTCAGACGAGGCCAACTGCGGTGAGTCCGTCCACGTCGTCATGCATTACCTCACGCTCATCATCACCGTCCATAAATATCCTCGTTAAAATTCAGTGTGAGAATTTTCTGCAAGTCAAAACTCCTAAAACATTCCATTTGCTTTAATTCTGCACCGACTGTTTACCCAAAGGGCTGACTCAGATGAATAAAGATAGCTTTCATAACCGAGTTCTTGAAGTTCTTACTCTAATCTTGAGGTTTTGTGGATAAGCTAGTGCGCTAAGAGACGTTTTGCCGAAAACTGTTGAACCAAGCGCTAATGTCTTCTCAGGGCGACGGTTGTCAGGTTGCATTTTGTTTGCTTTATGAGCAGCTAAACGATTAGCCTTCTCCATCGGGCCCATGATGGAACATTTAGTGTACTATAATTAAGCAGATTCTTTGATTTTACTCGTTGGTGTTTTGTTTTGTTTTGTTTTTTTTATTTTAAAAGAGCAGTGTTCCTCTGTAATGGATTTAATATGTCAAGTAAAGCAGCTACTTTGGCTTGTAGATGAAATGTACATTTTCTGGGGAAAAGGTTCATTGCTTGGACGTTGCTTATTGAGACTTCTCATTTATTTAAGTGTCAGGTTTGGCTTGGTGCATGTTGCTAAACTAATGATGTGATTATATTACACTTTAAGTATAAAAATACATGCCACATAAATATTCTGTAAATGCTTTTTTTAGTTTGTAATTAATCACTATGAATAATTAACTATATTAAAACAATTCAATAAAATAAAAAACTATCATATGTCATAACTATTTCAAATGTATTTAAAGTTTCCCTGTAGTCAATAATTTTAACCCTTCACACTGATCACCAAATTCAATGTTTTTTCCTGTGAAAAAAAATTATTCATGCATTAAAATATATATCTATTTGAATGTAACTCTACACCCTTGCTTCATTTAGTATATGCAGATACATGCAAATGCAAGTGAGCCCCACCTCCAGTCACTCACACCAGTTAATGTGTTTCTAATGCTAGTGTTGCTAATGTTACACAAACCATGTTCCCGTTCGCCATCTCAGAGTCAGGCAGTTACATATACCCAAAATATATTTTAAGATTGGAAAAGTATTTTCTTGAATCTCAATTGTTTAATTTTTTTTAATATATAAATGTGTTAAGAGATGATGTGATACTTTAATACGTATAAAAATGACGGACCTAAATATTATAAATATTATGTGAATATATATATATATATAGTAATTAATTCCTGTGAATATGAATATTAATTGCTAATTTCTATTACAGTGAATTTCATAAATACATTTCACAATATACAAAAAACAGCTGAAAATATAACTAATATAGTTTCAAATATGTTTTGAAATGATATTACAGCTATAATAAATAATAAAGTGTTTTTTGCCCTTTCAAAATATTTTTTTTATTGTTTTTTAATTAAATGTATTTAATTAAGATATTAACAAAATATATTTTTTAAATTTGGAGAAAAAAAAAAAATCCTTAAGCCACACTATTGACAACATATATTTAGCTTAGCATATATAGGCATAACAAGGCTCAAAGGCTCAAAAAAAAAAAATAAATAAAAATAAAAATAAAAAATATATATATATATATATATATATATATATATATATATATATATATATTAATCCAGCTTATATATTTAAGTTGTTATTTGCTTAAAATGTCTTGAGTTTACGGCAAATCTTCTCACTTAAATCCTCATAACTGCATCGAGAAAATAGTTTGACACAGCAATATAGAATCATATCTGGTGAAGGTTACAGATGGGGAGGATTGCAACTAATAAAAACAAGATTTAAGTGGTGAAAGCATAAATTTCTATTCTGTAGATGATGCTGTAATGTTTGGCCGCAGTAATACACACGACAGGAGATTCAGAGAAACAAACCGTATTTAATAATAAATCTGGGTTCAAACTCAGAGAATTCAACTATGTAAGATAAATCAGCATGAACCAAGAACAAAGGACACCAAGGGCTTGAAATACAGAGATAATGAGGGAAATAATAAACAACAGGTGAACATAATATGTAACTAAGGGAACAAACTAGCAAACAGAACTCTAATTGGGACAGTAAGCACAAAACACATCTAAACAGACTTCAACATAACCCTGACAGATGGCCAGTTTGGGGCGGAAAGTCTTCATGTTATAGCTTTAAAAGACTGACCTTCTCAAGTTTGTGTAGTAGTGTTCACTTTAAAGTCCTCATTTCTCCAACAAAAAACAAACTTTCTCTATGTGTCCTTTTGTGAGCGTCTTTCAGCATTTGTAGTTGAATTAAGAAGGATGTCTTGATGTTTTTGCTAGTAACGTCTCTCAGTTTGTGATGGCAATCACAGTAGGTGACATCTTGCAGCGACAAATTGCCTTGATATGAAATACTTTTCATAAGTGCTGTCCATTTCTGTCCAGCACCAATTCTCCCAATCTTACCATTTACCTCTCTAAGGGACCAACTAACACTCTGGCTTTCATTACAGGGAAAGAGTTTAGAGCGTTGCAAAAAGAAAGAAAGCTGAAGTTCGTAACTTTGCCATTTGGGACTTTCGAGAAAGTTTTACACTGCAGATTTTCTTTTTTAGTCACCAAAATATACTTATATTTATGTTACATAAAACTTTCTGGTAGGGTACAATGAGACTAACATGAACTGCAAAATTGTCCTGACCCATGAGATCATCTCTAACAATTAAAAAAAAAAAGTTACATTTTGAGAAATATGGTTATTTTATAAATGTTGCAAATGTAATCAGCTAATTAGGAACAATTGAATATCAGAGAAATAGTGAGGATTATTATATTCTTACTCAAAAGGTTATTTTCTTCCATAACGATGAGTGTTTCTCCTTGTGTGCTGGAATTACGTATGGTCTTGGCAATATTATTATTCTGGAGGATGTATTGGATTTCCCTAGATACACAACACACTTGTGCACTTTACATCTTCGAGAGGATATAATGGAATATTCACATTTACCCAGCATAATTTTGTATTGATTTTTAAACATGAGGACGTTTTTCTAAATGCCTGTCTGAACGTCCATCAGCGGAATGGAACATCGTATTAAAAAAGTCAATAACTTGCTTACATCTCTTTGAAAACGAGTCATTTCCTAACAAGATATTAAGATGAAAAGCATCCACTGGTGGGTGCATTAGATTCAAAGAAGACATCGATAGGGAGTATTGATAGGTTGACTGGATGAGAAGGGGACCAGGACTTTTAATGGACATGGACATTGCAAATGGTTTTTCGAAATGGAAAGACTACAAAGAGTGCAAAGAGTGCATGGTCTGAATTAGCAGGGGTCTTGAGACAGTTTTTTTTCCCTTCTTTTTCTCGGAATTTCTCATAGTAATTAAAATAATAAGTTGAAATATTAACATTTATTTTAAATATGTTTGTAAATAATTAATAAAGTATTCCAACAAATTATGTAAATATGACATTATTGTTTATCATTATTGTAATCATATTTTTTAATTATTAATAAATTGTATTATTTTTATATTTAGATTTTATTTTGAGTAAATGTAATTGTAAGTATTTTAAGTTTTAGCCTATACTAAAATGTAATAATGATATAAAATAAAATATAATTTTATTTTATATCATTATTATAAAAATTTGAATAACAGGTATTAGCATCAGTCATTCAAAAATATGCATTATTATTATCATTATTATTATTATTATTACTGTATATTAATGTATTAATAAATAAATGTGGAAATATGTAAGTATTATTATTATTAATAAAAATAATAATAATAAATATTATTTGTATTATTATTATTATTATTATTATTATTATTAGTCAAAGATTTTAAAAATTAATGAATATTAATATTGGCTTAACAATTTAATTTCATTTATTTTTTTAAATAAATATTATATATTAATATATTATTATTATTATTATTATTATATAGTAATATATTTATAAAAATAAATATATTAAATATTCCAACTAATTATTTAAACATTTCATTGTATTTAAATATCACCTATTCTATTAGTAATTAATACATAATTATAATAAGTATAATTATTCTTATAACCAAAATATGATTACTAATTAATGTAGTAATAATAAAACAATTAGCTGTATTATTATTCTAATAATTAGTAAAAAAAAAAAAAATCATATAAAATGTAATTCAATTTTAGCCTATTCCACAACATAAATAAAATATAATATCAGTATTTTTTTATGATCTTTTCTCTAATTTTATTAACTTTTCTCTAATCAGGTAATGGCATAAGCCATTGAAAAATGCATATTACACAATACATGCATAAAATACTTGAAAAAATAATTGTGTTTTCCATTTGTATCAACAGGTAGTATTAAATGTGTTATGACTGTCCTAATTCAATTATTATTATTTTTTTAATTATTGTTGATACTGAGGTACTTTGCATTAGTTTATTGTAGTTAGTTTGTTAACAGGAATGATATTAATGCTTAGTTTTGTTTTTTCATCATTGTGTTCCAGTACATCACTGCATGCTCTCCTTGGTTGCTCTGGCTTGAATGGCTGAGGGCTGGTTCTATGCGATTTCCTGCATCACAACTAAAGATCCACATTAACGTTGTTTCAGAAGAATGGATCATTGGATTCAGCTCTCATGAAACATTCAGCATGCTGCCTCGCTCTGACGCATTGAACACCGCTCTTAATTTGTTGGAAGTGGCCTCTCACATCACAGCATGATCCTATTTATTTATTTGAATTATTCACCATGATCTGCCTCACGTTGGCAGCACGTCGGCGCAAGCTAATTAGCCCATAGCACACTGAAAGCATACAGACCATCACAAATGTTACAACAATGAATTCATTCAATACACCTGCTGTGTTTGTTTGTTTGTCTCAAAAATCTGAATATATTGTAACAGAACAATTGCATTTCCTGACACTCTTTTGAAAGAAAATGGTAACATCAATTAAATATGTGGTCTTTTTTTCCGCATTTTTGTTTGATTCGAGGAATCTTTTTCTTCTCTCTAACATATAAAATTTATTGTAAAACGTGTAATGGTATTATCATTCTCTAATTCGCACAATTCTTTTTCCGACTTGAAAGTGATTTGAGCCCTAAAGCTATGTTGAGGACAAATCTTAATATTCCAGTTGTGTTCTTTCCAAATTAGAATTCTCTTAATGTCATTTAAGTTGGGGAATTCGCACTCAAACACAGCATTGTGATTGTCAATTAATCATGCATTATGTTCTCATCTCTCAAGATAGTTGGATTAGTCGTCGCCGACATTCAGATGAGGGGAAATTGCATTCCTGATTTCCTGTGCTCAAATGAGCTCGGATTAGCATGTTGATTATTTTAGAGAAAGGAAGATGTGATTTACACCATGGTGGCTTTGATTCAGCCTTGTGGGATCCATTAAAACAAAAAGTGTTAATTTACGGTAAAAAAAAAAAATATATATATATATATATTAGTAAACATTTACTAATAAAATATTAATATACTAACCTGTGTGATAAACTGAAAAGCATCACAAAGTTATTAAAATCCGAATTTTCTATAAAACAGTGTTTTGCGTTCTGAATATTGTGGCAAAGTAAAACTTAGCTTAGTTTATTTAAGCTAGCTCAGGATCCCTATTAATTTTACACAGTGATATTAAGGAAGAAATTCAAATGGATGCTTTGTTTGTTTGTGTACATGTAGATGAAAAGACATGTGGGCCACATGAATTTCGCTGCAAGGACAACAACTGCATACCGGACCACTGGAGGTGTGACGGCCAGAGCGACTGCAGCGACAATTCAGACGAGGAGAACTGCAGTACGTACTTCTGCATTTAATTCTAAACTTTTAAAAAGTTATGCTGTGAATAGTTTAACAAACACATGCTTTGTGGATGATGATGTCTTTAACTTCACAAACAGTGGTAAAACTAAAGAAAGCATTGTGCTGTGCATTTTTGTTTAGTTTAGTTGCATTGCTTTGTTTAGTTTCATTATACTGTTTTTGTGTCGTTTAGTTTCATTGTGCAGTGGTTGGTGTTAGTTCAGTTTTTGTTTAGTTTTATTCTGTTGTGCATTGTTTTTAGTTGCATTGTTTTGTTTAGTTTTAGTTTTATTGTGCTGTTATTTAGTTTATTTTATTTTAGTTTTATTTTAGTTTCAGTTTCATTTCATTGTGCTGTTTTGTTTAGTTTTGTTGTGCTGTGTTGTTTAGTTTCACTGTTTTGTCGTTTACTTTTGTTGTGCTGTGTTGTTTAGTTTCACTGTTTTGTCGTTTACTTTTGTTATGCTGTGTTGTTTAGTTTCACTGTTTTGTCGTTTACTTTTGTTGTGCTGTGTTGTTTAGTTTCACTGTTTTGTCGTTTACTTTTGTTGTGCTGTGTTGTTTAGTTTCACTGTTTTGTCGTTTACTTTTGTTGTGCTGTGTTGTTTAGTTTCACTGTTTTGTCGTTTACTTTTGTTGTGCTGTGTTGTTTAGTTTCACTGTTTTGTCGTTTACTTTTGTTATGCTGTGTTGTTTAGTTTCACTGTTTTGTCATTTACTTTTGTTGTGCTGTGTTGTTTAGTTTCACTGTTTTGTCGTTTACTTTTGTTATGCTGTGTTGTTTAGTTTCACTGTTTTGTCGTTTACTTTTGTTGTGCTGTGTTGTTTAGTTTCACTGTTTTGTCATTTACTTTTGTTGTGCTGTGTTGTTTAGTTTCACTGTTTTGTCGTTTACTTTTGTTGTGCTGTGTTGTTTAGTTTCACTGTTTTGTCGTTTACTTTTGTTATGCTGTGTTGTTTAGTTTCACTGTTTTGTCGTTTACTTTTGTTGTGCTGTGTTGTTTAGTTTCACTGTTTTGTCATTTACTTTTGTTGTGCTGTGTTGTTTAGTTTCACTGTTTTGTCATTTACTTTTGTTGTGCTGTGTTGTTTAGTTTCACTGTTTTGTCGTTTACTTTTGTTGTGCTGTGTTGTTTAGTTTCACTGTTTTGTCGTTTACTTTTGTTGTGCTGTGTTGTTTAGTTTCACTGTTTTGTCGTTTACTTTTGTTATGCTGTGTTGTTTAGTTTCACTGTTTTGTCATTTACTTTTGTTGTGCTGTGTTGTTTAGTTTCACTGTTTTGTCGTTTACTTTTGTTGTGCTGTGTTGTTTAGTTTCACTGTTTTGTCGTTTACTTTTGTTATGCTGTGTTGTTTAGTTTCACTGTTTTGTCGTTTACTTTTGTTGTGCTGTGTTGTTTAGTTTCACTGTTTTGTCGTTTACTTTTGTTATGCTGTGTTGTTTAGTTTCACTGTTTTGTCGTTTACTTTTGTTATGCTGTGTTGTTTAGTTTCACTGTTTTGTCGTTTACTTTTGTTGTGCTGTGTTGTTTAGTTTCACTGTTTTGTCGTTTACTTTTGTTATGCTGTGTTGTTTAGTTTCACTGTTTTGTCGTTTACTTTTGTTGTGCTGTGTTGTTTAGTTTCACTGTTTTGTCGTTTACTTTTGTTGTGCTGTGTTGTTTAGTTTCACTGTTTTGTCGTTTACTTTTGTTATGCTGTGTTGTTTAGTTTCACTGTTTTGTCGTTTACTTTTGTTATGCTGTGTTGTTTAGTTTCACTGTTTTGTCGTTTACTTTTGTTATGCTGTGTTGTTTAGTTTCACTGTTTTGTCGTTTACTTTTGTTGTGCTGTGTTGTTTAGTTTCACTGTTTTGTCATTGTTTTGTTGTGCTGTGTTGTTTAGTTTCACTGTTTTGTCGTTTACTTTTGTTGTGCTGTGTTGTTTAGTTTCACTGTTTTGTCGTTTACTTTTGTTGTGCTGTGTTGTTTAGTTTCACTGTTTTGTCATTGTTTTGTTGTGCTGTGTTGTTTAGTTTCACTGTTTTGTCGTTTACTTTTGTTGTGCTGTGTTGTTTAGTTTCACTGTTTTGTCGTTTACTTTTGTTGTGCTGTGTTGTTTAGTTTCACTGTTTTGTCGTTTACTTTTGTTGTGCTGTGTTGTTTAGTTTCACTGTTTTGTCGTTTACTTTTGTTATGCTGTGTTGTTTAGTTTCACTGTTTTGTCGTTTACTTTTGTTGTGCTGTGTTGTTTAGTTTCACTGTTTTGTCATTGTTTTGTTGTGCTGTGTTGTTTAGTTTCACTGTTTTGTCGTTTACTTTTGTTGTGCTGTGTTGTTTAGTTTCACTGTTTTGTCGTTTACTTTTGTTGTGCTGTGTTGTCTAGTTTCACTGTTTTGTCGTTTACTTTTGTTGTACTGTGTTGTTTAGTTTCTGCTTAGTTTAATTACATTGTGCTATATTGTTATTTTAGTTGGTGTTTTGAGTTTTGTTGTTTAATTTATTTTGTGTTATTAGTACTGTTATTTTGTTTAATTATTCTCTGTAGTTTAGGATTGATTGTTTGATTGTTGTGCTGTTTAGTTGTGTGATGTTTAGTTTTGTTTACTTCATTGTGCTTTTTTGTTTAGATTTAGTTTCATCGTGCTGTTTTTTTTGTGATTTAGTTGTTTCATTCTGCTGTTTTTAGTTTAGTTTGATTATGCTGTTTTGTTACTTAGTTTAGTTTAGTTTCATCGTGCTGCTATGTTTACTATAGTTTAGTTTAATGCCACAATGATGCTACAATCTGCTTGTCTTCTTCGACATCTGAGTGCTATGACATTTAAATACATTTCACATATTCCTCTTATCGCAACTTGGCAACTTGACATACTGTACTACACAGCAGGGTTTCTGAAAACAACAAAAAATGGATTCATATTATGCTTCACAGTGTGTGGCACATAGATGTTGGATCTTCAGAGAGAGCCTTGCAAGCTAGGGCGATGTGTCTGTGTGTGGCAGTGTGCGAGCCATCTTTTTATTTAGTACATGGGTCTCAAACAGTGTCCAAATTGTGCTCTGGCTGTGTGTGTGTGTGTGTGTGTGTGTGATGTCTCACATCTCAAATGTTTATTCCCTATTTTGTTCCCTGATGTCTGGGTCATTATGTAGGCACAGAAGAAGTTCTCAAAGAGCTTCTGAAGCCCAGTGGATCTCATCACACTTCAACTGCGTCTCAAGCCTCTTGCTTTACACTTTCAAACAAGAGCTTGAGAGGAACAGTGAGAATGAGATTGTCTGTTGATTTATGTGGAAGTTCATGTGTCTCCCAAATAGTGATTATATCAATTTTCCTGAAATGCAGACAGGTATTTTTATTGTCCTCTCGGTATGTTGCTAACTGCCATCCGCTGAAGTGCAGCTGTACATTTTTGTCAGCTCTGTGACGTTGATTGACAGTTAGCTGAGAAAGTGTCCTATTGAATGGCAGAATCGATCTCACACCCTGATCTGCAATTTGGTTTAAATGGCTGCGGTCCTGTTGCTCCCGGCATTGGCTCCCGTGATAAACAGTGATGTATATTTGCCATCGGAGTGTTTTGTTTTTCTTTTCTCTGTGCTGTGGCATGAGCTCTGACCATTCATTTACTAGATTACAGAGCCACTGCCATCATTTATTCAAAATGTGATGTAAGCCACACTTGTGCATGCAGCAGAGAGCATGAGAACAATTACTTCCCTTTCCTTTTCCCCTCGCTGTTCTACTTTAACTTCCGGTTGCTGCTTTTTCCCTTTTCTTTCCCCTCTGTTTTTCTTTTTCTCTTTTCCTTCTCTTTCCTCTTCCTAGCATTCATCATCTTTTTCAATCTGTTTTTTTCTTTACTACATTTTACTTTACATTTTACATTTACTTTTGGTTTTCCTTTTGTTTTGTTTTCCTTTTAGTTTGTTTTACTTTTATTTTACATCTTTCGGTTGCTTCATTTGTTTCCTTCTGTTTTTATTTTTCCTTTCATTCTGCCTGTCCGTCTTGCTTTAATTAGTTTGCCTCACTCTTTTTTATATTCTGTTTTTTTCTGTCACTCATTTGTTTTGTTTTTTCCTCTGTTTGTTTTTGTATTTATTTCATTGATTCTATTGGTCTCTATTGGTTTGTTCATTTATTCACTTGTTTCTTCTTCTCTTTTTTGTCTGTCATTGTTTATTTGTTTGTCATTTGTGTTTTAATATCCCTAATTCTTTTGCTGTTTAGTTTAGTGCTTGGTCTTTCTTGCTTTACAATTTTTTTTTTTTTTGTCTCTCGTTCATTTGCCAGTTCTTTCTGTCTTTTTCTTTTTCTTTGCTTGCTCTTCTTCCCCTTTTCCTTTTCCTTTCCCCTGTTTTTGTCTCCTTTTGTTCAGCTTGGTTTAATTTTCTTCCTTGTTCTTCCCTCCCTTTTTCTTTCCACTTCCTGGGATCCATACCCTTCCATTTCCTCTCTGTTTTTCATTTACTTTACTTTACTTTGCATTTTATTTTTACCTTACACTGTGTCTACTCCAGACAGACGCGACCATTGTTGCATCGCATCGCGCCGATCCACGACAGCTAAAACGGTTTAGACTGAATCCGAAAAAACCGACCGTGGCAAAGCGCTTGGACTACATCAGAAACAGAACAGGGAATGCTTGGAAATTTGTTGTGGCCGCATCCAGTGTAGGACAGTTTCACTGATTTTAATGGGTTCTATTGTCTTTTGACAAGTCGTAGACACAGTGTTAACTTTTCTTTTTATCCTCGTTCCTCTTCTTCCTCCTGTTCTTCTTCTCTTTCCCCGTTTCTTTTCCTTTTATTTCCTTTTCTATCCTGTCCTTCATTTCCACTTCCCCTGTTTAAAACTTTAAAGGGTGCACAAAGTACTCCAAACAAATCAATGTCAGTTTAAAGCAACTGTAGTCTCAGCATTATTTACTAAATATCAACAATGTCTTGAAGGTTTCCCAGCTGTCACAGAGATTTTATGAGCTGTTGGTTTGTGTGCAAATGAATGTGCTCTCCTCAGTCTCCTTGCATCCTTTTCCCTCTCTCTGTCATCCTTTCGCTATCAATCTCTTTCAATTAAAATCAAGATCATGGATCCCACACTGATCTACATCACAAAAGACACTAATACAAACATGTTATGTATTTACACAGTAGCAGCATGCAGCCGTTCCCTAGAGGTTGTTTTTTAACAGTCTCATTGAACACAGGCTTTTGTTAGACACAAGCTTACATTTTAGTTAGCTGAAAGTGTCTATTTATATAGAACAGGATCTATTTTTGCATGATTTCACATGAGCAAGAAAGAAAATATGAGTCATATTTGGTCTCCTATTAATCTAGAGATAAATTCCCACTCTGAAGTGTGTGTGTGTGTGTGTGTGTGTGTGTGCGTGTGTGTGTGTGTGTGTGTGTCCTGACAGATTGTTCTGGGATATTTGCTCACTTGCTGAATGGGAGTGAAAACTGACAGAGGCTTAATTTCTTTTTCTCCGTTGGATTCACCTTGGGAGACTTTCACAGAAACATCACTGGGAGGATATAAAGGCTCTCATTGGGTCGTGGAGTCGTGATGTCAGGGCAGATAATCTGCGAAGCGCTGGAGCTGGACGCAGAGAGACTGATAATAGAGTTAGAGGAGTAACACAGCAGCATTCACTTATTGTGATTGAGGAGATTTGTGCTCCCTCCCTCCTTTCTTTCTTTCTTTCTTTCTTTCTTTCCCCAATCACTTCCCAGGCACCACAGAAAAAGGCTGCCCACTTCTCTGGATGTGTGTTCACTGTGTGTGTGTTCACTATTGCGTTCGTGCACTTGTACGGGTGGAAACTATAGATATAGAAAGACGGTTCACTGCTATTAGTTATGAGTGGGAGAAAGTGCAACGTGCAACATGGAAGAATACGTCCCGCCTTCTAAGTAAAAGAGCCAATTGCTGATTGGTAAAGTCATTGCGTCACTGCAGCTGCTGTTAGAGGCTCTGGTTCCCATAGAAACCTGGAACTCCTCTTAGGACTGCATTGACTCGTCTAGCCTGAAAAATGAGCTTTTTTTAAACGCCATTTGAGTGTAAGAAGCAACATTAATGGGACAGTTCATGTCAGATTATGTTGCTGATTTGAAATATGTTATTTAATTTGTGAGTTCGCTAAGCAGTTTTTGAGATTTCAGGATTCGCCCATTCAAATAGATAGGATTTGGTCTTGGATATCTGAAATAGCCGCCTAGAGGCATTGCAAATATGGCCGGCTAGTGAACTTAGTTGAAATTTCCTTGATAGGGACTTTGACGTGACGTCACTTTCACTTTACTCTGTCTCTTTACATTCTGTTCATTAATTTTTGTTCTTTCTGTCAGTCTATCATTCTTTGTTTTATCTTTTGTGTTTGTTTGTTTCTTTCTTAATTTTTTGTATCTTTCATTTGTTCATTCTGTCTGTATTTTCATTCTTCCATCTTTTATTTGTTTGCTTATCTTTTTTCTGTGTGTCTTTTGTTTGTTCATTCTGTCTGTTTTTGTTCTTTTGTTTGTCGGTTTCCTACTTTTTTGTATCTTTCGTTTTTCTGTTTCGTTTTCGTTTGTATCTTTTGTTATGCCATATTTCATTTGTGTGTGTTTCTTCTGTGTATCTTTTGTTAGTTTATTCTGTTTTTGTTTTCATTTGTTTGATTTTCAGTTTTTATCTGTTTGTTTCTTTATTACTTTTTGTCTTTCATTTGTTCATTCTGTTCATTCCCTTTTTCAATTTCATTTATTTTCTTATTTGTCCTGAATGCGGTTTTATCATTACTTTTTTCTTTATTTCTGTTGTTCGCTTATTTTATCTGTCTGTCTTTTTTGTGCTTGTCTTTCTCTCCAAATAGTTTTTTTTTTATCATTATCTGTTTTTTGTCTGTAATTGATTTTCTTATTCTGTCTTTTGATCTTTAATCTTTCATTCATTTGTTTGTTTGTTTCTTATTTTTTGTTTATTTCCCTTGTGTTTGTTTTACTGTCATTTATTTGTTTGCTCATTTGTTTTGTATGTCTGTTTTTCTTTAGTTGTTTCAAACATGTTCTTTTTCTTCATTTCTGTCTCATTCATTCTATCTGTCTTTTTTTTCCTTCTTTTTATGTCTGTCTTCCTTTCCTGTCTATTGTTTGTTTGTTGTTGGTCTCTTTTTTTTTTAATTTTTTACTTAAATTTTCTAGTCATTTCTTAGACTTCCTGCCAAATCTCACCAAAGGAGGTCTGGATATGTCTTTCTGTTCATAACAACAGAAAAAAAAAAACTGTCGTTTAGCCATTTGCTTTTGTTTTACTGCTGCCAAATGCTTATTCAGCTCCACAGCTTTTCAAAAGAAAAAGAATTCCAAATTCTGGATCCATTTATGTCTCTCTGTCTCTCTGTCTCTCTCTCTCTCTGTCTCTCTCTCTCTCTCTCTCTCTCTCTCTCTCTCTCTCTCTCTCTCTCTCTCTCTCTCTCTCTCTCTCTCTCTCTCTCTCTCTTCTATTTAGAGCCAGTAACATGTAACTCGAAAAATTTCATCTGCGCCAACGGAGAGTGCATCTCCTCACGCTTCCGTTGCGACGGCGACTTCGACTGCACCGATAACTCTGATGAGGTTACAAGAACCACATTCATCAATCACACCATTAATACACATCGTTAATCTCACTCCTGTTAAAGTGCTGACATCCTGCACATGTGTTTTCAGAGAGGATGTGAGAGCCACTGCTCAGAGGATCAGTTCCAGTGCCTGAATCATCTCTGTATCTCAGTCAAATGGCTCTGTGATGGACAGGAAGACTGCAAAACTGGAGAGGATGAGGCCAACTGCAGCCCTGCCAACACCGCCATGACAGGTTAGCTGCTTTCACGCTCTCTTTAAATAATGTAAACGGATCCAGAACTCATCAAAGCTGTTCCGAGACAGCTAGTTTGGTGCTCCTATAATCACGTCACTGAGAGGACACATTTTATCCAAAGGGAATCGCAGGCCTCCGGCTACACAATGGAGACTGGAGATCTCTGTTTAAACCCTGTGACGCTGCCTTCGTTTATAACCGCTAAACCACTACTTCTTAAAGCTAACAGCAGAATGACCCCTCATTTGTCTTTCGCTGTTACCGAACCACATTTAAATATCACCACAGGATTTTTGTTCCAGGGAACTGCTTGTTCCTCCCTCAGCGACACTCCTTTGCTCAAGTACAGTTAGTAGAAGTATGGTGCAACAGCTAATACTCTGGCCCAATTTATATTTTACAAGAAGATGCTATAAAGACATATATAAGTTTTTTATGTGCAACCAGAACATCTACCTGTACCACTTTCATTGCAAAAATAATTCATGCCTTCTTGAGGAACAGATGGCAAATCCACTTACTTGAGAAGGATTTTCAATATTCACTGCCTCTATGGTATCAATAGCAAGCTATGTTCCTCCCCAGAGCTTTCAAGTCAAAATGAGATCTATTTAAGTTAGAACTGCAGCCTCCAGACACATTGAGTAATATATATATATATATATATATATATATATATATATATATATATATATATATATATATATATATTAAAGGTGCAGTATGTAAATTTTAGCGGCATCTAGCGGTGAGGTATCGAACCCCTCCCTTTCAAAACACATAGAGAAGCTACGGTGGCTGACACAGGACAAAGCCAGTCAAGCAAACGCGCTCTGTAGAGCAGTTTGACTGTTTAAGGCTACAGTAGAAACACTGCAAAATGGAGAATTCGATGTAAGGGGACCCGCGGTGTGTGTACAGTAGGTACTCAACCAAGTACTATTTTTGTACTATTTTCATTTTGCACTGTTTTAATTGTACACAGCAACTTTTTTGGCTAAACAAATGTAAAATGTCGGACCTGTAATAAATACGACAACTGTCCCAAGACTTTATAAACCTTGAAAACATTCCTCACAACTCTTTATGGTCATTTAAGACAGCATATTAACCATATTTCATCAATGAAAAAAATACACAGTAACACATTGTGCCAGTGGAAAATAACTGTTGGAAATATAAAAATAAAAGATTGAAGAGTTACAGTACTTAATTAGTAGCATATATACAACAATAACCAGCCATGATATGTCATCTTAAAACGTTTAAAACCACATGCTGTAAAGAAGATTGTTTTCTTTATTGCGACGACTCTTTCCGCCTGTCTCACGATGGTTCAGCCGAACTGCCAGGGAGGAAAATGCTAGTTAGTGAGGCTTAAATGGGAAATGAGCATCTGCTCTGGTGTTACGGACAGTTATTAACTCAAACGTATTTAAGAAATGCAAATAACATTTGTACGAAACAAATAAGCGACTACATGTGTTTTCAAGTATACCTACCAATTTAATGTACTCCAATGCCTTTCATCTTCACTACGCTGCAGGAGGAAAAGGCCAGAAAATGAATGCTTGCTCTGATTTTACGGAAACATATTAACTAAAACATAGCTTTATATCTTGCAAATAACATTAGAATAAATCATATAAAGCAAAAAAAAAAAGAAAAGTTAACCTGCCATAGTGGGCTTTAATGTTCATGAGTCTGTCACAGAGCCGTTGCGTGAGGAGGTGTGTGCATGTTTTTCATGGTCATTTAGTACTGTGTGTACTAAATGGCTGTTATTATACAATGGCACACAGGCTAATATTTTCCCAGAATGCATTGAAAATCTACAGTAACATACTGTACATGGCTTATACAGTTTGCTTTTCTTTTTTGTTCATGCTTTCGTTTTCCTGGTTTCTGTTTTTGCCATGCATTTATTTGTATTTGCTCACTTGTATATATATATATATATATATATGTATGTATATATATATGTATATATGTATGTGTATGCACATATACACACACACACACAGTGTTGGGGAAAGTTTTAACAGTATTTGTTTGTTGAAAAAGTAACAGATATTTAGTTGTAAATTCAAAAGTAATATGTTACTTTACTCATCAATTTTAAAAAAGTAATCTGATTACGTAACTCGTTATTTCTTGTGATGTTTTTATTTTTTTATTTATTTATGATTAAACTTCCTTCTAAAGCTGAAGAACTGAAGAATACTCAAGAACTCAGAATTATGCATTTTCCGAACCTCAACTTCATCTCTTATTTTAACCCCAAGAGACTTAAAGTGTTTCTTTTTTTTTTAAGTTGAGGTCTCCCTCCACTCTTTCTTGGCCCTCGTCTTGAATATTTCAACGTTGTGTGCTGTGCACAGGGTACCTGAGTACATCCACGCCTGCAACCGCAGAGTGAATTATTCTGATCGTAAGAACCACTGGAGATGCATTCAGAAAGCTCTCAAACTCCCTGCTCTTTTTTTGCTCTTTCTCTGCGACTCAAGGCAAGTCAGGGGAATTTTACCCTTCGATTAATATTAATGCGGCTGAAAACACTTCAAAAGTGCAGCCAGAAATTTCACCTCTCACTGACCGAATCTCCAGCTCAGTTCGTTTCAGACTATGCCGGCCTACAGCAGAGAGTCACGTGTGCAATACAGATGCTTTCAAGCAATGTATTGTCCCAGGACATGTAGATTGACATGTCTTATTATAGATAGCATGAATTTGAGAGGATCCTTTGATAGAAGATTTTTTTTTCTGTCGTTTGAATCATTTAGGTCTTTATTTTGTGTTTCTATGCAGCTCGTCCTACGTCATGTGGTCAGAACGAGTATGTTTGCGTTGGAGGGGGCTGCGTGTCGGCTATCCAGCGCTGTGATGGACAGAACGATTGTTCGGACGGATCTGATGAGGTCAGTTGTGTACATGTGTTACAGATGATTTTCTCAATACAGTGGAAGTCAATAGGGTCCAAAACTGAACTAAAAGTAGCTTGGAATTAATCCGAATTATGACAGAAGGCTTATTTTTGGGTGAACTATCCCTTTAACTATGATGCAATGTTGCACAGCATTGCTCTGTTGTTTCTTGGTGGTTCAAGGCTGTTTCCTCAAGACGACAGTCTCTTTTCTCCAGGGACTTTGGTTTAATTACACCCTTACTCATAATGCAGTGTCAACAGTTCAACCGAGTTTGCCTGTCCTAATAAGGACCATTAAAACAGACCTCTTTTTCAAAGGCCCCTAGAGAGCCAAGGCCGCATTTTTTCCATGCATTATATATAAAAAGCAATTTCAGCTGTAGCAGAAGATCAGAGGTCATTGCTAAAGAGGACGCGCCTTTTAATTCGGCCAATCGTTCAGTTGCATTATTGAAATAGTTAAGCCTGTATGGTTGAGAAATTTGTGTGTGTGTGTGAGCAGGTGGACTGCATTCGGGAGTGTAAGGAGGACGAGTTCCTGTGTCGTAATCGAGCACACTGCGTTCCCGCTCGCTGGAGGTGCGACAAGGTCTTCGACTGCCTGGATCAAAGTGACGAGGACAACTGTGACCAGGGTAACACTCTGAAATCTGATTCTGGGCTGTGCATTTCTAGTTCCCAGAATGCTTTGTATGGGATCAAGAAATTAATGTTGAAATGAAGTGCTATTTTAATGAATTTTTGAGTTAAGGGAACGATGTTGTTTTTTGATGTTCAGTAAGTTATATATAGCATGCTATTAGCTAGTATTTAGCAGGAAGATACTAGTTTGAGAGGTTTTATTTATTTACTTACTTATTTAAGTTTTCACTACAACAAATATTATTTGTGTGAATGAACTTGTTTTAATCTTGTTGTACACAAATTTTGTGCTAGATGATGATGGCGATTAATCATTTTAATAATGATTCTTTGAAAAAATGGTATTGTACAAAGTTATAACTAAACTTTCAGATATTAAATATTTTAATAAATATAATTTATGCAATACAATTAAAATAATAAATCTCACTATTTATAATAATAATAACAATAGTTATCATCACCATTTATCATAATAAATATCATTGTTTATAATTATAATAATAATCTTCATCATTTATCATCAATTAGCTGATTGTTCAATAAATAATTATAAATTATATTATACAATTAAAAATAATAATATTATTTATAATAATAATCTTCATCATCAATTAGCTGATTTTTCAACAAATAATATAAATTATATAAAACAATTAAATAATAAATATTATTTATAATAATAATAATAATAA
Organism: Zacco platypus; assembly: GCA_038088235.1. NCBI lineage: Eukaryota > Metazoa > Chordata > Actinopteri > Cypriniformes > Xenocyprididae > Zacco > Zacco platypus. The sequence goes on along the minus strand of CM076086.1, from coordinate 35,738,813 downwards.
TAAATATAATAGTAATAATCACTTTCAAATTATTTTGAGTGTACTCAGTTATAGCTAAAATAAAAAATAAAAATCCAATGATTACATTTCAAATTATTTTTAAGTGTTTAACTAGCTAACGTTCACTTATGAAGTTACTAATTTTAATAAATAGTGTAAAGCAATTAAATATAAAAAATATGATTGATTTGATTAATTGATGTACACAATTATAACTTTTTCTACATCCTTATTCCATTAGTACCTTTATGAACACACATTTGATGGATTACCACGTATAAGATTATTTATTTTTTTCACTAAATTGGTACAAATTAAACCAAAAGAAGGAAGTCGTTCACTGACAGTGAGCGATGAGCAATTACTAAACAAATAAAATGAAATAAAAATGTTAATTTCTGATGTTTCCATTTTTTACCACAGGCTTACAGTATATGTGCTTTTAAGCATTTTGTGTTTGTGACTGCCATATATTGCATAAATAGTATGTTAACTAAATGTACCTGTTACATCAGCCGTAAAACCCCAATTCAGCCGCACAAGCCACAGTGACAGACGAGTGCGACTGACTGACGGATTTATGCCACTGTCTTTAGATATCAGTTTCAACCCATGACAGACTTGAGAGATTTTGGAAAGCATGATTCCCAGTCCCTCATCACAAGAATACATTACAGCGGATCAGTCGAGCCGTGTGCGGCACATCACGGGGAAAAAAATCCCCAGCCTCACGAGAGAAGTCATTTCCCGAATATTTGTGAAAATTGGCGAGGATGAAAGGTTTCGTGTTGCCACTTGATATCTGACAAGCGAGTACATGAAAGGCCTAATTTCAGTGTTTTGAAAAATTGCAGTTGTTGATATTGTTGTGAAGACAACGCCTGCCGTCGTACACCTGCGGCTCTTTAGAAGTGTTTGCATCAAAGATGAAGTCCTGCTTCTAAACGCTGTATTTATTCATTTGCCATTTTCTATTTTCTATCTCCTAAACATCATTGTGGTTATATGAAATTTCATAAGATATCCCTTCCTAGTTTGTGTTCCTTTCAGACGGCCCTGAATCAATGGATGTGTATTGACTTCTGCCTTTCATCTTTTCTGAGTTACAGTCTCGACAGTGATGCGGGTTCGGTTTCAACAGTACATGTGGAAAGTTCTTTTGTTTCTACCCTGCTCCCTGTTGTGCTTGAGTAATAAATTCAATTATTTAATTTAAAATGAATGAAAGTAAATTAAGCATTAAGTAAACATGCATTTTTACACCAAGCTTAGTTAACCTGATTTTTATAGTTTTAGAAGAGTGGTAAAACTCAGAAATGATGCAGAGGTGTTTGTGGTGGTTGCCAGCGTGTTGCTATGCCGTTGCTATGGGGTTACTAGGCGTTGCTAGGTAGTTGCTTACTAAAGAACCGATCTTGCCTTGTAAACACCTCTAAGCTGCTCTTGGTTTTGTGTTTTCCACTAATTTGGTCTGTGCTCTGCTTATTACATACAAAATTAAATAAAACAAAACAATACAAAAAATAACTATTAGTATAGTACTGTTGGGAAGGACATACAATGATGAGACTAAATCATGACAAGACAATTTATTTTTCTGTAAAATAGTTATTTATATTTTATTTGTTAGTTTATTTATTTAGTCAATTTTTTCCCCCATTTTTTTGTTGTTTGTTCTTTTTTTGTGTAGAGCATAATTGAGAAAAGCTGAAATAAAGACAATTTTATTTATGTTTCTTTGATTCATTCATTCGATTTATTTGGATGTTTGGTTGTTTGATTAATTATTCATTCATTTTAAATAAAAAAAATATATATAATTTAACAATAATTTTACAAAATAATTTTAATTTCTTTTAGTCCCGCCCCCACATGATTCTTTTCATTTTATCAGGCAGAAAAATAAGAAAAGCTGAAATATGAAACCGTTTTAGTACAGTTTAATTTTCTATGAAGTATTTAATCATTCATTCATTTATTATCCATCTAGATTTTGTTTATTTGTTGGTTTGTTCGTTTATTACTGGTTTGGCGATCTACTAACCCCACACCCAAACATATGAGTCTTTGTGTTTTTCGTTAACACCTAAAATGAGAAAAGCCGAAATAAGAGACTATTTTAGTATTTTTTTCTCTTTTACTTTATTAATTTTGTTGTTTATTTAGTTATTCATTTGTTTAAATATAGTTTTATTTCATTTAGTTTGTTTTTCCCTACACACATATGATAATTTTCATTGTGTCAGACAGTCTAAACAAGGGACAATTTTGGTATAATTTTTTTGTTCATGATTTTTTTTCATCATTCAAGTTTTTAAGTGCACTTGCAATTTAACTTTTTGACTTTAAGTGCACTTGTTTGTGAGACTTCCATTTGCACCCTTGCATCCTGCTTTGGTCCAGCGTCAGGGCGTCGTGTTTTATTCAGGGAAACTCTGTGATATTAATGTCCATTTCTGTCAAACACCTACTAGAAAACTCTCTGGCTCAAAGCTGATGACAAAGAAAGAGGATTCAGGGTGAGAAAAGCAGAATATATATATATATATATTTATTTTTTATTTTTTTTTATTTTTTTTAAAAATCAATCCTCTTAGTCTGGCAGCGTCTTTAAGCTGGTATAAAACATGCTTTCTGAGCTGGCATCTAAACATAGGCCTTTAAAAGACCACAAAAATGATCTCAAGTCATTTTATAGGATACAATCATTCTTATTTTCCCTGGCTGATGCTTTTGCTTTGACAGTCTCCATAATGCTTGTGCTTCACTTTACCTGAGGAACTAAATGGGCTCCATAAATTTCATCATCAGGGTTTATAGAATGTTTTGTCGCTTGTTGGAAAAGGAAGTCAAAGTGTCTTTTCAGCTGATGGGGATTAAAAGCGTCTCAATTCCAGCTGGGGTTTATTTATTAAAAGAAAAATATGAATGAATGAATGGAAAGGCGTCTTATAAAAATAGATGTGAATGCACAAACTGCTCCTGATACAAGCCAAATGAATTTCTTGGTGAAATTCAGCTTGTGAAAGTAACATCTTGAACTCATTCATTAATTATTTAATTGTAGATTCAATTCATATTTATTACCATCAAAATGCACGAAGACTGTCCTTGTGCGGGAATGTGGAAAGTTGCGGATAAGATATAGTTCGAATGCTTTCACGAGTCATATAATCAAAAACTTTCCCTGAATAGGGTGCAAATTGTGTCCTATTACTTTTTTGAAAGCAGTAAGGGGACAAATCTCATGTTCTTTAGAGTGAGAATTATTTTATATCTTAGATAAAATTAACACAGCATGAAAAATAGCGTTAAACAAATCAAATGCACATAAAATTGCAACAAGCAACATCATTTGAATACTGACTACGGCATGGTGATTTGTTAAACTCGTTCGATTTTTACACGCATTGTAGTGTTGAAATATCTCAACTACTTCAAATCAAAGCCTTTTGTTTGCAGGGTCGTTGGCGTGCCGCGCAGACGAGTTTGTTTGTAACAACACGCTATGTAAGCTGCTGGTCTGGCTGTGTGATGGTGAGGATGACTGCGGCGACAACTCTGATGAAGATTCAGACATGTGTGGTATGTCTTTGACTAGTTAGCTTTGTATGGTTCATTCCCCACTGAAGTCATATACAATGTATGTATTTGTCTGTTTGTTTGTTTTTTGTGGTTTGAAGTGTATGTGTTTTGGTTTGTTTGGTTTTGTTTTTTGTATATATTTTTGTTATTTATTTATTTGTGGTTTGATGTTTGTTTATTATTTTGTTGATTTGTGCATGTGTTTTGGTTTAATGTTCAGTTTGGTTTTGTTTTGGTTTGTTTTTATTTTTGCTTTGATTTATTTACTTATTTAGTTTTGTTAACTTTTGTTTCTTTTTATTATTTTTTTATTTGTTTTGTTTTGATTAGGTTGTTTTGATGTTTTGTTAATTTCTTTGGTAAGACTTTAAATAAGGTTTCATTTGTATAATAATACGTCTGAAGAAATTATTAATTTTATTGATATTAATAACAACATTTACTACGGCATAATTAAAATCAATTTAATGGACCTGAGCTAACATGAACTAACAATGAAGAGTTGTGTTTTTATTAACTAACTTTAATAAAGAATAATAAATACTGTAACATATGATTTACTCATTGCTAGTTAATGTTGGTTAATGGATTAACCAATATTTACTAATGGAACCTTACTGTTAATTGTTACAATTTATTTAAATATAATCAATTTAATCATTTTTACGTTTTAGAAAAACAAATTTTTTAGTCAAAAGTTTTTATTTATTAGTCTGTTTTTTCCACATTCGATTCATTTCCCAAGGAAATCAAATAAAAGTTTATTGTTCGTTCATTCATTCATTCATTCATTCGTTCATTAAAATAAAAGTAATTAAATTTCAGAAGGTTTTTCATAATTGTGTACTTGATGTACCTTTGAATCGTAAAATAATTTATGAATGTTTTTTGTATAATAACAAAAACATTTTCATATTTAAATTTAATGACATTTATTGATAACATTGAGCATGTCAGGTTGGAGTGTTTAGTTTAGGAGCGTCACCCATTCAGATCAGTGTCAGTGTCAGGTCACGTTCATAAGGTCATTTTAGAACTCACAAATCTCACACACACACACAGACACTCAAAAAAAAAAAAACCTGAGCAGAAGATCAATATGGGATATTTTGACCATCCTGAGCACACATTAAACTTTAAACTGAAAACCTGAACTGTAGTAAACAATTTTTTTTTTCTTTTTTCTGAAAATTGTTTAGCTGTAGGCAGCAAAATGCCTGGCAGTAAAATGCTTTTTGGAGCACTTTTCAAACACTTTGCCAACATTTGAAACGGTAGAGACCACACAAAAAAAAAGATCACTTCTCTGATGAAAAACAAGGTTATGATCACTCTCTCTCTCTCTCTGTGTGTGTGTGTGTGTGTGGCCCCGCAGGAAAGTTGCCATGTCCTCCAAACAGACCGTTCCGCTGTAGGAATGACAGAGTGTGTCTGCGGTCTGAACAAATCTGCAACGGGGCGAATGACTGTGGCGACAATTCTGACGAAGACGACTGTGGTGAGTAGCGAACTTCACTTCCTCTTGTTTTCCGTCTATTTTCTTCAGTAGATGATCTCTCTTTCTTTCTTTTCTCTAGTTGATGTGGTGAAAAGGCCGAAGCCGTGCGGGAAGTCTGAATTCTCCTGTGCCAATCACCACTGCATCCCGGCCGAGCTGCAGTGCGACCTTTTCGACGATTGCGAAGACGGCGGTTCGGATGAGCGTGACTGCAAGGCATGTAAGTGTACTTCATTCCATAATCCTTCATCCGTCACATGTTCTGTTTCTATATTTCTCATTTTGTGGCGTAAAACCTTTACAGTGTGTCTCATTTTGTCCCCCTGTGGGTCACAGATTCTGTAGATGGTGCATGCCGAGGACGGCCGGACTTGTGCGGAGATGACGCTTTCTGCAACAATACAAAAACACCTTCGATCTGCCAATGCAAACATGGCTTTCAGAGGAACCAGAAGACCAAGCAATGTGATGGTAGATACTTTGTACAAGAACTACCAACAACACAAAATTCATATTAATGTCCCAGAATATTAGGATTTATTGTCATCATTCATTCAGAATGGACACATACAGTCCCACGTTATTACTTTATTGATACAATTTATGGATTTTAAACTGTGGCAACAGTGGGACTTAATCATATTTATTATTAATGTCTATATTATAATTATAAAAAGTAAATGTTTATTTATTCATTTTATATAAATATTGTATTTTATTAAGATTTGTTTTATGTATAATGAAACAAATCTTAACATATAATAATACTTTAATATTGTAATAATAATAATTTGTTACATAAATGAGTAATATTGTATATTGAAAAAATTGTAAATTTTTTTTAGTTCTTTTTAGTTTTAATTTTTGGTTCTGATGTTTTATATTGATATTTTTTGTGTATCTATATATATATAGAGAGAGAGAGGCGTCACATCGGTAGCTGCTTCATATGTATCTTTAATATATCGTATTGTTGGCTATGCATTGAGATTTTTGCATGGGCCTCAGCTATGGAGATGCAAATCCTTACTGTATGTATATGTATATATATATATATATATATATATATATATATATATATATATATATATATATATATATTCCAATTCCAATTGGGTCCTCACACCATTGGTGCTCAGGCCCTCAAAAAAACTCTTACTGACCCCAAACTTTTGAACGGTAGTGATAATGTTACAAAAATGATAAATGCTGTTATTTTGAATTTTCTATTTATCAAATAATCTCAAGTGTTCTCAACATTGATAATAATAATAAATGTTTCTTGAGCAGCAGATTGGCATATTATGATTTCCGAAGGATCACTTGAAACTGAAGACTGGAGTAATGATGCTGAAAATTCAACACAGAAATAAATTGCATTTTAAAATATATAAATTATAAAAATATTTCATAATATTGCTGTTTTGGGATCAAATAAATGAAGCCTTGTTGAGCAGAAGAAAAAACATTTAAAAATCTTACTGTTCCAAAACTTTTGACTGGTATTGTGTATATACATACATATATATAAATATATCCTTTTTATTTTTATTTCAACTTTCTGATGTATTTAGTTATTATATATAAGGATTTGTTTCAAACATATTAAAGATGTTCAAACATATTCAAACATAGCTAAAAAGAGTAGAGCAAAAGAAAGAAAGAAAGACAGAAAGGGATGATTGCCTAAAGAGACAAAGTTGTATATTAACAAATTAGTATTAATTGTGCAAAATTTGAACATGAGTTTATGTAGTTATATTTCAGACCTACATTTTTACTATGGTTTATTTTCTAAAAAGCAAAAATTAAAATGAATTGTTCTTGCCTTGAGATGTTTGAGAACTACTGTTTTAGATTAAAGAGAAGATATCCTCTTCATCAACATTGACAGCGTCAGTGTAATTCTGTGGCTGAAGAGGTTTTCACTTTGATGCTGCAATATATTGAAGAATGCAGAGCATTTTGAAGTATGGAGTGATTAATAATGGGTCAATTTTCTTTTTGTCAGCAAGGTTCTAAGGCTTCAAATATTTGAAGTGTAGTGAATTTTGCTCTTGGGTTTTAAACAAGAGCTTTGTTTTAATTTATTCTATAATAAATCATACAATAAAAGCCTTACATCTCTTTACATCTATTGTTTTATTATTTATAACGTAATACATTGCTTCAAAATTGGTACAATTTTTCTTTAAAATAAATGACATTTGGTTTGGTATTTTGTAAAGGCACAATGCTTAAGTATCCCTATACTCGCCTCTAGAACATCCCCAGTAGTTACTCATCTTTTGTACAAACCCCACAATGCGAAAATCTCTTTGTATTCAGTTCCAGCGCTAGCATTAAACTGTTCAAGGTATGTCAGCGGTCGCTTCAGGGTCATCTCGCTGAGAATTACAAGGACTCAAATCAGCAGGCGCTGAACGCAGATAGCGAAGCTTCAGCTGAAATCCCAAACAGACTGACATCCCTGCAGCATTGTTAAAAATGTCACTGGAGAGCATCTGGGAGAGGCTGATGGATGGATGCGTTCTTCTCTCTTTCTCTCTCTCCCCAGAGGTGAACGAGTGCCTGCAATTTGGAACCTGCTCGCAGTATTGCACCAACACGAAGGGCTCGTACAAGTGCACTTGTGACCGGAACTTTAAGGAGATTGATGGCGAATGCATCACAAAGGGTAAAAATGATTGTTTAATACAAATAGACATTTAAGAGATCCAGTATTCTGACATTCTATTCCATTTTATATAAATAGGGCTATGCTGATTTATTTCCCTCAGTTCAAAACAGTTCAGGTTTCAAGCTTATGTTTCATAGTTTTGATAGTTTTCTAGTTGTTTTGTTTTATGTTTTTTTTATTTGTTTTTATTTTATCTTTTTTGTTAACTTTTTTGGTTTTACTTTGCTTTTGTTTTGATTCAGTTTAGTTTGATTTATTTTTGCTGTTTTTTTGTTTTGTGTTTTGTGGGGAGGGTTGGTCTTTATTTGTTTTGTTTCACTTTTTTTGCTTTGTTTTTGATTATTTATTTCTGTTTTGTCTGTTTTTGGTTGTTTGGTTTTGGTCTTTTTGTTTTTACATTTTGTTTGATTTATTTTTGCTTTTGTTTTTTTTTTTATTAATTTTTGGTTTTGTTTGATGTGATGTTTTCATATCTGTGTTGCTTTGGTTTTGTTTTGATTTATTTATTTGTTTGTTTTGCTTGGGTTTGCTTTGATTTGTTGTTTAATTCATTTTATTTGTTTCACACATGTAACTCTGTGATTAGGGCCAGAAGATCAGGTCCTCTATGTGGCCAACGACACTGAAATCCACAGTTTTGTGTATCCGTACAACCAAACTCATGGACATACTCAACTGGCCCGTATCTCAGACAGCGCTCGCATCATCGGCATGGACGCACTATTTCACCATCACAAGTTTGTATGGGCCACACAGTTTAACCCTGGGGGGATTTTTTACAAAGACCTCCAGGACAGGAGTCCAATCACGTCAAACAGTGGAGTCATAGTAAGTCAATAACAACCAACAACACAGATTTCATCAGATTTCTTTGAAGTTTTAAGTCACGGTGTTTCTATTACAAATTCTTTTTGATATACTCCTTTTGAAAATAGAGATAGCATAGAGAAATCTTGTTATGGTGGTTTGAAACTTCACAACATTAAATATCTACAGTGTCCAGACTTCAGGAGGCCCAAGGACATCTCGGCCGACTGGGTGACGGGGAACCTGTACTGGACGGATCATTCCCGAATGCACTGGTTCAGCTACTACACTGCACACTGGCGCCGACTCCGATATTCCATCAACGTGGGACAAATGGGGGGTCCCAACTGCACCCGGCTCATCACAGACATTGATGGGGAACCATTTGCCATTACTGTTAACCCTGTACGAGGGTAAGTGACCATTAAGAGTACTGACTACTTACATGCAGCAATGTGTATAATTTCCTTCAACCTTCTCATAGGATGGTGTACTGGACCGTAATTGGTGACCACTCTCACATCGAAGAGGCCGCTATGGACGGGTCCTTGCGTCGCATTTTGCTAGAGAGAAACTTGCGAAGACCAACCGGTGAGGTTCTTACCTGCCAGTCATCCTTTGTAAAGTGTTCTCTAATGTAAAAAATGTGACTCACAAAAAGCATGTGCCAAATGTTATGCTAAAAGGAATCATTTTAACATGTCACTCTGCCGCTTAAAATACAAAGCACCAAAAAATGTCAAGTAAGAAGGTCATTTCAGTTGCCTGAAATTGCAATCCATTATAAACTTTGAGTAAAACTTTCTCTTAATGGAAAAGGCTAACATTTTTCACAATATAGTTTTCTGGTAATAGAAAAATAATTGAATGTTTTTATGAATAAATGAAAGCCAAAAGTTTCACTAATGTGACTAATGTGTAGAAATAATATATATATATATATGATAATATTTTATTATTCATTTGTTTTATTTGAGACATTTTATTAATAATATTGAATATGTTTATAATATAATATACAATAATAAATATAATATCATAAATGAATATGTAATACAAAATAGTCTTTGTCTTTTCAGGACTTGCAATTGATTACTACAACCAGCGGCTGTACTGGGCGGACTCTGAGCTGTCTCAGATTGGGAGCGTGCGTTTCGATGGCTCTGATTCTCTGGTGGCCGCTAATAGTCGAGATGGTGGGTTTGCATGTGTAGGAAATTGTACAATTTTCAGAATCTGGTTCCAGGTTTTCATTAACTTCTACAGCTCAGGGCAATGCTCTGTCCGAGCAGTTGAAGAGCTGCGAAAGTAAAGCTGAGGATCAGTGTAGTACTCACTTCACCACATTTCCATTTCGATTCCCTCTCAGACTGATTGGAAAAATGCTATTTTGGAGAAAGCATCAGTCGAGAATGAATTTGAATTTAAAGCTTTTGCAAAACCTAGTGAAGTGTTTGCTGCCTGCATAGTTACTTTCTAAACTAACTTTGAAGGTTGTGTCTGATTAGGCAGCAGATTAGTTTTCATAGAGGATAATGTTGCTAATAGTGTGATACTCCTAAATGTAAGAGATTTATAAATGTTTTGGAAAATTATCAATTTTTATTAGATTGAAATTTTATGTTAGCATTTTGCTAACCCTTACAGGAAAAAAATTGTTCAGGTGTTCTATTAGTAAACTTCTCTTATTAGTAACTTCTTTTACTTGTACTACTCATATTATACTTGATCTTTTCATCGAGATATAATTAAACGTATACTGTCTGTTTTTATTTGATGGTCTATATACTTTGATAAACTAATTAATTCAGAGTTTGATATTAGTGGGTTGGTAAGCGTATAAAGTGAAACTCTAATAAGCTTAAAAACATGCTGCACAAACAAATATGGACCAAAATAGTGTTTTTTATTATATTATTTTAACGTTTTATTGATGATTGAATGAAATGTATTTAGAATCATAATTTCTCTACTCATTTGCCTTTTTGGGGGAAATTTTTTCACGAATGTAGGGAGAATATCTATGATGCCTTAAAATGCTATCTACATAGGCCGCTCTCTAGGTTTTGGAACGGAGCTTTTTTGGTTTTCGCTTCAGTTCTGAGCCTTGAGAACTTGAATATTCTTTTTCCTAAGTTGGACAGGGATTGTGATTTTCAGCTTTGTGACATTTTTAAATAACATTTCTGTTTTGTTTTGCATTATTGAATCCGAATCCCTTCTCAACATGAAACATTCTTTGCAAATGAAAGACTTTTTAGTTTGTGTTGTATTTGGTTTCGTTACAGGTATTTCTCAACCATTTCGAATTGACGTGTTTGAGGACTACATCTACGGGGTTGGCATGAAGCACAACATCTTTAGGGTCCACAAATATGGGAAGCTGCCCACCGAGAAGCTCAATCTGGGTGTGGAGAGACCGGCCAGCATCTTGGTTTTCCATCGGTACAAACAACAGGAGGGTGAGTCTCAAAACGGATCTCTGATTCAACCGACAAGGAGAGTTCATAGCAAATAGGATTTTTGTCATCATTTACTCATGTCATTCCAAACCCTTTGTGACTTTGTTTTCCTTGAGAAACACAAGCTAGGGTTCTGTTTTCCATAAGTGATTAAAAACAAAAAAATATAAATACATGTTTGGAAATGATTAAATCATGACACAAGTTTACATTTTTTGTGAAATACTCCTTTAAAAGCATTATGGATTGAGCATCTTCCAGAGGACCACGAAAAGAGAACACGCCATCTGTGAATGTCCTGTTACTCGCATACACACAACACACAGAAAGACTTGTGCCAGTATCGTGCTCTCAGACAGCATGCCAGATTTGAGTACTCTTTCGCTCTTGAATAATTGCTAGGAAACAAAGAAAAAGATATTATATATAGAATATAACATATAATTTCAAGTTAATAATAAATCTGTTCTTGTATACTAAAGGACGTTTTTACAAATTATAATTGGCCCTTGGCAAAGACCCGCCCCCTTTAGTTACTGACTTATAGTATCAAATAAACATGAATGGACATCAGAAGGAATGATGTTTCAAGCACGGAAAGACGTGACTACACACAATTTTTGAAGTTCAAGTTCACCAACGTTAATCTACTAACTCCCCTGACTGCTTCATAAGATTCGGGGTTATCATTGGTCAGGTCGCCTGTCAATCAAACTGTTTGCAAAGAGTCAATTAACGCACACCATAGTTTGGTTAAAAAAAATACTTTTTATTGTTTGTTAAATGGAATACAGCAACAATAGTCTTACTTTTCACAACCCAATCACATATAACCAGTTAAATTTGTTATAAATGTTTCTTCTTTTATATCAGTTTTATCCATTCTGGCAACAGCTGTGGATTTATATTCTAGAGTGTTTTTAGTTTATTTTCCTCTTTTACGACCTATGTGACCCTGCTTCCATTTATCCTTTAGTCTAATTACATATATTTTCATTTCTCTTCTTTCTTTCTTTCTTTCTTTTTTTTTAACTGTACTCTCTGTCTCTTATCCTTGGCCGATCTCTCCCTCTTTTTCATAAAGAAGAAGGAGTGGAGGGATATTTGCTTCTGTTGTTTGTCTTTTTGCTGGTATAATGGGAAGTGTCATCGCTCCCTGATGTGTTCTTACACTGGAAAGCTTTATTAAAGATGGTCGTCAATACAACCTGCAAAAGCTAAAATAAAAAAGACCAACAAATAATGTCTCGCACACATTACACCACAGACTAAAAGGTTTTAGATAGATGGTTTGTTATATGCTCAGAGAATTTCATCATTCAGGCGAACATATATAGTGCTGGCGCCATGAAAGATGCAATATTCTGCTCTTTTGTAGCAATTGTTATGTTTCTCTGAACTCCACATATAATGTCAGAGTTTCTTTCCTTCTTATTTAGTTTTTAATGACAATTTTCCACCATCTCTGACCCTTAGAATTACATAGCCTGTTTTGTACCTTTGAGACCATATGCAAATCACCTCTTTTATGATTATCAGATGACTCTTTTATGAGGCTCTGCATACAAAATATTTCACACTGCTGATGATGAAGGTGTGTTGTGATGTCATGTGATATATGAGATGATAGTGTAGGAAACATCTACGTATATACAGTATATTTAAATGATTTTATTTTACAGTTTTATATATATAAATATAGTGGCGGGAGGAGCAAACGACAGACACAGCGAGTGTGGCATCAGGCCTCGGAGAGGTGTTTATTAACATAAAATAAACATAAAAAATGTCCAAAAAGGGGAAAATAAAGTGTCCAAATAAACATGGGATCTGGTGTCCTCGCTGTGCTGGCGTCCGTGAAAGGAAGGGAAGTTTTCAGATGGGTCGGTCCAGGTAAAGAGGGTGGGGTCCAGGCAGCCCCTCTTTACGTGGGGCAGATATAACAATACAGTTATTTTTTTTGTCTATTTTCTGTAATTCAAAATAAGAAAATAGAAGAAAATTACAAACAATAGGACTAATATAAAATAACAAAAATATGAATTAAATGAAATTTTCATTGCATTTCTTTAAATGCAAATGAGCTGCTGCTCCCAGCCCCCTTTCCAGAAGAGGGTGGAGGTTTAACAGCTCATTCTTCGGTTGCTCAACAACAACAACAAAGCTGGAGAATCTCACGCAGCCAAAATGACGATTGTCATTAACGGTGTTCCTTACATTGTTCAAACTGGAGTCGGACACTGATGGAGAGACGAAGGTACAACTTTTAGAATGCATATGGATGTTTCTGAATAGTTAGTGTATAAATTTATGTAGTTGCTGTAGAGTTGATTCAACTTAGCAACCAGCATGTACCGTTTTGTTAATCTTTTGTTCAAATCTAGCGTTGAATTGACCCTCATTTGTGAAGCAGTTCGGCGTAAAATGACGGCATGTCAACAACACTCTACTACAACAACTCTTCCTCTTCTCTAAAGCAGCCCAACATGGCCTGTGGTGTGTTTAAACTATTAACTGTCAACTTGAGATTTGAATCCATGGTGGAGGGAAGTAGTTCTGCACAAAAGAGGGTTTTTAAAGACACTACTTTGTTGGTCTTTTTTATTCACACTCTTCTGCCGTCGTTATATAAACGCAATACCATATGAGTAGTGATATAGCTGTATTGCAGCACGCTGTGATTGTCAATGGGACTGTTACATTATTACCAATAAAATATTTTATGATATTTTTAAATTACAATTATATTTAACAATATAATTGTTTTTTTCCCCATATTTTTGATCAAATAAAAGCAGGCTTGATGACCATAAAAGTCCTCTTTTAAAAATATTAAAAATAGTAATGCTTACAAACCCATTCCATGTATGTGTCCACATATGTGTCTATTTACATTTTGTTTTGACAATAGCATCATATATCCCATTTAATATTGGTTTTCTCTCCCTCTCTTTCAGTGTCACCCATTTTATTTTATTGTATTAAACAAAACTGTTTATTTATATTTTATTTTTAACTAGGAGTGTCTAAACCTTCAGGTTCAGGTGAGCTGAACTCTACAGGACAGTGGCCCTCCAGGATCAGGACTGGACACCCCTGTAATAAAATCCTGTAAAAGCAGGAAAAAGCATTATATATCCCATTTTATTTCAGTTTTCTCTTCTCTTCCTGTGCCCCCTCAGTGTCCAACCCTTGTGCAAAGATGAATTGCGCTTTCCTTTGCCTATTGAACCCCAGTGGTGCCAGATGTGTGTGCCCTGAGGGGAAAATTCTGGTGAACAGGACCTGCACGGACACCAACATCTCAGGTACATCTGTCAAAACGCGTACGGCAGGATGCTCTTACATCACTAACAGAGTGCTTGCATGACCCTGACAGGCCCCAAGCGCTCAGCATGTCAAACTCAAATGTTTCACTTGAGTGATTTTGACTGAAGTGTTTACTATTCTGGGCCCTTTGCCCACACACGCAATACACCTGAAGCCCACATGCTAGAAAAGGCCGGTATCATGTTGCTAGCATTGATTTAGTCAGAGTAGACGGCTTGTTTGATTGGTAGTGAGAAACAGTGTTGTGGTTGCTCATGCTAACGGCTGTTTGAACTTTGTTTCCTAAGGTCCGTTCACACCAAGGACGCTGACTATAACAGTAACAATAAAGATAAGAGTTTTAAAAATCCTTCTAAATGTCCACACCACAACTATAACAGGATTACTTTCAGAATGATTTTCCAGCGGATTAGCGATTAATGGCAGTCAACCAGAATCCATCCTGCTTTAACAAGCTTGAGCATCTAAAGCATCCCAAAAGCAACTGCATTGGTGTTGATGCCAGTATAGTTGTCTTTATAGTTTCGTCAACCACCCAGAGCGCCCTAGCAACAAAAATTAGAAGTAGTCTAGAACCATCCAACAATTAATGGACTGTACTTTAAAAGAAAAAATGCATGACATATTTCCATGGTTCAAATAATTTAAAAATTAAAATAAATATAAATAATAAAAAATAAACATGTTATATTAAACATAAATAAGCATTCTTATTTTTTTATTAAATATAAACTAATATTTAACTCCAGTTCACTTAAAAAAAAAATAATGTAAAATGTTGGGGCTGATAAATTTACCTCTATGTAGAATTTTGCAAGAATGAGTGTATAATAATTTACAATATAATAACTATTTGTATTCTCCAGAATAATTCAAAAAAATGTTTGCTTTCTAACAAATGAACATCAAAAAAATTTATTTTAATTTAAATTTAATAATTTTTTTTAAATACTTCTCTCAAAGCCTTTTTATTTTTTATTTTATTTTATTTTTTTGCGCTGAAATTAAATGCTGTCTCTTCTAACCAAAGCCATAGCATTGTTGGTTTATGTTGTAACCATAAACTATATATTTAAATATTTAGATATTTTGAAATATTAAAGATTCCTGGATTTTCAAAACAGATTGCTTACATTTTATTTTATTTTATTTTAACATTATTTAACCACAAGACCACAAATGGAACAATGACAGAACACTGTCCTTCTGAGGACCGACAACTAAATGCATGTAAAAATGTCCTTAATAATTAAAATTAGCTTAACTAAGGATAATTTGAAGGATAATATGCATTCATTTTAGGAGATCTTTGTCGTCCAGCCTGTGAGAATGGAGGTCGGTGTATCACCAACGAACGAGGGGAATCGCGCTGCTTTTGTTGGCCGAACTACTCTGGGGAACGCTGTGAGATCAGCCACTGTAAGGACTACTGCCTCAACGGAGGCACTTGCATGGGATCGCCACTAGGTACACACTATTTCCTATGCAATATTTGTAAAAAAAAAAACATTTTCCTGTCTTATTTATACTCATATTTCTGTTTGTTTGGTTTTGTCAAGTATGTTCTTCACTGATGGTACCCTTGCTAAATAAGCACTTTTTAGAAAAACTGTATCAGTTAACAACAACAAAAAAAAGAAATAAAAGAAATAGTGTAAAAAAGCATGAATTATTCTACATATAAATATTGAATCATTTTGGATTTATTTTGCTCTTCATTTTGTTTTTAAAATGTAATCATTGAAGTCTTGTATTGTGCATTTCTAGGCAAACGCTCAGGTAATACAAACAGGGCTTCCGTGCTTATCAGAATTCAAAGTAGGCCACGGGCAAACCTGTGATACAGGAGGGATTCCTCATTCTTTTTGGTTCCTGTCTGTTCTTTAAAGAAATGCAACAAAAATATACATCATGTGTTGCCTTGGGTTGTTTCAGGTCATCCTAAGTTCTCTGAATAGTGTGAAATGAAAAACAAGCAAGGATATTGTGAAGTTTAATATTACAAATACCAAATTTACCAGTGTTTCCTGAAGGCAAGTCTTTTTCTTATTAACTTTAAACTGAATAATAGCCTTTTCTACAGAAATAAACCCAAAAATGACAATTCTATCATCATTTATTCACCCTCATGTTATTCCAAACCTGAATGACTTTCTTTTCACTGTGGAACACAAAAAGAGAAGTTTAGTAGAATGTTCATACTGCTCTTTTCCCTATTATTAAAGTAAATGGTGACCAATAGCCTGTCAAGCTGTAAAGAAAAAAAAACCACCAGTAAGGTAACTTTTGTGCCAATTTCCAACTCTTCTGAAGCCAGACTTCAGCGTATTAGTAATAAGGTTCATTAAATAAGTAATTTCATTAAAATATTGTTATATTGTGTGAAGGATATTTAAATATAAATAAAAATAAATATATGTATTTTATAATATTAATATAAACAAATTTATGTAATTTTATCATAAATATTACTTAAAGTTGCAGTATGTAAAATTTAGGAGGATCTATTGACAGAAATGCAATATAATTTACGCAACTATGTTTTGAGTGGTGTATAAAGACCTTCCATAATGAAACATTATGTATTACCTTAGAATAAACCATTTCTATCTACATACACCACGTGTCCCCTTCCACGACAAGTTATCATTTTGCGCATGTTTCTACAGTAACCCTAATTTGACAAACTGCTCTCCAAAGCGTGTTTCGACTCTGTTTGTTGGGGTTTTTAGAAGCAATTTGCATCGTCACTATGTGGAAAGCGCACATAGTTGTCTGGTTCATTAGAGGCAGAGATTGTTTTTTGTTAGAAGTAAGAAGAAACGTCATTGCTTGCCTGGCTATGTGCAGTTTCAGACAACGACATCTTTGTGTTGGCCACCGTTCGTAAGGGAGGGGTGAGCACGGTTCTGAGCCATTGGTTGCAATTCACAACTTCACTGCTAGATGCCGCTAAGATTTACACACTGCACCATTAAATATAAATTTGTTTTGCTATAAATAAAAAAAACAGTGTATTTCGTTATTATCCCAAGTAATTTTCTGTTCCATTTCCACACTTTCATCTAAAGTATTTTCTTCACAGCAAAATAAAACAGTTCTTATTTGAGTAAAAAATTACTATAAATTATTCCACATATATAGTACCATTCAAAAGTCTTTTTCTTAATAAATACATAAACACACACACACACATACACACATATATATATATATATATATATATATATATATATATATATATATATATATATAATTGAAAAAAAATTATTGATTTGGAAGGTCCTGAGGGTGAGTAAATGATGACAGGATTTCTATTCTTTAATTTAGTGGGCTGAAAGTCTGGGTACACATGGACATCAGGCTTTTGGACAGGTAATTAGATAGTCGGTAATTGTTCCAACAAGAGAACGTTATTGTAATTCCCCTGACGCCTACACTCACATTCTCGCACGCCAACTCCCGACAGCCTGTTTCCCCAAAGTGCAACGTCATGTTCACTCAATATCTGTTTGTTATTGGCTGTTCAACCACATGAGAAGCCACCAGAAGCTCCTCTGCCCATTTGTCGTATGCTCTACGAAAAATATATCGCTGCAAAAGCAATGCGTAAATCACTGCTCCCTGTTTTGCCGCCTTATTCCGAAAGAATATTTTGGCAGAGACCAAAAGCTGGATGAAAATCAGTTGGAGCATGTTAACGTCTGAGAAACAGTGAGGAATTGTTTCTGTTGGCGTCTTCGTGTTAAAAAACTGTCATTCGCACCAGCTGGCAGATGGACCACCAACAGTAGGACTGAATATCCTTTGGCTTTGAGAGTGTGCTGATCGTGCGCACATACAAAATCAATGCCCAACAGATGCACCGTCTCGCAAATCCCCTCTAGAATGCCTTTTTTCTGTCACAGTAACGCAAATAATCAAATTCTGTTGGCTAAGAAAGCAAAGACTGGCGAATCACACTGTGATTTACACGATTAGCCAACAAATGAAAGTACTCTTGTCATTTATTTTTTACATTTTTACATCAGTTGTGACCTGCTCAGTTTAAAACATACTCTGAGTAAAATATGTTCAGGTCAAATCAGAGTTGTTTATGGAGTTATGCAAATCACTCAAATCAGGTAATTGCATTAACATTTTCCAGTCCAGATTTAAAGTCACTAAAATAATGTGTTTTTACTGAAGGAAAGCCCACATGTCACTGCGCTCTGGGTTTCACCGGCCCTCTGTGCGAGAAACGTGTTTGTGACGGTTACTGCCTGAACGGAGGCACATGTGACTTGACCCTGGGTAACCAACCTGTGTGCCATTGTCTGGCGGAGTACACTGGAGAACGCTGCGTACACCGTGAGTATGAATCCGTTTTACCATAAATCTTTTGCGTTCAGTAGTTCAGTTCTGGGCAAAATTGTAGACATCATAGGCATGTTCAGGCTGCTTATAAGATCTAATTTTGTCTTTAGCATCACAAGTGTCCTTCTGAGATAATGCAATCCCAGAATGCATTGCAACAAGCTCAGTAGAAAAAATATTTGTGATGAAAAATGTTGATTTCATTCAGTACAAAAAATAATACTAGTTCAACCTAATTCAAAATTGACAAGGGAATTGTCATATTTTCGGGTCCTAGGCATCAAAAACTTTAAAAACCCCCTTAATAAAGAATCGCACAGTTAGCATAGCAACATGCTAACATCAAACTCTGCTGGGTTCAATTGACCTTTCGCCGGCAGTTTGATTGACAGGCGATCTAACCAATCATAACCCTGAATCCGCCATTTTGTCCGACAAAGCAGTCAGGGGAGTAGATTAACGTTGGTGAATTTGAACTTGTAATATTGTGCGTACTCACGTCTTTCCGCGCTTGAAACAACATTCCCTCTGATATCCATTCATGTTTATTTGATACCTCTTTAAGTCAGTAACTAAAGGGGGCAGGTCTTTGCGAAGGGCCAATTATAATTTGTAAAACGTCCTTTAGTATATGAGAATGTTTTTCCGCGCTTGAAACACGTCTTTCCTTCTGATGTCCGTTCATGTTTGTAGAGTTAAGATGTGACAGGCAGTTTAGATTAGTCATAATATGGGCTTTCTTTCTGTCTGATCACAGATATTTGTCACCATTATTGCGTGAACTCCAAAGGCTGCACCTTGTCCAGCTCAGGACATGTTGAGTGTGTGTGTCCCACCCGTTACGAGGGGCTGAAATGTGAGACAGACCGATGTCTTCGCTGCCGAGGGGCCCCGTGTATCGTAGACGAAGAGACTGGAGACGTCGCCTGCAAGTGTGTATTTAATAGTTACATTAGCACTTTTTTCTGTGTGTGTGTGTGTGTGTAGAGAGAGAACATTTAAATGTACAAATTATCCTATGCATATATATTATATACTATATATTTGTTTATTTTTGTGCATATATACTCATAACTTTTTTAATAATACTCTGTACATATATAGAAAATACTTGAGTGTCCAAATGATCATATACATGTATATTATATTATTTTATACTATGTAATATATCTATTATCTCTTTGAGTATTATTTAATGTAATTCATGTGTGGATGTATTAATTTATATATATATATATATTTATATATATATATATATATATATATATATATATATATATATATATATATAATTTATATTCTTATGAATACATGCCTAAGTATTAAGAAAAACCATCAAAAATCAGATGGAATTTCGTCCTTGTTCACGTGTGTTCTCAGCTGTACAAATGGCAGAATCGCAGCCAGCTGTCAGTTGTGTGACGGATACTGTTATAACGGCGGAACCTGCCACCTCGACTCAGAGACGGGCCTGCCGTTCTGTCAGTGAGTAATTTCTTAATAGCTTTCTATGGCAACAAATTGCCTGTCGTTATTTAGATTCATTCATTTTAAATTACTCCCTCCGGCAACCACTTTAATAGGATTTTTTTCTGCTCGTCTGACTTGGGAGGATGAATGTTTTGTAAAGGTGAACAGGAGAGAGGGAGTATTATCGCAAAAGAGTGAATTACCACAGCAGGGGTCCATAATCGCCCACTTATATCAACCTCTAAATTTGTATATTAGAGAGAGAGGCAGAGAAACCAATGAGAGATGGGAGCAGAAAAGAGCACAGTATACAAAGTCAAAAAGACAGAGAAGAAAAAAACTGAAGGGAAAAATCCCTTAGGGACAGTACACCCAAAAATTAAGAGTCATTTTGAAATGTGTCTAGCTTCAATTCCGCTGCAGAACACATGACAAAATAAATTCTGAAGAAGAAATTCAGTCTCTCTTTTTACAATGAACAGGAAGTGAAGCTTTAATTAAGGATGCAGGCGTGCCATAAAAGTATTGTGATGACGTATTTGTTATATTCTAAGCCATACAATAGTTTTGTGTGAGAAATTTAAGTCATTAACTGCTCTCTCCCAATTCAGTGAGCCGCTCAGCTTTGTGAATGAATCATTCAGATGGTTTTGTCAACTGAATCAACTAATTCATTGAAAAATTCTGGTTCTGACTCTCTGATTGACACATCCGAGTCGCATACTTCCCTAAAATATAGTTGTGAGCAGAGTAGTATGTCCGAATTAACAATATTCATAAAACAGTAGGCAAAAAGTACCTGGATGATGTACTATTCCCGGCAAGATTCTGAAGTGTGCATATGATGGACACTTTACTATCCCAAGCGAACTAACTGATGCTGTTAGGTCACATGACAGTGACAACATGGCGAATGTAGTACGTCCGAATAACATTCATACTACTCACATTCATAATATATAAAACGTAGTTTTTAGCGCTCACAAATGACTTATTCAAATAAGTACCTGCTCAGAGAGCAGAGATTTCAGACACAGCACAGGTTTAAAATAATGATCTATTCTTGAATTCAAAGACTTTGATAAAGTTCTCACAAACACACCAAGGTGAGTTTAGCCAACAGTTAGCCAAAACCATTTTTCTGCTAATAGCGGCACACTCATTCGAATTCTTTTTTTCATAAAATAGCAAAAATATGTTGTCCTTTGAAAGTAAAAAAAAAAAAAGTGTAGGAAGAAATTGATAGATGGGCGGCATAAGAGAGCGACAAAGCGATTGAGCCTTTGTACAGACACTGAATACGGCAGTGGAAGCTCTCCATCTCTTAGCTGAAATGATTCAAGTTTTGTCTGTTTTTTCCGTGATGGAGCTTTTACTTTTTTCTTCCACACACAATAAACCCTACCAGACTATATTTTTTTACCGGTCTCCACTTTTCTTGCTCGCCGAGGGCTTTTTATCTGCGGTGAAAAGGAAGACGGTGCACCCTCAAAAACATGTGGATGAGAAAATATGCCTATATTTTCTACAGTTAATAAACCCGAATGGATCAAACTATTAGAAATGAATGGTATGGTAAAGATCAGGCCTTGCAGGAAGAAGAAGCACTCATATAAGTATGCATCACCCTCTTAAAGTCAGGCTTTGTTTGGTTCCCTTCCTATGTTATCAAAGAAAATCTCATTGAAAATGGACACAAATCCTTTAACGTGACACCTTTTCTTCATTTCCACTTCTTTTTCCATCTCTCGTCGCCATCGACGGTCTGATAACGCCATTGTGCCCTTCGAGAATGAATCAATTTGCATGCAGATGATTCAATCTTGTGTTTTTCTTTGGTCCTTGAAGGTGAAGGGTTGATGGCGGCAAGACTTTCATATATTTCCTGGAAAATGAGTGTATTAGTGTGAAGATGCAGTGCATCCTGCTAATATAGACCTGCTTGATTTCACGTCACCCCATCAGAGACCTTTTTTGTCTTTTGTTTGTCCTTCCTCCGTTTTATCTTTCTCCAGCAGCGTTTCATTAGAGCTTGTTTTAGTGGGTCTCGACGGATGAAGTTGGCTTAAAGTCCCTGCAGACTCCGTGTTTTGTATTAAATTATACAAAAAGACTTGTGTGTCCAGTAAGTCTGTGGTTTGCATGACTTGAAAAGTAGTCTTTCAGTTTGATCATTTCTGGTAGATGTTCATCAAACGGAGTTGAAATCTGTAGTTCTGCCGTTCTGTTGCATGCAGATGGCCACTGCTGGTTTGTTTTATATAGCAGTAGGGTATTACGATAGTTTGAATATTGTGATATTCTCACACTTAATATGTTAGCAATACAGAAGTAAATGAAATTCTGGTGATGTTCAATTTTTGAGAATTTTTGCTGTGATTTTCCCCCAAATGCTCATTACCGCAATGCAGAGCTTTAACGTTTAAACTTTTTTTTCTTTTTGTTACTCCCATTATTGTCAGATGTCATTATCATCACTGTAAAACAACAACAAAGTCATAAAAATATGTGATACGTGCAAACAATTGTCATAAACATGCATTATGGTGATTTATTTTGTTTTTAATTTACTAAATTTATTTTATTTTTATGGTTTATTCATTTATTTTGTATTAAGATAATGAGAATGCTATCATTTTAATTATTTTTTGCATTAATATAATTAGAGTGAGAATTTGTATTATTTATTTATTTTCCATTACGCTCATTAGAATGAGATTTATTTGATTAATTTGTGTCTGCATTAATGTAATGAGAATGAGATTTATTTTATTTCATTTTTTGGAGGACAAAACTGAAAATGGCATTTATTTTATGCTATTTATTTATTTTTCAGTATGAAAATTATTTTTATTTATTTTATTTTATGTCTGTCATTGTGGTAATGAGATTTGTTATTTTTCATCACAATGATAAGAATGAGATTATTTATTCTATATTTATATATATATTTTTGCATTAATAATGAGAATTAGATTTTTTTTTTTCCATTCATGTATTTTGTATGACTGACATGAGAATGAATTGATTTTTCTTTTTATATTATGGTAATGAGAATGAGATTTATTTGTTTGTTGCATTATTGCACTGAGAATGATATTTATTATTTATATTTTATGTTGCGGTAATGAGAATGAGATTTATTTATTTATTTGTTTAATTAATTTTATTTGTTGCATTATTGTAATGAGAATGATGTTCATCATTTTACGTTACATTAATGAGATTATTTTGTTTGTTCGTTTATTGCATTATTTTAATGAGAGTGAGATTTATTTATTTATTTATTAACTATATTTTGCGTTGCGATAATGAGAATGAGGATTATTTGTTTATTTATTTATTTATTGCATTTTTGCAAGTTTTTGCATTGCAGTAATTGTCATGAAAATAATGTCACAAAGCAAATAATAATAATAATAGTCCAAAAAGAAGGTCCTAAGCTGCTTGCTTTATACAGAATATAGTATCATATGTGAAATATTATCCAGCCATGTTCTTGACAGGATTCATGAAATAATGTTCATGAAGAGGCTGAACAATAATGATAATTAACTGTCATGTCGCCATCACCTAGTCTTGTATAGAAGGGCGTAATAGCCTAGAGCTGTTTTCACTGTATAAGTGTGTGTATTTCAGGCCTCCTTTCCGTTCTGTTCTCCTCATGTGTCTCCTTTCATCTCGTTGCGTTCTCTTCAGTTGCCCGTCCGAGTTTAAAAGCCCGAGGTGTGATGAGAGAGCTAACCCTTGCGATCACTACTGTCAGAACCAGGGTGTTTGTTCCCTCACCGCCTATAACAAACCTCGCTGCAAGTAGGTCTTCCTGGTTCATTAAATGTGCAAAACATTCCAGAACATTCCCACAATCCCATCCGCCGCGGTCAGCATGTGTCTGGCCTGTTCGTGGAATGCCGCCACACACACAGACATCGCTAACCGGCTCACACAGCTTCCAAGAGCACGTATCACACGCATTGCACTCGCTTTTCCCGACACACGCACCCATTTCTCCGCACCATGCTATAGGTGTGCGTTTCTCAGTGTGTTTCATTTCTATGTTTGCCATAACTGGAGTTATTATATTGTGTATATGCCTGAGGATGACGTCTTTTTGATTGTTCTTCTAGTATCCATTATTTATCGTCTTTTGTTTGCAGTTTTCATGAATTCCTTTATTTGTTGTTTTACTGCGCTTTTGTTTTCCCATATTTGAGACTCATTTTTATGCTGATTTGTTTTTTAAAGCTTTGTTTATGTTTAAACAGGGCACTTTTCATGAATATGGTACACTTTTGTCTCCTGTGACTTTTTGGAATTAAAAGTCCCATGTTTCTAGTGAAAAGTACACATATTTAAACGTACAAAAAAAAAAAATATCCATTTGGCCTGTCAGAAGTTTTGACATTCTTGACTATCCCTTTAAAATAAAATTTTTACAAAATAGCAGCATTGAAATTCAGTTTATTGTACTAAAAATTGTTAATTATTAGTCATTTTTAATAATTAATTTAATTAACATATTAAAATGTAGTTAGTTTATTGTATACCGTATATATTATATATATGTATTTATTTGATAAATTTTTATAATCATTTACTATTATTATTATTTTATTTTAAATATATATAATTATATGAATAATTTTTTTAATAGTGTATATAAACAGTTGAACTGAAATTTATTATATTTATTAAACTACAAATAGTTAATTATTAGTCACATTTAATAATTCATTGCTTAAAATATCATATATTAAAATAATATTGTATGTGTTATAATATTAATATTTGTTTTATGTATAAGTATATTAATATATTGTATATTTAATATTAATGCTATTCATTAACTATATACACTCCCGTTTAAAAGTTTGTGTTCGGTAAAATTTTTAATGCTTTTGAACGAAGTTTCTTCTGCTCACATTATGCTGCATTTATTTGATGATCCTTTCACTGAGCATTTGTAAAATAAATAAATAAAATATTTTATTTTGTACCCAATCCGTGGACTGTTCCTCAGACATTTCCAAGTGTTTAGTTTTAGCAGAATTTTTTTATAGCAGGATATCCCCACCACGGTGTAGTTTCTCTGTTTCTGTCACCCCCTACAGACAGCAATACATTCATGTGCTGTCCCTCCTGCAGGAAACTGAATCCCTGTCCACAGGAAGTTTGATTAAACCTTGTTTTCAAATGGCGTTTCATTCACGCCACCATCTCTCATATAAGCATAATCTGTCACGTCGATAGAGTTCTGCTGTGGACGCATGCCGTTTAGATCCAGGAAGTCTTTCACACACAAGCTGAGACATTCACACACATTGCATGTGTCTCAAGTCAGAATATTGCAACCCTCGAGCTGGATTTATACCTCCAACTGTGATTTGTCCTGTGTTTATTATTAAAACTTATTGTCATGTTTGTCAAAACAAAATCAATATAACAAATGATACCGTAATAATGAATATAACATGATAAAGGAACACTACTGTGAAACATCTACAGTGCATTTCACTTCACTTCACTTTTTCCATATTTTGTTATATTACAACCTTATTCCAAAGTGGATTAAATTCATTAGTTTCCTCAAAATTCTTCAAACAATACTTCATAATGACAATGTGAAAGAAGTTTGATTTGGAACTGGATCTGGACATGATTTGGAAAGGCAAGACACACCTGTCTATATAAGGTCCCACAGTTAACAGTGCATGTCTGAGCACAAACCAAGCCATGAAGTCCAAGGAATTTTCTGTAGACCTCCGAGACAGGATTATATCGAGGCACAGATCTTGGGAAGGGTACAGAAAATTTTCTGCAGCATTGAAGGTCTCAATGAGCACAGTAGCCTTCATCATCCGTAAATTGAAGAAGTTTGGAACCACCAGGACTCTTCCTAGAGCGGGCCGCCCAGCCAAACTGAGTGAATGAGGGACAATGGCCTTAGGCAGGGAGATGACCATGAACCCAATGGTCACTCTGACAGAGCTCCAATGTTTTTCTGTGAGAGGAGAACCTTCCAGAAGAACAACCATCTCTGCAGCACTCCACCAATCAGGCCTGTATTGTAGAGGGGCCAGACGGAAGCCACTCCTCAGTAAAAGACACATGACAGCCCCCCTGGAGTTTGCCAAAAGGTACCTGGAGGACTCTCAGACCATGAGAAACAAAATTCTCTGGTCTGATGAAACAAAGATTGAACTCTTTGGCCTGAATAGCAAGAGTCATATCTGGAGGAAACCAGGCACCGCTCATCACCTGGCCAATACCATCCCTACAGTGAAGCATGGTGGTGGCAGCATCATGGGGATGCTTTTAAGCGGCAGGAACTGGGAGACTAGTCAGGATAGTGGGACAGATGAATGCAGCAGTATACAGAGACATCTTTGATAAACCTGCTCCAGAGCGCTCTGGACCTCAGACTGGGGTGAAGGTTCATCTTCCAACAGGACAACAACCCTAAACACACAGCCAAGATAACAAAGGAGTGGCTATGGGACAAGTCTGTGAATGTCCTTGAGTGGCCCAGCCAGAGCTCAGACTTGAACCCGTTTAAACATATCTGGAGAGATCTGAACATCGCACCGACGCTCCCCATCCAACCTGATGGAGCTTGAGAGGTCCTGCAAAGAAGAATGGGAGAAACTGCCCAAAAATAGGTGTGCCAAGCTTGTAGCATTATAATAAAAAATACTTGAGGCTGTAAGCTGTGCCAAGCTTGTAGCATTATAATAAAAAATACTTGAGGCTGTAAGCTGTGCCAAAGGTGCTTCAACAAAGTATTGAGCTAAGGCTGTGAATACTCATATACCTGTGATTTTTTTTTTTTTTTTTTACATGAACTTCTTTCACGTTGTCATTATGGAGTATTGTTTGTAGAATTTTGAGAAAATAATGAATTTAATCCATTTTGGAATAAGGTTGTAACATAACAAAATGTGGAAAAAGAGAAGGGCTCTGAATACTTTCCTGATGCACTGTACATATTGTGGTAAAAATGCTACATTTAAACAATTTTTTTGGGGTATAAATCTAATGATATGATGATTTGGAGGAGTCAATTTCACTAGCTGTGAATTTGTTTTTGCTTCTCTTTTCACAGGTGCTCTGCAAATTGGTCAGGGACACAGTGTGAAAGACCCGCAACCAAGACCAACCGCTCAGAAAATGTCAGCGGGAGTGAGTATCACAAACACGCATATTCACATTTCAAACACACACATTTTCTCAAAAACTTCATTACAATTGGAGTTGATTCCAATAGAGTTTGGTATTAGTGCATGCTAACGCATAATAGTTTAAAAAATTGACACGTACCTATGTATTGGGTCACATGTTCTGTTTTTAATTAGATTGAACCATTTTTTCACTGATTGTTTTCATTATTGAATAATTTTTCAGTATATTTATAGTCAATATTTCCCTAGTCTTCCGTCTTGTAGTCTAATGTTAGTCAGTGACATTAGTCAGTCAGGAGAGGAAACGCACTTGCTCTGCCCTTCTGTCCGAGTTTGAAATGATGACCTTTCTTCTAGTCGTCAGTCAGACGATTCCAGACATTCTTTTTATTCCTACAGTGAAAACCTGACATTTGAAGACATATCTCACTGTGGCATTTTAACTCCTGTGCATGTCTAGCCATGTTAGCAAAGAGAGCATTAGCATCACCACAGAACAACTCTCTCATAAAGTCTTTTATGGAGCCATGATGAAGGTCAATAAAGGAAATTAGAAACCGAAAATGTGATTTTAATGTTTATATATGTGAAACCAGAAATCAAATTTAACACACACAAACATATATCAAACATATATATATACATAGTATGTGCATTTGCATTTATATTGCTGCCTTTTTATGTAAATACAATGTAACTTAAGCACTGTAATGTAAATGTAATACATTTTTTTGTTCTTTTTTCCAGGAAGTATTGCCATAATAGTGCCTCTAGTTCTTCTTGTATGCATCATCACTGCTGTTACGGTGGGACTCCTTATTTGCAAAAGATGTCGAAGGTAATTATATAAACAAATCTGTTATTAGCTGTATTAAATGTCTAATCAGAACATTACACATATGATTTATTGATATTACTGTAATAAATCTCATAAACCTGCTGTGATTAAGTGTTTAGCTGGTGTGCTAAATGATAGTTACAAACATAATAACCTAATATGCATTACCCCTTCACAGAGGTAAACAGGTTCAGAGGCAGCCCATGGCAAACGGTGGCTTGAATGTGGAGATTGGAAATCCGTCCTATAACATGTACGAAGTTGAACACGACAATCATGTAGACGTCGGAAGCTTTCTTCATCCCAGCTTCACCCTTGACCCTCATAAGGTACTAAACGAGTAGGAATTGCAATTGCTTGGTATCGCTTGCTGGACTTGACTGACGTACATAAGCGTAAGCGATGTAATTTGATTCGTTATTTCGGTATTGTTGGAGATAGTCTTGTTTTTTGGGGGTGAGGGGGTTGGCCAATCCAATTGCTTCTTGGCAAGTGTCAAAATCTGTGGAGTGACTGATTTCTTATGAAATGTAAATAATTTGAATGTAAATTCATACATTAATTTGCATTTAATTCAAATCATTAGTTTACGTAAGAATAGTTTGACAAACAATTTTTCTATAAATTTGTTCTGCTCATATTTCATGAATGAGGCTTGAATGAAGTTTGGATCATTTTGTTTGTTTAAACTGCTTTTTTTTTATAGTTTAATTGTGGGGTCGTACGAATATGTGCGGATGAGATTGGATAAATTCATACTAATTAACAGCCAATTCGACAAAAACCTAAAATGGTTACAAATTACCTTGAGATTGTGTTGAAATTTGTCAGAAAATATGCTGAAGCATTCAAGGTGGTGTGAAAAGGTCTATGGGTTTTGTCTCTGTGCCCAATCTAACTCTAAACTGCCTTTACTTTGTTCAGTAAAACAGAATATTCTCTTTGTTCTCTTTCATTTAGCCAAAATCCCACAAGGACATTTAGTCATGAATTCTTGGTCCCAAATCATATTAAGTGCGCAAAAGCAGAAAAGTATTCCAACCGGAGTAGAAATTTTAGCTTTAAACTCTTGCTTTATATGTAATTTGGAATGAAACCAGAATTCCCCAAATTATTTAGTCTAGTTTATTATTTTAATCTTTAAGTTTGTTTATGTGTGCAGTATTTCGGTGCATTCCATCTAAATTTGGTGTTATTTTTCAGGGCTGGTGTGTGAAGTCAAGCGACCAGCGCAATTTGCCCCCTGCCCGCCCTTTGACTGCACACACTTTACCTATCCAGAACGTCCCAAAGGAGCTCATTCCAGGACAGGTGGATTCCCCTTATCCTAATCTGCATTAAATGAAGCATTTTAGGGTGTGTTCACACTTGGCAGGTTTGGGTGGATTAAAACAAACTCTGGTGCGATTGCTCTGTTTGATTAAGTGCGAACGCTGTCATCCGAACCCTGGTGAACAAGTGGACCAAGACACCTGAAAAGGTGGGTGTTTGTTCGCTTCCACAGACCAAATGCAATGCAAACAAACCAAAAACAGGATGTGATATCACAAGATGCAACCCTAAAAATGACAGACTGCTCAAGCATACCTGATTTTTCTCGACATAGGAGCGACGTTGCCCATTACAGTTCGGTACAGACATCGGAAACGCTGCAAAATCTTAATTTGTGTGCAACGGACGAATTCCTAATGTTTTTTGACTCCTTTACACATTCTATAAGCTCTTCACGAGTTTTCAGCTGATAAAAATACAACGATTTGGACACAAATACAATAGTTTTAGCACTGTTTCAGATGTTCAATAAGTTCTATCACAATTTTCTGTCCGAAACAAAAGAGCCAAGAACTGCTAGTGTGAACACACCCTTAGTTTATTAATTAAAAATGAACCGAACTAAAATGACATTGTATATTTACAGGCCATGAACTATTCAAACCCCATCTACTCAAAGATGTACCACGACGGGCAGCACTGTCGAAAGCCGGTCATCAACCTCGACATGAGACGCGATTTACTTCCAAAGAGACTGGACACGACAATTCGAGAAACGGCAGCGTGACCTAGCTTTTCCACAACCTGTATTGTTTTTTATAAAGATCTGTATAAAATGTATAAAACGATGAACTTTTTATGTCCAGTCAGGTTAAATCATCTCACTTTGCGTCCCACATATATGTCCCAGTTTTCTTTTTTCCATTTTTTTTTCTGTTGCAACCAAAATGTTTTTTTTTTTTTTTTATAAATGACAAATGCAGTGTTTTTCTTTGCTTTGCAACTTTGTAAATGCACTACACAAATACGAAAAACTAAAACGAAAAAGCTGCTCAATCTCAAAAGGCTTTATATACATTTAAAGAGAATTTTATATAGGTTTATTTACGTACACACTATGTACATCTTTTCCTGTTGGTGGTACGACCGCCAATGCCTAGATATTCCCAAGTTGCCTCTTACATTTAGCAGTATTAGAAAAAAAGAGACACCTATTTAATAAATGCATCATATGCTCATCACAGATTTTATTTTTGATATTTCTCATTGATGTTTATCTTTAAGTTGACCAGATGCTTCAAATATGCAGTCAAAACCAAAAGTGAAACCAACCCACGATGGTTTTTTTTGCAACTGTACAACTTGAACACGTTATAGTATTTCATTTGCATATTGCAAAACAGATCTTTGAGCACTTACAAGGACTAAAAAATGGGAAAAAAGTCACTCACTTTCACTCACTGGTTGTGAAACGACATGCGTGGGATTCTTGTAATGCCATGTTTGATGAAAAAACACATTCTCTGTGCAAATGTACACAACTATAGGAGGAGGGAAAAAGTTTTATAATTTTATAGTTGATTTGTACGTCCGGTTTGCTTGTATTTTCTGGAAATGTATTAAATGTAGACCTTTTATACAAAACGATGTACGCAGTATATTGGTCCGTCTTCACTTTGAGCTACAACTGAAGTGTTTTTAATTATAAAATTAAATAGCTTGATATTGCACTGCGCAATCGCACAGGTTGCTATTGTTTAAAGGGAAATGAAGGAAATTAGTCTTTGACACATATTGATATACCTGATGTGTTTTTGGACCAAGAACTATGAAATAAAATGTTTTTTCTTGCCATTTTAAATGCAGTGTAGTTGTAATTGATATTTACACTCTTGCATAACTTGCAAATCTACAAACAATGGCTGGCTAGTGTTGCGTGTAGAATTATTGATGTTATCTTCCTCGTTTAACTGGTTTGCTACACTGTCATTTCCATTTAAGACAAGCGGATGCATTTTCCCTGGGAAAAGAAAGAAAGAGGTGTGGAAAGTCTCACATCAGTTACCCATTTCACGTTGGTGAAGATGTTACCAGAGAAATTTGTGAGCAATCTTGAAAAAAAAGGAAAAAATGCTGGATTTGGCACTTTCCCATTCACCGTGATATTAATCGGATTGGAACTCTTAATGGATCGGGAGTTTTCGTGCCCATGTACCCCAGCTCTTAACCTCACACTGATCAGCTTCCTCTTTCTTGGACCTGCTCTTCTGGCTCTGACTGTGATGATGTTCATTCGAAGGCCTTGCAGACGTAAATCGCAGATTTCCGCAGAGCTTTTTTTATTTTGTCTGATTCCACCTTCATTGTGGATGTTTCTGTTGTTGTTTGAGGGTGAATATGTCGCTTGTGGCTTGGTATACTGGGAAGGAGATTACGTCTTGGATGAAGAAATCCAGATTAAATGGTGCAAACCCACCGAAGACGCCAGAGTGAACGCAACAGACCTGCGAGAACTGACCGAGAAAAACATTTTCTACTCCAAGGTGAGTGCGCTGTACAATTTTTAATTATTTTATTAAACAAGATCGTTCATTTGTGTAGACATGTATTGACTAGGCAAATGATGTTAAATATACTCAAAGCTGTTTTAGCATAAACAAAACTGCTCAAAATTGCAGGAATGCACTGCATCCTTTGGCTAATTGTTTTAACTTTATAATTTAATTTACCACTGCAGTTTCTAAAGGTACATGTTAAAACTGCAACGTAACATCCACTAAACGTAAGAAAGAAAAGTCACAATTTGGAATCAAGATGACTAACATTCTAAAAATGTAGTAAAGAATAATTTTCACTTGTTAAAAACATCAATAAATGTTATAAAAACTAAATATGAAATTATCTGTAAAACACTTTGAATGTAGTTTTTAAAAATTTTATTAATTAATCATTGAATGTTATAATAGCCAGCGATGAAATTGTCAGTAAATAAAAAATGCATTTTATTGCAGAAAAATGTGGATAAAAAGCAAGTCGTTTGATGAAAATCAATAACATTCTGCCATCTTATCACTATTACAGTCTTAATTTTTTTCATTTTTTATTAGCTTTCAGCTTTAGCTCTACTGCCAGTCCTCTGCATCTCTATTATGACTGTCATCATTTATAGTGACTGTAAGAACAGAACTTTGGAACAACTGGATAAGTGGGATGAGCCGACACAACAAACATCCTTCAACAGCTTGGAAATGGAACCACAGCAACAAGCTTAAAATTGAAAATGCAAATGGTTTAGGGATAAAGATGTCATTTCTCATGTGATATCTGATTTTTTTTTTTTTAAAGATTTCCTTATCTTCAGAACACTGTGTGAACTAGCTCATCCCTTATGAAGGCCTTACCGACCCGACAGCCAGTGGCCAGTTCCCCAACAAACCGTCCCATACTGGCGTGATCAATACGATCTTCAACTAGATGGAACTGGATTAAATATTTTGACTGTTGCGATCCCAAATCTGATTTATTTAACTCTGCCTGAATCAATCAAGCATTGTTCGCTGTTGGCCAGAGGGGAACTGGACGCCCTACCAAGGTTTTTTTTCTCCATTTTTGTCTTTGATTGTCACCCGATGGAGTTTGGGTTCCTTGCAGCTGTCGCCTTTGGCTTGCTTAGTTGAGGACTTGATATACAACATTGCATTGACACCATTGTATGCGAACTGAACTGAGCTAGACGATGACATCACTGTTTTCTTTATTTTTCAGTTTTTTCACTATATTTTATTGTTCACTGTAATTTTTGACAAAATCCGATGGCTCAGTAAGGCCTGCATTGCCAGCAAGAACATTCCCTTTTTCAATGCCCAGAAAGGTGTTTAAAACATTTTTAAAACAGTTCATGTGACTACAGTGGTTCAACCTTAATATTATAAAATGACAAGTATACTTTTTGTGCACCAAAAAATAACAAAATAGCAACTTTATTCAACAATATCTGGTGACGGGCGATTTCAAAACGCTGTTTCATGAAGTTTCGAAACTTTACAAATTTTTTTGTTTCGGATCAGTGGTTCGGAGCGCAATTCAAACTGCCAAAGTCACGTGAGCTATTGAAGTTTCAAAACGCTTATGACGTAACGAAGCCTCGTTTACTGAAATCATGTGATTTTGGCGCTCTGAACCACTGATTCGAGAAAACTTTTTGCAGGCCTTACTGAGCCATCGGATTTTATCAAAAATATACGAAGATAAATGAAGGCTTACGAGTGTGGAATGGCATGAGTAAATAATGATATAATTTTCATTTTTGGGTGAACTAACCCTTTAAGCTTTTTCATGTGCTTGTCCTTATGACAAGTAAATCAGTAATTCATGGTGTGTGTGTGTGTGTGGTGTAAATCGAATTTATTCGGAAGCAATATTCTCATCATTGTTTTATCAGCTTTGACACATTTGAATCTGCATATTTGTAATATGTGCCCCAATCTTTATAAAGATTTTTTCCCCCCAATCTTATTAAATGTTTGTGTCATCTTTAATATTAAATTCTTAAATTTGATCAATAAATTTAATTATAATAATAAGACACTATAGGGCTGTTACCAGTCAAATTAAATCTTTTACATTGAAAAATTACAACTGCATTAAATAGTGTTATGATATTGTTTTAAATATTATTTTTTGAAAATACAAACAAGAAATGTTGGGGAAAAAAGAGAGAGGCCCCAAGCAGGAGTTGTCTTTGGAACAGTAGAGAGAGGGAGGAGACTGTGCGCTGACTTATGAATCTTGGGAGCTATCACAGCCCCCAAGGTGGACCTGACCAATGAGGAAAGAGGAATTCCTGAGCAGGAACTTCCTCTTTAGGTGAATTTACGGCTTTTGTTTCAGAGCGTTATAAAACTGGGCCTAGTAGTTTTGTGTCCATTTATGCTCCAATTAATACAACAAACACGTCCTGCATCTGATGAGGAAGTCACATACATGAAAATGTCATGAAATGAGCATTACTTTGATAGGAGACAAGATATTTGTGAGATAGTTCCTTCTTAGTTTTTATCATCAAGTTTTTATCATTTTATCAAGTATGCATTATACCAAGATACTGTACAAAAGACGCTAAACAAAAGTCATAATCATAAACACAATGTCCTGGGATGCATGTTCATTTATAGATCAATTCATCTATAAATTAATGCAGGAGAGTCTGTCCTTTGTGTCTTCCTTGGAGCCTGACATACCTTGAGGTATGCCTGCATACTTTCGGGTCGTAAAAAGGCCTGCCTTCCCATTACCTCGGGGTGATGGGTAGACACCTTGGTTTGCAGTCAGAAAGGGGTTTTAAGAATATTTATTAAATATAACAAATATTTGTGTCTGATTTATCTCAGTCGTTACATCTCTACCCCCCCCCCCCCCCTCGATTGTTGTCTTCCCTCCTATAGGCAACAGCGAGCGACCATTGAAGGTGCAGAAAGATCAGACACACCTCTGAGACAGTTTTTTGTGTCTCCTGGAGTGGTGGTCGTTCCATGGCGGATGAGGTAGACGGTAGACAAGTTCAGGTCTCTGAGCTTGTGCTGAAAGTATCGAGACAGCCCGTGCCTTGACAGTGTGTCACTTGTCGTTCTGAAATCAGTTAGTTTGGGCAAGGTGTTTGCTTGTGGTTGCAGGAAGTGGTTTGGGCTCTGTGTAGCATGATGAGGGTTTCAGACTGACCTAGTACAGGTGGCAAGAGGTCAGCAGGGCCCGGTTGGCAAGGGATTTCTTTAAGAGAGTTGCAATTTCTTAACTGTCACCCTTACCTAAGTGTTTATACTAAGCAGTTCGCAATATTTTCTGGCAAAGCACGGCAATGGAGAAGCAGTCGCTATAGTTACGAAATCTCCCACAATAAACAGAACACAACGGACCACTGACTTTTAAACACGATTTACATTAAGATTCGCAATATTTGAGTTACGCAGATTATTAAAGGCAGCCTGACGGATGACACAGAGCATACTAAAATTCAAGCACATTGTTTTTATGAGTACAGCTACGACACCGAAGGATACTCAAAATCCTGTGGCGCCACTCACATTTTCCATTAAATCACATTATACTAAACCAACTCATTGTTATTATATTGTACTCGCGCATCAACGCCACTTTGCCTGTTTGGTGGATTCACCGAATGATGTGTTTGGTGACCTTTATGCGGCACGGCTCGACGACTAGCCCTGTGCGCTAAAAACAGAAATCTAATCCAAACTGGACCAAGGATGAAAAAAGCTATTCTTTTTTTTTTTTTTTTTTGAAAGGGGGGAAACATAGCCTGCCGCTATAATCAGTCACTCTTGCGAACAAGACAAAACCTTGGCATGAGTTTATTCAAATGCATTGTGGAAGTGATAAAAATATGAAAACGCGGTGTTCATTCAATTTTATTTTTTACAATACACGCTGTTTCACGTCATACTTTCAACTGGCTTATTTTGATCGCTAAAAGTACACATCGGTACTTCCTCATCCTCAGTAAACATGAAATCATCCATCGTGTTTTGAGTTCAGCAGATGATTTAAGGGACCTGTCTTGATCCCTTAATTTTTTTAAGGCTAAATGACTACTAAGGACTTTGTTGCAACGCATAGCAGAACTTAAGGGAACACTTAAGAAATTAAGGGAAATACTTAGTGACAGGCTTAAGGTTTTTTTCTTGCGACCCATGTTTCACTAAGGGTACCCTTAACCTTATAACTAAGGGTTTTCTTAACTTAAAGGCTTTCATGCAACCGGGCCCAGGTGCTTGTTGGCCTCGGTTTGAAGGTTGAAGTGTGTCTCTGCTTTTGTGGCAGTGCCAACTTGAGCTTGCTCTGTTGGGCAAGGATGAGTCCTGTTCAGGGAGCTGTTTTGCTCATGTCCACAGCTCCTGTTTGCCAGACAGACTTAGACAGACGCGTCCAGCTGTCCTCGTGCAGCCTCCAATTGACATCCTTGTGAAGGGTTCGGAAGAGGATGTTATAGTTGTCGGCTGTGGGATGTCCTGTGGGATCTGTGGGTTGAGGGTGCTGTCTTCCATGGCTTCTTTCAGGGCTTGGCTGGTACCTGGGCTGTTGCCATGATGACAGTTCTCTGCTGGTCTGTGAGCCTTTCAGCAGCTGTCCGCTCCTTGCTGGACTCTCTGATCTGTAATGTGAGGTGGTTTTCTTTCTTTCTGAAAGAAAGGAATATCAGAAAGAAAGAAAGGAATACCAGAAAGAAAGAAAGAAAGGAATATCAGGAAGAAAGAAAGAAAGAAAGAAAGGAAGAGAAAGAAAGAAAGAAAGGAATATCAGAAAGAAAGAAAGGAAGAGAAAGAAAGAAAGAAAGAAAGAGAAAGAAAGAAAGGAATATCAGAAATAAAGAAGGAAGGAAGGAAGGAAGGAAGGGAGAAAGGGAGAAAGAGAGAAATATATACATCTGGGCAACTCGAGCACTCAGGAAAGCGCGTTCTCTCTCTGCTGATATTGAAATTACCGTATTCAAGTAATAGGCGCACACACTTTATTTTTTTTTATTTTAATGTTTGTATCTCCCAGGATACGTTGCCCGTTTGGGGGTCTAAATTAAGTGAAAACAGAATGTTTTTGACAATGCGTGTTACAGCATTTTTAAAACCATTTATTCTCTCATAACTTCAACTAAACATTCTTTGTAAAATTCTGTTGAACAAGAAGTATAATGCCTATTTATGAATATATTGTATAATGTTCTTTAAGAAAGCAAGAGAAATAACAAACTGATAGACATGATGTTTCTCACATTTTTGGAGGCATATTTACTACGAACACAGATCAGATTCCTAATAAGGAATCTTCCCCTTTCTTGTTGAGACTTTTAAATGCTCATGAAGAAGCAGAACGATACACAGACACATCTCAACACTGCCACAAGCGTAAGTATAAAAACATGCTGCAACTTTAAAAAAAATCATTGGAATATAAAGGTATTGTCCAATAGTAAGTTGCAACTATTAGAATATTATTGAATAGTTTGTATTTGTCATTTCTTTTTTCTGTCCTTTTGTTGATCACAGCATACCACCATTCTGTCCATGACTTTTTCATGAGGATCTTGTGCTCTGAACCACAAACATTTCGAGCACAAGAGACCAGAACATATTCAAAGGCATTAAATAAGCTGAGGTGTGATATCTACAAATAACAAATAATTTTTTGTATTTGTGCTGTTGATGTGTGATGTGTTTCAAGCAGTGAATGTATGTTACAGCGTCAAAGAAAAATTTCCGCTCTGTGAAAACAGACTGGACAATAAAGTTCAATTCAATTCAATTCAATTCAATTCAATCTAAAGCTCAGAAGATGTCTGGATTAACAAACTTGCCATCCACAATTAAGAGAGGTCTGGCCAAATCTCCTTTTTTCAGCACTTTTCCAGCAAGCGTTTTGATGATTTTCAAATATATTAGAAATATTTTCTTGTATCTCTTTCCACCTATTTTGTGGATCATTCTGTTGCTGGTTGATGGGGATTACATGGTCTGTAGTAAAACATTCTGGAAAGGAGAATATGTTCTTGATGACAAACTAAAAATGAAATGGTGTAAACCTACCAAACCCATCCCTGGAAGAAATGAGACTAAACTGACTCTCAATTTTATTCATCAATCACAGGTAAGTCACATAATAGTTTATCTTCAGATAATGCAATGGAGTTCTATAGTATTTGTTAAAAGAAAAACACACAAGTGATTTCCATAATCTGCTGTTACTTTGATAGAGCATCAACAAAAAAACTCCTGACATTCATAAGTTGTAGAAAGTGCTCTTAAATTCCAAATGGACTGATTTATTTTTTATTTTTTTTCAGCATGACGGTTATACAGTGTTTCTTTCCTACAGCATTATTATGGTAATACTTTTGTTTTGTTGTATATGCTGTTACTACATTGAAAAAAAACGGAAGAAGAAACTGTCTGGGAAAGAAGAGCCACGTCAACCAACTTGATTTTGGTTGAAGGAACAAGAAACCGTCAACATTCTGCTGCAGTCACTGAGAGTCATACTTTTTCTGGGAGTGCAAGAATAGTATTTTAAAGGAAGACCCAAAAATTCTGTCATCATTTAATCACCCACAAGTTATTCCACAACTGTATGACTTTTGAGTGAACTGTGCCTTTAAGAACAATGTGAGAAAGAGTCAGTTATTTTCTTACTTTTTTCTTAAGTTATAACTGTAACTTCCTGATGCTAAATGCTTTTGTAGCTACTAACCAGCAGACAGATATTGCTTCGGTGTTTAGATATTTTTTTTAATTTTGAGTTTTTCAACACACGATTGAATAATTTACATGCACACATTTGTAAAAGAAAGTCTCTCTTATACTTGTATATATATATATATATATATATATATATATATATATATATGTGTGTGTGTGTGTGTGTGTGTGTGTGTGTGTGTGTGTGTGTGTGTGTGTGTGTGTTACGTCCCGGTAGTTGTGCCTCTGTGTTTTCTCTCTTTCTCTCTGTCGCTCTGTCATTTTTCTTAGGCTCAACCCCTCGGGACAGCTATTAGTTTGGGAAGTTGCCTGTCTGTCACCAGCGTTTAAAAAAATCAAGACAGGATGAACGTGAGGCAGACAATCTTGGCTTTTCTGTTCTTTCTAGTGTGTGTTATTTGTTATCTGCCCTTTTTCTCAGTGTCATTCTTACTTTATACAGTTTTGAGTTGTCATCTCGTTTTCTTTTTGCCATTTTTGTTTTCTCGTCGTTTGTTATGTTTGCTTTTGTGCTGATGACGGCTTTCTCCTCGCCCCAGGGGTAAACTGGATAGGTAGTTTGTCACGTGATGTACATGTTGCAACACCCGGTGACTTTGATGAAGATACACCAGTTTAGAAATGAGTGCCACACTTGTATGTTTTGTTTGGTTAAAAAGAACGGGGCGTTTTAGGCGTGAAAACGCTGAAGACTTGCGTTTCTTTCATTAGTTAGGTTAGACTTTTAACTTGAGTTAGTTTGGATTTGTTTTGTTCTGTTCTTTTCTTTGGTGGCACTTGCCACTTTTTTTCTCCTGTGGATTTATTTTGTTTTTGATTCTTTATGTAAAAATTGTATATATTTTCCATTTTGCTATTTGATACTTTTTTCATTATTATTATTATTGCAATCTCACGCTGTTCCTCTGTTCCTAAAGATTGTAAAATAAACTACTTTTTTTGGCAATTTTGTGTAGCGTTTGTCTCGTTTGCCTTTTGTTCCCATCATTACAGCACATAAGGTCACAATCTCAATGTTACCTCTTCTAACACTACACCAAAATTAAGAAGTTGTAACTAATGTATATATATATATATATATATATATATATATATATGATATAACAGATATGTTCCTAATTATGAGTATCTGAATTCTTGCGTAAGTTAGTCCACTGTTAGTGTACATAGGAATTTACTTCAAATCTACTTTACTCTTTCTTTGCCACTGATTGAATTTTCAGGCTATGGGTGTTTTCTTTGTTATACGTAGGGGGCGCTATTACGCATCATCTGAAAAAGTACAGAATCTGCGGCTCAAAACACAGGTGAAGAAGAAGCAGAAACAAACGTTTGAAGATTGCTTACACAAATGTAAAATGACTGTGAAGCTTTGGGGGTGTTGATAGACTCGATTTACTCTATCAGTGTTTTGATCATCGTT
This sequence comes from Zacco platypus, assembly GCA_038088235.1. Lineage (NCBI taxonomy): Eukaryota > Metazoa > Chordata > Actinopteri > Cypriniformes > Xenocyprididae > Zacco > Zacco platypus. Next base: position 35,698,651 of record CM076086.1, on the reverse strand, counting down.
CTGAATCGATCTTTCAACCGGATCTGTTGAAAGTCTTTGATAAAAATGTGACTTTTTGCAGACTTTTGTTTAAAATGTAGCCTTTTTTAATGAAACTTACCCACATTTAAGTGTTGATAAAAAAGAATGCATGAAGCTAAAATAAAATGTTTTTAAAGGGAAGAATTAGTACAGTTAAAGGCATGGGCGTCGGAAGCAAAAACATTGTGGATGGGTCCTCCCCCATTTCCTGTATTCTGGAGTGTCTATTTGCCAGCCTTGTTGGCAAATACTATTTATACTAACTGACGTCTGGTTGGAGAAAAATTATGGACAATACTGGCTTGATTATAGTGGTAATAGTGCAGTGATAAGGTCCATGACAGAAAATTGACACAAATCGACCCGAGGTTTGAATCCGCCTTTTGCCGAACTAGCTGTAACATTACTCCCTTTCCCCATCACGTCAGATCGGAAAGCCATTTATTTTCAATAAAAATGAAGAAAATATTTGAAAAGTGTTGTGTTTATAAAATGTTTATCGGATTGGTGTAGGGAGGGCTTTGTTGTCCCAATAAGGCGGCATCAATTTAATAATTTTAGTAAATATAATTATTTACACTGTTATTATTGCATACCGTTTAACAACAACACTGAGGTGCAAATAGTGGCTCGATTTACAATAAAAGCCATAGATATAAAACACTAATAATGTCGTGTTATTTAACTTAAGAGATCAGGCCCATTCAACGTGGTAACTCTCTCGCCATTGCTTTATTCACTGAACTTTCACCCATACAGGTCTTCCCTGTTATTCCTTGACTCCTCCCAGCCCCTCTCTCTTAAAGAGTCCTATATTAAACATAATAATCACACCACATCTCCCCTACTGACAACACTTAAAACAGAAAGACATTTCATTCATTAGCCTTCAAAATTACTTTTGAACTTAAACCAAGCATATCCACATTCAACAGTAACTGAACTAGAGCTTCTTTTCCCCTCTCTCTAAACACAGCATTAGCATTTTTCCCATTTACTTTTTATAACTCATTTTTTTTTCCATTTTAACTGTATGTGAAATTAACTCTCCTGTTACTTACAAGTCCAGTCTCTTTGGTTGGATCACTGTCCTTCCTGATCATGTTTTGCATAACTGGTTTTGACTGTTTGGCCTTTTGAAGGATCTGGGGAGTGCTCCCCCTCCTGTTTGATTTCAGAAGGATATCAGTTTTGGGGGAAATTTCAGCACATGGTTCGAGAAGGGTCTGTCTGCATCCCGCAGTACTGCAACGTACTTCAAGTTATGCCTCTTCAAGTTACTTCTTCCGCGAATAAACAAGCGTGGACATCATTGACTAAAACAATCTTTTAAAGTAAATTATTTTATGTTTTATGAATGAAATGTGTGTAAGATGAGCTTATATTGTTATTGAATTTTAAGTATGAAACAAGTTAGTAGTAAAACAAAATAAATTATACTATCAAATTAATACAAACTCATGCAATTATAGCTAAAAACCAACCCTCCACACCAAAACCTTTCCCTAAACCTACCCCTTCCATAAAAAAATGTACTGTAGAGTTTCATAGTTAAAATACTTAAAAAATTACGAAAACAAACAGCATGACTGTGGCGATGTAGTTGTCCCTTATCACTTATCGCTAGGTGGCAATAGTGAAGCTTAAAAAGCAAGAAAAGTGAAGTAGAAGAAGAGCAGTACTAGTGACGATTGTGTCTAGAAGGGATACAGCTACGGCCAGAAGTGAGGCAGAATCTCAGGATAAATAACAGTAAATTAAATGTGCTACTTATCAAATTGTGTTTTATTAACATCTACACCTACCCCTACAATACTTCAAATACAGTTATTAAATTAAATAAATAAATATTAAATGACGCAGTATTGATGTGCGCATGTGCAGCGGCTGTAGCTGTATCCCTTCTAGCCTTTACCTCTGAATCTAATCGCATCATCTCTTTTTGACAGCTCGCGTGGTTCTGTGTGACTTCGACAACTTCAAGTTGCGCCCCCTGCAACAGGTTACGCCTCCTTCCTGTTACGCCCCCCTTTCTTGCAGTCCGCAGACAGATTCTATTGGATGGTTTGGTGCCTGCAGGGCCGGCGCTACCTATAGGCGGAGCAGGCAATGGCCTCGGGCCTCAGTCATGGAGGAGGGGCCTCTATTACCGTAAAATAGGGGAGGAGTTGACTGACTTTAAGTCATTGAATTATGATGGGGCCAAAAGGAACATCCTTTGCGGCATGCAAAGCGAAAACAGGCATGCAAAGAAGTGCAGTTCGTAATGTAGTTGTCATCTCTTTTGGATTGATTGTAATGTATTCTTAAAATAAATATGTTCAGTCGACCGCCGTCATTTCTGGATGGATCATTTGCCGGTTTAAAAGAGCACGAGCACCGTCGACTTGTCCAGACTGTTAGACACTTTGAATTTGTGTGTAATGATTGACATTGTCTCTCGACTAGCAAGATACTGAAGTAAAAGCAAAGTTCATATTCAAAGTCAAAGAGCTAGAATATTTCAGCACTAGAGTATTTTAATGTTTCAAAAAAGTACCCTGTATCTCTTAAATTCTGCTGCTTACATTACTGCTCTATAATACTTAATTTCAGTTTTCAAAACATAAATATTGTTGTCAGTGAACAATAAGCATACAGTTTTATAAAGTAAGTATTTCTGCTTAGTTTGTCTCTTTCACTTTCACTAGCAGTTGATTTGTGACTTATACACTCTTAAAAATAAAGGGTCTTCATTGGCATCTGTGGTTTCAGAACCTTTAACATCCATGGAAGCTTTCCATAACAGGTTCTTTACATTGGGAAAAAAAATTCTTTAGATTTGTTTTAGAATGTTCTTTACACTAAGAAAAAAAAATGGGTTCAATTAAGAACTGTTCACTGAAAGATTCTATGGAGAACCAAAACTGGTTCTTTTATGACATCACTGTAAAAACTCCCTTTTGGAACCTTTATTTTTAAGAGTGCCACTGCAATAAATCAATAGGAGGGGGAAATCCTGTCAAAAAAAATTAAGGTATGATGTGTATTTACTGAAATGGTTTTCATTTTCTTTCATTTTACTGTGGCCCTGTAGAGTGTGTTAGGCTACTGTAAATAAATTACTGTACAAATTACTACAAAAAAACAAACACATGATGGCATCCCCAACAAACAAATAAGAGATTACCTTAATTAATATGGACATATAAAAATAAAATATACAAATTTAGGAACAGCTGTTAAATATAAAGGCAAGAAATAATATTTGTTTTAGCTGCTTTTTAAGTGCATGTTTTAAGAGGGGTGTGGAGTGGGGGCCTCCAAATGTCTAGAACCGGCGCTGGGTGCCTGGCATAAGAACAAGATGACGTCTGTTCCTTCCGATGGTGCCTTGAGGGCTTTCCACCAGGTTTGATAGAAGTGTTGAATGGGATGCTACCACCCTCGGTCTTTTAGTTCGAGTCAGATATCCAGACGCTCTGACCTGAAGACTGAGTTGTCTTGACTCGTTCTTCAATACATGTACGAACTAATATAAGCTTATCACAATGTTAGTTTAAACTTTTATAAGCACTACCAGTAAAACGCATTTTTTGACAAGCTGAGGCTGGCTGCTCTGCTGCTAGCAACAGCGTGCGGGAAAAAAAAACAAATAGGCCAACATACAAAACAAAAGGTTGTCTTACCTTACACCTTCATCAAAAGTCAAGGCTTCATCACAGAACATCATTATTTTCAAACGAAAAACGAGACATAGGCTATAGAGAATCGTGCAGAAAAAGCCACATTGGAAAGTTTTAATTAGTGATGCTCATAATTGACTGGTTATCTGTTAACCTGTTAGTTTTGACCAATTAATACAATGGTTAGATGGTTTAAAAAGAAAACAAACTATAAATATATAGCTAGACAACAAATCCTATAAACAGTAGCCTATTCAGAAGAGAACCATAACGAAAAATGAAAGAACACATCGCCTACTTCTCTAATTTGGCACAAATCCAAATGTTTCCATTTTTGCGATGTATTTGAATGCTAAACTATTATTAATTATGTAAATTATAGGCTTTGAACTTAGCTCGCATTCCAATAATACTTCCTTCACATATGTGCTTTGAAAGTGAGTCAATGGTAGCACTGAATGCCACAGATTGTACAGACAAGCCTATAAATACATTGATCAGTGTAACTTTGATTGACTGTATTTTATTGTGATTATAAAGCGCCTGCGATGTCAAGGTAGAAATGCGAGAACTGATAGCCATGTTGTGTACGTGCGCGAGGCGCCGGCGCGATTTCTCCATTGAAGCGCTGCAGGTACGTGACGTGTGAATAGCCTACTCCTATTCTTTTGTTTTTTATATGCTGTATTTGCGCATGTATAAGCCTTGAAAAACTCATTTTGGTATTTTTAATCTGTCACACCGAAATGAACATCCCTAGTTTGAATCCAGTTTCCAGTCTTTGTTTCTCTTCCATCTGCTGCTCTGAAAGCGCACCCGCTGCCACACTAAACATGAGGACGTGCGCGCGCAGCCTCCAAAATGAGACAGCTATGGGCTCATGTTGTTTCCGGAGCACTATGTCTATGTTTATGTTTGTTTTACCATCATCAGCTTCTCCTGGTTTATTTTAATTAAGGGATGTCCAATGTATTAAAAGAAGGAGAAGCCAAAACAAGCCCGAGGTCCGGCCCGCCTGTGAGCTATATGTTGTGGAAAAGCCCAGCCTATGAGAAGAAAATAAGTCGGGGCTTGCCGGGGTCGGGCAGAAATGGCGGGCTCGTGGGTGGGTCCAGTATTATTGATCTTAAAAAGTGGGTGGGTCTTTTCCAACCCACGTACAATGGCTCCCACCCCCATAGTTAAAGGTATACTTCAAGTATAAACAATGAATACCTAAATAGGAACATTACTATGTTTGTTATGTTTTCAAGCCCATTCAAAGTGACATAAGGTAAATCAAACATTAGGCCTCATCATCTGTCCTGCCTGGTTAGGACACCTTACACCAACAGTTTTTCAAGACACTTGAACATTTCATTTATTTGTTTATTTATTTTTAAAATGTGCTTAGCAATATAGATTTAGTAGTTTTTGTTTTGTTTTTTAGTTATAAAATGAACCGTTTTTGATGAAGTCTCTTGGCTATTTGACATCACTAACATCATGACAATGAAAAGTCAAGGGACAGGTTTGTCACCATATTTTGATCATGACTGAAGAAAAACCAAAACCAAAAAGTATTGTTTTACAAAGTAAGAAATGAAAGGTATGTGGATATTTAGACTATGCACATTTCACAGTTTATAAGAAACAGGAGTGGCGATAAACATTTGTCAGTTGTGTGATGTACGTGCAGGTGATCTTTACTGAAAATCCTTCTAAACCAATTACAGGATCTGCTGATCATAAATGGTGTCTTTAATCTTTTCCATTAGGAAATTTTTAATTTAATTCTTTGCTTGTTGACGTACTAATACGTGAACTGTAAAATATGATCAGTTTTCTCTGAGCAAGTTTTGGTTTGAACACTTTGGATCGCTAAACAAAGCAAATTCAGACTCACAAGAATCTCAAGATTATTGCTGTGTTACAGGTAAGTGTATTAAGTTTGATCTTTTCATTTCTGAAAATAAAACAGCTTAACGGTCAGAAAAACACGCATTCAGATTAATTTTATTCTTTTGCTCTACAAAGTGTTTGTGTATTCAATAATGAATGATGTAATTCTACAGATATTAATAGTAAGTTTTATGCTCTTCATTGAAGGGGATCTGCACCATATAAAGTTCTTGTGAACTGGACCACAAGAAACACAGAAACAGCCATAAGCCTCATCAAACCTGTCAGAAGATGCCGAACCCATTTTTAAAGAAATTACTTTCACTTCTGAAGCAAACTGGTGCTTTCATCCATTTTCCACTAACTGTTTTGTTATTTGGATTAGAGGAGTTGATTGAATTCAGCTTTTCATGTCCGTGTTCAGACAACCTGAATGTAAATCTAACAGCGTCCATTTTCATTGGACCTGCTCTTTTAATTTTTGCTTTAACGTTTCTCTTTTTAAGGCCCTTTCAGCATGGATGGTTTTGTTGTTTTAGTGGAGCAAATGATGATACTCAGCAGAGCTGGCCTAAAGCTCTCATATCTTGTCTGATTCTACCTGTAATGTGGATTGTCATATTGTTTCTTGATGGTGATTATTTTGCCTGTGCCATGACGGACTGGAAGGGAGTTTATGAGTTTGACAAAGAGCTCAACAGGTCTTGGTGTAAACCTACTGAAGGGATGCGAAATGAGACAGAGCTACGCGATCTGACTAACAAATATATTCACCAGTCTCAGGTAAATATCATATACTGTATATGAGCTTGTTCTGTTATTGTAATATCCTAACAGGAGTATTAAATTAGTTCTCTCTCAACCTCACAATAAAAAAAAGTAAGTAAGTAAAGAAAGTAGTTTCCTTCCTGTCCCTGTGAACAACAAAATCATTCTCTATTTGTTACACATTTTTCCTGCTTTTATTAATCAATTAAACTCATAACAAACTTCAACCAACAAATCATAAGCTTGCTGCTTTGTGGATTTAATGAGTATGTCTCTATAAGTACACAATATACAATTAAATATTTTTTTTCTTAATGCAATATTTTTTCTTTCTTTCAGTTTACAGCTTTTGTTATGACCGGTGTCTTCGGTGGTGTGCTGGTTACCACAGTGGGTATTTTTGACTGCTGCAACAGTAAAAAATGTGATCGCTGCCCCAAAAAACTATTAAAGCTCTTCAAAAGTAAAGATCCAGATCCAGATACACAGAATGAAGAAGACAACGTGCCTCTTTCGCCTTCACCATCGACTGATCAACCCCCCAGCGATTAATGCAGACTGACCTGTAAAACAAGTACTAAGAAAGAATAAGATCTGTTTAATGTTCTTCAGCATCATGCCTTGCAAAATTTTGCCATTTCACATGTCAAGTTAGTTTAGCCTCACAGCTACACTCGTGAGGGTCTGATACATGAACCTGCCTCGTCTTAGATAAATATAAAAAAATTGAATGTAAAAATTTGTGAGCTTGCAAAAAGAATACTTTCATAAAATTCCTGCGTGTCTCTCTGTCTGCAAGGGACAGCTATTATAGCAGAAATGAAATGGATTAATATATGGTTTATAAAAAAAAACTTTTAATACAATTGCTTTACATAATTGTTTGTTGTTGGTAATAATACATTTTATGCTATTTCTGGGTGCCATGTATATTGGGCTATCATTTTATATATATATATATATATATATATATATATATATATATATATATATATATATATATATCAATATATATTTTATATATATATATATCTCAACTAGCTATTTACAATTAACTCGTCTTAATCACAAGTGTGTACGATTCAATTACCTGAATGATTTGGAAATGATTATGCTATAATAAATGCAATTTTAATGTTTACAAATGTCCAGTGTATTTATTGATTAAATTAAACGTTAATTAAAGTTCTGCTGACATGTGTGTCAACTCAATATTGTGGGTAATTTGAATTAAAATTTATGTTAATTGGCTTTAAAAAATGTTGTAGTAACTTGAAATTGTCTTGATAACTTTGAAAATTGGACAGTGAATTTTTAGTTCCCAGTATGCTTTGCATTGGACTGGATAAGGAGAATAAATGTTGAAATTAACTGTTAATTTATGTGTTTTTTAGAGAAGGGAAATATCTTTTAGTATTTAATGCTGTTGAGTTTCTGTAATGTTGAAGTTGTTGTGGTTACCATTGTGCTGAAGAGTAAAGACATGAAGATAAACCACTGATCTATATAAATGACTGGATTGCTCATTGCATTCTAATCTGCCGGCAGACGATGAAGCCACCGGAAGTGTCCGAGGTTTGCTTTCGGGGGCGGAGCATACCAATATCGGGTTCTTCCATTCAGCCTAGCTTTGTCACCCCGCACTTTCACAAAATGTGTGGATGCAGCTCTGGCTCCTCTGAAACTCCAGGGCATTCACATATTAAATTACATTGACGATTGGTTGATTTTAGCTCAATCCGAGCTCATGGTGGTTCGGCATTCTCGCACATATGAGAAAGTTGGGGTTGAGGCTCAATGCCAAAAAGAGAGTGCCTCTTCCAGTTCACAGAACCAACTTCTTAGGCGTGGTGTGGGATTCGACTACGATGTAGGCACGTCTGTCTTCTGCTCGCATTACATCGATTCTCTCAACCATAAATGTGATAAAACTAGGCCAGTCTATCACTGTAAAACAGTATCAGAGACTCTTGGGTCTGATGGCAGCTGCGTCCATCGTAATCCCTTTTGGCCGGCTGTACATGAGGCCTTTGCAGTGGTGGCTCAAGACCAGGGGATTTTCGCATGATCAAGGTCATGCGGTGATGACTTCGTGCTTTAGCCATGTGGATAAAACCCTGGTTCCTCTCTCAAGGACCTATGTTAGGAGCTTCTTTTCGTTGCGTAACGCTAACGACAGATGCATCTCTCACGGGCTGGGGGGCGATCATGAGTGGTCGCTGGCAGGGCCATCTTCTTTCCTGGCACATAAATCGGCTGGAAATGATGGCGATGTTTCGAGCTCTCAAGCACTTCCTCCCAGACCTGAGAGGCCATCACGAGTTGGAAGCGCTCACAGGCATACTTGGAGTATGTAGTTTTCCTGTGGAAAACTATTCAGGGAACGAGACGCTGCGTCGCTTTGCCATACTCCGAGCATGCCTGTGAGCGCTTGCTTCAGATTTTTGAAGCTGGCGTTCTTTGTTTCTGGGTATGCTTTATAGTTTCCTGCTCTTAACCCGTTTAATCCCTAATTTTTCTGACATGAAAATATCCACATTAGGTGTCATTACTTTCCCCTTATATAAAATAATCAATATTTTTACATTTTTGTGGAAAAGTCTGTGAAAAAATGTGTTTTATATTCAGTCACAATTGTGACCGGTGGTATAATGTGTATACTTATAAAGCCTATATCAGCCCAGATATTTTGCACATTTTAAACTCTTTCATGTCATTTTAGGGTAATTAAACATATAGGAATACTGAGATAAAAGAATACAATCTGTTGTTTTGTTGTGTGGGTTAGCACGTTTTATTGTAGTGAACCATACGAGAAAATGATTTCCCCTTTGCTTTCCCCAGCCTGTTCTGGCATCCTGGTGCACAACAGCTTGTTGAAATAGTACGGTTTGTAAGGCCAAAATGGCGTTATCACAGTTACCACAGCTAGTTGACTTGAACGGATAACTTGTAGTGCTTTGTGCATTATGAATAAATGTACCGTTGTTTGTTGCACTGTGGTCCTTATCTTTTTCAACAAAGTGAAAAATGTATACATTGTTATTTCCAGTGTAGTGTTTTAGATACAGTGCAATGTGTAATGTATGACAAAACACAAGATGTCTCTCACTGAAGCTTTTCTACCAGAAAGACTCGGGAGGCAGGGTAACGTAACAATAATGTTTATTAACAATCAGCAAGCAAAATGTGGTAAGATAAAGTTCTTTGGTGTAAAGGGCAAATCAACCAGAACAGACCAAACTGTGCAAGATAATGCCTGAGACAGATATCACATGGGTGTGTGTGTGTGGTTCAGGTAAACCCTACATTATGGGAACAAAATGTCCCCAACAAAGATGGAAATATCCGAAATCCTTGTCCTTGTGGGAACATTTTTGGCCCCCATGAGGAAAGCAGCTTATAAATCATACTAAGTGATGTTTTTTGAAAATGTAAAAATGCAGAAAGTTTTCTGTGATGGGTTGTTAGGTTTATGGGTAGGGGATAGAGTATACAGTTTGTGCAGTATAAAATACATTATGTCAATGGAATATTCCCATAAAACATGGAAATCCAGTGTGTGTGTGTGTGTGGGGGGGGGGTATTCCCTACATTATGGGGACCAAATTTCTCATTAATGCAATTATCTAATCAACCAATCACATGGCAGTTGCTTCAATGCATTTAGGGGTGTGGTCCTGGTCAAGACAATCTCCTGAACTCCAAACTGAATGTCAGAATGGGAAAGAAATGTGATTTAAGCAATTTTGAGCGTGGCATGGTTGTTGGTGCCAGAAGGGCCGGTCTGAGTATTTCACAATCTGCTCAGTTACTGGGATTTTCACCCACAACTATTTCTAGGGTTTACAAAGAATGGTGTGAAAAGGGAAAAACATCCAGTATGCGGCAGTCCTGTGGGCGAAAATGCCTTGTTGATGCTAGAGGTCAGAGGAGAATGGGCCGACTGATTCAAGCTGATAGAAGAGCAACTTTGACTGAAATAACCACTCGTTACAACCAAGGTATGCAGCAAAGCATTTGTGAAGCCACAACCTTGAGGCGGATGGGCTACAACAGCAGAAGACCCCACCGGGTACCACTCATCTCCACTACAAATAGGAAAAAGAGGTTACAATTTGCACGAGCTCACCAAAATTGAACAATTGAAGACTGGAAAAATGTTGCCAGGTCTGATGAGTCTCGATTTCTGTTGAGACATTCAGATGGTAGAGTCAGAATTTGGCGCAAACAGAATGAGAACATGGATCAATCATGCCTTGTTACCACTGTGCAGGCTGGTGGTGGTGGTGTAATGGTGTGGGGGATGTTTTCTTGGCACACTTTAGGCCCCTTAGTGCCAATTGGGCATCGTTTAAATGCCACGGCCTACCTGAGCATTGTTTCTGACCATGTCCATCCCTTTATGACCACCATGTACCCATCCTCTGATGGCTACTTCCAGCAGGATAATGCACCTTGTCACAAAGCTCGAATCATTTCAAATTGGTTTCTTGAACATGACAATGAGTTCACTGTACTAAAATGGCCCCTACAGTCACCAGATCTCAACCCAATAGAGCATCTTTGGGATGTGGTGGAACAGGAGCTTCGTGCCCTGGATGTGCATCCCACAAATCTCCATCAACTGCAAGATGCTATCCTATCAATATGGGCCAACATTTATAAAGAATGCTTTCAGCACCTTGTTGAATCAATGCCACGTAGAATTAAGGCAGTTCTGAAGGCGAAAGGGGGTCAAACACAGTATTAGTATGGTGTTCCTAATAATTCTTTAGGTAAGTGTATATATCAAATTGTATCTGCCTAGTAACAGAGACATTGGTTATCTATAAAAAGGATCAAATCAACTACAGTAACATATGCTAACTCTGACCATGTTTTATCCTACTGTAAATAAACTTGTGTGATTCTTTATGTGGGTGAGTTTCTCTGCTGTAAAGGTTCCTGGCCGTGAATAAACGCAAAGCAAAGCAAACACTGGAATCTGTTTGTGTCATTGCTGTGGAGTAAGGTATAGGGCACTAAAGGTTCTTGGTTCAAGTCATAGTGTGTATAGGGGATGGGATGCTTTCCGATTCAGATGTGGGTGAACCACACGAAATAAGCTATGCGTTTAAGTAAGTGTGGTTCTCGCACATGTACATTTACAGATACTAAAACTTATATTAATGAACTGACAGCATCTAAAACCTAAATCATTAACTTACAGACAACTTAAAGGAGTACAAATGTTGAGTATGATATAAATCCTCATGAACCTATGATTATTTAAATAAGGGAATAATTATAATCAATAAAATTAATTATGTTGTCAATGCCATGAAGTTTGGGGTGAATTCAGGTAAAGGTGGATATTTTTCTCAGTATCAAAGTTGATCTAATTTGCCCCTTAATGCAGTTCACGCAAACGCTTAGTTTGAAATTAACGTTTCATTCTGTTCTGTGAATTTTGGTGCCATATTTAACTTATTTCAAAGGTTCACCACTTATTTCATTTATCGTTTTCTTCGTGAGCTGTAATACAAATCTTCAGAATCCATTGATTGCTTTGTGTGAGGAAGAGACCCAAATTAAAGCCTTTATTTAACAATCTCTGCCACACTCATTAAAATTCAAATTTTTCACCTCAAGAAGTTTTAGGGTTTTAGAAACTTTTGTGGGTCTGTTAAATTTTTCATATCAAACGAGGTCGTGCCTTCCAGGAGGGGGGAATAATCTTACATGTACAGTATGTCTATTTTGGACTCTGTCATGTGTTGTTTTATTTTCCCACCACTATTTGCATAAAATTGCATGTTGTGCTCAATGAAAAGTTTCAATACTCAAAACCCCGATAAGCAATGCAGTTTGATGATGAGACTTAAGACATAAAATATTACAGATACTCATAATAGTGATGCAGGTTTTATTGTGGGCTGTGTTTCTATTTCTTCTCTCTGTTCCAAATAATTCTGTCTTTTTACATTCAAAGTAACAATAGCAAAGGGAAAATGATCAAAGTGCTGAGGAAGAGAACATTTTACTGACATTTGTATGTTTTAGTATTTTATTTCAGACTGCAAGAGAGGAAATGTAGATGTTTTTTTCACATTTGCTGTGGCGAGAGCTTGTTGTTGAGAAAAGCAGTCTTCTTTCCTATTTAAGGGTGCTGCCCAGCCACCTTCAAATGTCAGTGCAGAAGCAGAACGATCCATGCCACATCACAACAGAAAAGAAAAGCCAAAGACAAGAGTAAGTCATGTTTTCAACTATGAAAAATCAAATGCATTCTGCATTAAACTAATAACGCAAACAGTTGTACTTTTCACATTTGTATTTAAGACAGAGTAATTATTCTGAAAAATACAGCAATATAAATAATTCTGAAGGGTTCACAAACTTTTTATTGCAACTGTAAATGTTTATTCATTTATTATAAGGTATTACTATATGATTCGATTACTGATGAAGATAAAATTATATTCTTTTTCGTTTAAGGAAATCTGTCCACCATTTAAAGATCTCACGAATCGGACTCCAGAATTTTTCACTGATCATAAGAAAGAGGAGCAGTCAAAAGCATCAAATCTCCCTCAGAGGACGGCATTGTTTTTCAGGCAAATACAGCAAACTACTGTTTTCTCTGCATTGTTTATCATTTTGATGTTTTTCTCTAAAACACGTTAGCCACAATTATTGCCATCCATAGAATTTTTTATGAGTAAAATATCTCTGAAGTATATTCCTGTTCAAATTTACAGTTTTTATAGCACACCAGGGTGATCTGAAATGAAAGGTTAGATTTTTTTGCTAATTTTATGAATTAAAAATCAAAAGGATAAACAATTCAGATTTATTTTTGATCACATTTACCATAGTTGCCAATAATTCTGCCCTATATATATATTATAGACTCACAAATAGACATTAATGTTTTGACCATTTCTGTGTAAACTAGTGTTGCAACTTCTGCAACAGGATGTGTGGTTAATTGCATTTGGCCTTGCAAATGTTTCTCATGTTCACCCTTTCTTTGCACACTTGTAGTAAGATGCTCAGAGTAAAATGATCACAGATGTGGCCAAACATCTCTATGAAGTGCATTTCTCACCTTAATAAGTGAATATGAACATGTGATTTTGTGGTATTATTTTGAGTGGTTTACAGTGTTTCTGTCCATTTCATTTGCTAATGTGATTGACTAATTAATTGAGTCGTTTGTTACAGTGAGGCGCTTACAATGGAAGTGAATAGGGCCAATCCATAAACGTTAAAATACTCAATGTTACAGTATAATTACAAGATTGATTATTTTCTCTTTTCTGAGTATATTTTACTTCTAATTTTACAGCTTTGTTGCAATACCAGTGTCATAATCCCTAAAATAGTAACAGTAAAAATCATTTAAACAGCTTTACGAACCAGATGATAGAGAAGTTATAACAATCAATGTGCTAAATGCTTTTATAAAATTATAAGCTTCATATTCCTGCTTTCAAATCCTCCTAAAATTTGCCCCATTCACTTCCATTGTAAGTGCCTCACTGTATGTATTCTTTATTCTATAGTCATCTTTATTTATATAGCGCTTTTTACAATGCAAATTGTAATATATATATATATATATATATATATATATATATATATATATATATGTTATACTATTAGCTACACTTAAACGTATACTTTTATCTAAAAACTGGGGCAATTTTGTCTCAAGCAGAAATAGAACAGTTTACTACTAGTACATTTATATTATTATATTTACTACAAAAACTACACTTAAAAATATACTTGAATATTACTTACGTATACTTAATAAAATGAACTTGAAGTATACTTTTTTGTAAGGGTAGAAATGAGTAGCAGGTCAAAAATATCTATAACGGTATATTTTAAAAAAATGTCTCTTACATTTTTTAGTGTTTAGGTTTGGAGATAGAGTTGAGGGGTCTAAAATATCTACAGCTGTAAATATGTTGTGTTTACGTTTTAAAAGCTGTCATGTACTGTGAATACTTTTGTATAATAATAAGGTAGATCTGGCTCTCGTGTTCACTGGTGTTCATATTAACGTTCATTGACTTGGTTAATTTGTTACTAAAACAAAATAATTATTTCAATGACAGAATTTTCAGCAAATGCTTTGATTATACTGTTCAAAATATTAAAGTAATAGTGACAGCATTCTATTCATTCCAGGGGATCCTGTGGACCGGATCAGATCCCATAGGAGAAGGAACAGGAGCAACCCAAAGGATCATCAGAGATTATAATTGTGCTGTGTATAAACCTCAGAAAATGCCTTCTCAATCAATTGAAGAAAAAACTAAAATTATAGTCCTGAGCGCTGCTCCAGTGAGTCTTTTGTTACTGGGTTTTCAAGTGTTTATGGGTATGAAATTTTCATGCCCATGCATTGTTGTGTGGAACCGAGTTATGGCAATCCTCATCTTCATTGTCCCAGCTGTCTTTGCAGGGGTACTGATGCAGCTGTTTTTAAGATTTCAAGAACAGCATAATAGTGGAGGGTCTGGAGGACAGAACAAGAAACTTCATAATATGATTCGCTTGATTCCACCTCTACTGTGGGGCTGTATATTTCTCATTGATGGTGATTATCTTGCATGTGGACTGACAAACTGGAACGGAAACTACACCTGTGATACACAGGTCCATCCCAATTGTGTGAGTTGGTGCAAACCTGAAGAACAAGGAACAAATGGAGAATATAGCTACACAAGAAATTGTATCTATTATTCAAAGGTAAATACCAAGTATTTTTTACCCCACTCTTTTCCGAGTTTCATCAGGGAAGAATAAATGTAACAGAGATAGTCCAATACACCTAATAATATTTCAACTGAAACAATAAGAAATCTGTAACAAAGGACCTATGTTGGGGAAATTTGAATGATTTACCATTTCACAAAGATGAGAATCATGAAAAGATGTACAAATAAACTGTACAGATAAATGATGCAATATCACTTCATAATGCATAATCCTGCTTTAAATATCATTAAAGATATAATCCATCAGAAAGGCCTAATGATGAGAATGATTTTATTGAGTGAAGGTAGAGAATTGAATCTCTGGACAATGAACAACATTTCAAAGCACAATATCAGGGAATTTAGACAGATAAACTCTGTAATATGATGTTTAATTAACACAAGTCACCGGGTTAAAAACTGCTAAATCAACTCAGAAAGCATATTTCAGTGAATTCCACCTGATCTATACTCTGTTAAAAGGTAAGAAGCAAGTTTCTCCAACAGAATTTGCAGGAAAGATTCCTTTCTGTCACTATTTTTGACAAAAACAAAAACCTGTGATCATAAACCATTATAACATATTCCATATTACACATATAACATATTATAATTGTTTAATGTTGTTTTTCATTTATTGACTTATTGAATACATTTTTTATTATTTTTTTATTATTATTTTAGGTAATAGGTTATGATGAACAATTAAATAAGGGAAGACAATGTAATGAAAATACACAGTACAGTCAAAAAATCAGCTGTTTACACTATCTACCAAAATGAATAAATTGCTTATTAGAAAGTGTGCTAAAATGCTGCTGAAGTATTCATCAGTGGAAGTCTTTCACACA
The DNA here is from genome assembly GCA_038088235.1 of Zacco platypus. Taxonomy (NCBI): domain Eukaryota; kingdom Metazoa; phylum Chordata; class Actinopteri; order Cypriniformes; family Xenocyprididae; genus Zacco; species Zacco platypus. The sequence continues at coordinate 35,682,709 of CM076086.1, read as the reverse complement.
AATATTACACAAAGAAACAACATTTTTGTTCTCACATGACAACTTTTTGTATTTACATGATTGGAAAATCACCATGTGCACAACTGAACAACCATTTCTTACACTGAGTTTAACCTTGTAAGTAATTTTCCTCCACTATTCATCATTGAAAAGAATGTTTTTAACACTTAAATTAATTGTATTGTGAACAACATACTTTACATTAGAATGACAGTCACCGTCTCTCTCTTCATAGAATAGAAATGTAAGGAATCTTGACATAGAGCTGAAAGTAGGCAGACATCATTATGTGTCTTTATTGAAACCCATTCTAAACCAGTTACGGAACGAGCGAAAAATTTAATTTTAGGAGCTGACATATTCATACAAAAAGCTTTCAGATTTGATAGCTGAACAAAACAAGATCAGGCTCAGCTAATTATTCTGGTGTTACAGGCAAGTGTAATAAGATATTTGTGGTATCGCAAAAATGGTTGTTATCATAGTTACGATTTTCTTGATAAAATGACAGAGAAAAGAAAAACGGACATACATTTTGGCACGCAATGAAGTTACCTTGGTATTGAAGCTTCCAGTCCACACATATAAATATAACAAGACAAATAACAACAATTGAGATTAAAAAATATTAAAAAGTATAAAGACACAGCACTTTTCCACATCAGAAACATATAGTATGTTCCATAGCTTAGCGATGTTTCTGAGGTGGAAAAAAGGTTATGTAACATATAAAATTGATTTTTGATTCTTTAACTGTAGTGGACGAAGTAACAGTACTGTAACACCGTGGTTTGGGACAGATCAGGCGCAAGGGGTTTTCTTCAAGATACTTTGTTTAATAATAAACAGGAGACAGGAATACAAGGAGTAATCACACGCATGTAACGTTAAAGACGAACAAGGACAGGACTGACACAGAGGGAATTTATACAGAGTGGCACAAGAGGATAATGAGGGTTACACAGGTGAATGACATGACTAATTAACGGGCACAGGTGGAGACGATGAACTAATAATGACGAAAAGCACATGGTAAAGCAAAACAAAGATCACATGACTAAACTGACAGGACATAACAAAAGAACATGTGAAACATGACAGAACTAAATGAAAACAAGGAACATGTGACAAAGACAGGACCGGGGAACAGAATAAACAGATAAACATAGACACGATTATGACAGTACTTCCCCCTCCCGGAAGGCGCGTCCTCGCGCCAAAAAGGAACAGATCCGGGAGGGGGGGTGGGCACCCTGGAGGCCGTGGTCAGGAACAGGCAGGTCAGGTGGCCTCCAGGGTGTCTCCTGGACCTCCGGGCGCCATGGCGGGTCTGGGAGTTCCGGCGGCCACGGAGGAGTCCGGGGCAGAGTCACGGCGGGTGCACGGAGGTCAGGTGGCCACGGAGGAGTCCGAGGCTGAGTCACGGCGGGTGCACGGAGGTCAGGTGGCCACGGAGGAGTCCGAGGCTGAGTCACAGCGGGTTCAAGGAGGTCAGGTGGCCATGGAGGAGTCCGAGGCTGAGTCACAGCGAGTTCAAGGAGGTCAGGTGGCCATGGAGGAGTCAGGGGCCGCGTCACAGCTGAGGCTGTGCGGTCCGGCGGCCATTGCGGAGTCCAGGACCGAGTCCCAGCGGATACCAGGAGGTCAGGCGGCCATGTAGAAGTCCAGGGCCGAGTGCAGGACATGACCTCCTTCCCACTGGCCACCGTGGACGAGGCCACTGGGCCCCCCCCCAAAATTTTCAGGGGAAGGGTCCCCCATTTTGGTGACCTTGATGGCACTGGCTCTGGCGGTGGAAGGTCAGGGAGGTCTGGGAGTTCTGGGAGTGCCGGTTCTGGGAGGTCTGGAAGGTCTGGGAGGTCTGGGAGGTCTGGGAGGTCTGGGAGGTCTGGAAGCGGAGGCTCTGGCGGGTCAGGGAGCCCGGGAGGCTCTGGCGGGTCAGGGAGCCCGGGAGGCTCTGGCGGGTCAGGGAGCCCGGGAGGCTCTGGCGGGTCAGGGAGCCCGGGAGGCTCTGGCGGGTCAGGGAGCCCGGGAGGCTCTGGCGGGTCAGGGAGCCCGGGAGGCTCTGGCGGGTCAGGGAGCCCGGGAGGCTCTGGCGGGTCAGGGAGCCCGGGAGGCTCTGGCGGGTCAGGGAGCCCGGGAGGCTCTGGCGGGTCAGGGAGCCCGGGAGGCTCTGGCGGGTCAGGGAGCCCGGGAGGCTCTGGCGGGTCAGGGAGCCCGGGAGGCTCTGGCGGGTCAGGGAGCCCGGGAGGCTCTGGCGGGTCAGGGAGCCCGGGAGGCTCTGGCGGGTCAGGGAGCCCGGGAGGCTCTGGCGGGTCAGGGAGCCCGGGAGGCTCTGGCGGGTCAGGGAGCCCGGGAGGCTCTGGCGGGTCAGGGAGCCCGGGAGGCTCTGGCGGGTCAGGGAGCCCGGGAGGCTCTGGCGGGTCAGGGAGCCCGGGAGGCTCTGGCGGGTCAGGGAGCCCGGGAGGCTCTGGCGGGTCAGGGAGCCCGGGAGGCTCTGGCGGGTCAGGGAGCCCGGGAGGCTCTGGCGGGTCAGGGAGCCCGGGAGGCTCTGGCGGGTCAGGGAGCCCGGGAGGCTCTGGCGGGTCAGGGAGCCCGGGAGGCTCTGGCGGGTCAGGGAGCCCGGGAGGCTCTGGCGGGTCAGGGAGCCCGGGAGGCTCTGGCGGGTCAGGGAGCCCGGGAGGCTCTGGCGGGTCAGGGAGCCCGGGAGGCTCTGGCGGGTCAGGGAGCCCGGGAGGCTCTGGCGGGTCAGGGAGCCCGGGAGGCTCTGGCGGGTCAGGGAGCCCGGGAGGCTCTGGCGGGTCAGGGAGCCCGGGAGGCTCAGGGAGCCCGGGAGGCTCAGGGAACTCGGGAGGCTCAGGGAACTCGGGAGGCTCAGGGAACTCGGGAGGCTCAGGGAACTCGGGAGGCTCAGGGAACTCGGGAGGCTCAGGGAACTCGGGAGGCTCAGGGAACTCGGGAGGCTCAGGGAACTCGGGAGGCTCAGGGAACTCGGGAGGCTCAGGGAACTCGGGAGGCTCAGGGAACTCGGGAGGCTCAGGGAACTCGGGAGGCTCAGGGAACTCGGGAGGCTCAGGGAACTCGGGAGGCTCAGGGAACTCGGGAGGCTCAGGGAACTCGGGAGGCTCAGGGAACTCGGGAGGCTCAGGGAACTCGGGAGGCTCAGGGAACTCGGGAGGCTCAGGGAACTCGGGAGGCTCAGGGAACTCGGGAGGCTCAGGGAACTCGGGCGGCTCAGGGACGGTGAGCGCTGGAGCGTGCTCGCGGTGCGTTGGAGCTTCTGGACGCTGAGCGGCGGCGCGCTTCAACGCCGCTCGAACGGACAGCAACGGTGGGTCCAACATCTTGGACCCCAGGACCATGCTGTTGAAACCCCAGTGCGGATCATGGGGCTGGTCGGGCAGACAGACAGGGACTGATCCGCTGAAGAGATATGCGGGGGAAGCCGGAGAAAGGTGGGCTGGCGTGGCCAGCGGTGTGTTGGATGGGACCGGACGGGGAACGCACTCCTCAACCTCGAACCCAGAGCAGTTCAACTCTAGGACCAGGTTAATTAAATCAACTAGAGAGGAACTGCCCATGGGCTCTTCAGGGCGAACGGTGCCCGCGTCCAGCCCCAACCAAAACACCGCATTAAGGGAGGCATCCGGCCAGCCCACCAGATGAGAGAGCTCAACGAACTCCCCCACATACCTCTCCAGCGGACGTCCCCGCTGCCGGATACCCCACAGACGATCTTCAGCCTCGGCGATGTGCATGGCGTCGATCGTCGAGTATGTTGTTGTTTTAAGGTTCGTCTTTCTGTAACACCGTGGTTTGGGACAGATCAGGCGCAAGGGGTTTTCTTCAAGATACTTTGTTTAATAATAAACAGGAGACAGGAATACAAGGAGTAATCACACGCATGTAACGTTAAAGACGAACAAGGACAGGACTGACACAGAGGGAATTTATACAGAGTGGCACAAGAGGATAATGAGGGTTACACAGGTGAATGACATGACTAATTAACGGGCACAGGTGGAGACGATGAACTAATAATGACGAAAAGCACATGGTAAAGCAAAACAAAGATCACATGACTAAACTGACAGGACATAACAAAAGAACATGTGACACATGACAGAACTAAATGAAAACAAGGAACATGTGACAAAGACAGGACCGGGGAACAGAATAAACAGATAAACATAGACACGATTATGACAAGTACATCCTTTTAAAAGCAAATTCTTAGAGATTATTGGTCCAATAAGTAATACCTCAGTCTTATCTGAATTTAATAGAATTTAAAAGAAAATTACCGGTCATCCAGTATTTTGGCTTAAGCATACTCTGTCAACTTGGATAATTTAGAGATTTCTTCTGGTTGCAATGAAATTTATAACCAATTATTATCGGCATAACAGAGGAAACTAATTCCATGTTTTCTCATAATATTACAAAGTGGTCATTTCCTGAATCACATCACCCTCCCCCCCCTGCACACGGGCATTTAACACTGCTTCCCTGTGATTATCACTGCAAGTGATGTTATAAAAGCATCTGCTAAATGACAATTGAAAATCCACTGTCATAGCAATTGGTCCTGCATTATTTTGTATTGTGTATTGATTTTTTTATTTTGCTTTTTTGCAGCGTGAGGTTTACATTGCACTCATTGTCTTCAACATTTTAATAATAGTTGCAGTATTTTGTAATGTCTGCTGCTTTGTATCTGTTAAGTAAAGGATAATGTACATCCAGCCGATTGTTATCTCAGAATAAACCCCGGCAGGGGTTTGACTTGCATCAACATGAAGGGGTTTATTCTGAGATAACAATCGGCTGGATGTACATTATTCTGCTTATTACATGGCTTCTTGCCACATAAGTAAATAATTCCACATGAAATATTGATCGAAATATTCTATTAGCTCTTGAAACACAAAGCTTCTGCTGAGAGAGCAGTTGCCAGTGTGGCAAGTTCAAACTAGACGGACATTTAAGGGATACGGTACAGCCGCACCACTTATTAAATGGCATTTCGCCACAAAAATAATTATGGGGAGAAGAGATATTGATCTGAAATGAAATTTATAATCGTACCTGTTTGTTATCTTAATCCAACAGTGTACAAAACAGATAAGAAATAAACCGATAAAGAGATAGGTAGGCCACAGTGGGGGATGACAAAATTAAATAACTGTACACAAAATATTAATTTGACTGAGTTTTAATATTCTATTAGCTCACCAAATATATAGCACAGCATATAGCACTGCTGACTTCAGTAACCCGGATGAGCCTGTGTTATCTGTTTTCAGCGGTTATTATTGGGGAATAACACAATGCTGACTGGTGCAATTGACCAATCAGAATAAAGTATTCCACAGAGTCGTGTAATAATTTTAAATAATGGACAAGAGTTACCATGCACTAACAATGAACAAAGTCCCTATTTTGAAGGCTCACCGCACTAGTTGGACATAAAGTTACCAACACCAGAAGATGTTATGGGCCTCCAACAGATAAACAGAGCTCATCTTCAATCGTGTAGCCAGGGTTGGGAAGTAACTTAGTTACGTATTTAAAATACAAAATTTGAGTAACTGTATTTCATTACAGTTACATTTTAAATGGGTGGTAATCAGATTACAGTTACATCTGAAAAGTATTTTAGATTACCAAAGTCATTACTTTGAATTTTAATGTCATTTAAACAGCAATTAGTGATTCTCTGACTCTGACAGTCTGAAAAAACGGAGTTAAGTTTCATGTTTTGTGATAGTTTGTGAGTCATTTTATAATTGTAAAAACTGCATCTTCCAGGGCTGTCACTGCATCTTTTTCTCAATTTGTTTTTTCCCCTCACAATTGTGAGTTTGCATTTTACAATTCTCACTTCTTTTTCTCAGAATTGCGAGATTTAAACTCACAATTGCAAGTTATAAAGTCAGAATTGGGAGATATAAACTTGCAATACTGACTTTTTTTCTTGGAATTGTGAATTTAGTATGTGAGTTAAATGTCATAGTTCTGACTTTTCTCAATATTGTGAGTTTATATCTCATATTTTTGACTTTTCTCAATATTAAAATTTTATATCTTAGAATTTTGACTTTTCTCAATATTGCGAGTTTATATCTCATAATTATAACTCGCAATTGCCACTTTATATTACACAATTCTGAGGGAAAAAGTCAGAATTGTGAGATAAAAACTTGCAATTACCTTTTTTATGTTTGTTCCGCACTTATTAGTATTGCAAAGTATTCTAAAGTATTTAGATTAAGTTACTAAACTTGAGTAATATAACAAAATATGTTACAAATTACTTTTTAAACCATGTATTTTGTAATCTGTAGTGAAATACATTTTAAAAGTAACCTACCCAGCCCTGTGTATACCTATGCATCTTCAGGTGTTTTGGCCTACTAAACACAAGACAACCTCCGCATTGGCATGCCAGCTTGGGACTTTACTCCATAACCACAACCACCGTCTAGAGTATTCTACAGTATCTGCCACTTCTCTGACGGTCGGGCACAGGGTGTGGCCATGGATTCCCAAATCTTTATGAAGCTTGACAGTACATGTTGCCACAAAGCTCGGGCAGACTGAATCATCAACCCTGCTGATGATCATCATTTGCCATCTCCACATACCGTAGCCTCTTCCTCTCATTAATTAAAGTTCCCCTATTATGGATTTTTGATTATTTTCAGTGTGTAATGTAGCTGTATGTGAATGTAGACAGTCTGCAAAGTAAAGCTGAAAGTGCATTATAAATAAAGTTACTGTCTCTCAAAAGAAAGAGTCGACTCTGAACCGCTTAAACGAGTTGTTTGTATTTCGAACCCCTGTTTACACGAATTTCACACGACACAAGTTAATACATTTCTATAATGCCCACATACATTCTGCGTGGTCATCCCGTGAAAACTTTAACTTGTTAGTTTGGACAATATGTCGACAAGAGGCTTTGTTCTGGGCCGTGAAAGGAAATTCAGTTTATTTTCACTTCCAAAGGATGAGGCTGTGAAGAATCTGTGGTTAAAGATGGAGCAGCACCTGCTTCATTCGGAGTGTGAATAATTATTGATGTATTTTATACCGAGTGTTTAAAATACAGAGTTTTGTGTTTTGGCTATTTTGTGTACGCCTCCGGCTAACTCACATTATTACTGTCTTTCTGAAACACTTCCGCCATTCAGCTGTGGGCACTATTACCTGAAACTGTGTCCATTAAGGCAGACTGTCTTTTGTTCTTACTACTTTGAGTAATGATAAAGGACGGAGCGAGATTTGTTTTACAAACTTTAACGTTACATCAGTCATTCACGTTAGTGCTCAGCTAACGCACTGTTAATAATACTGTTAATAATACAGTTCCCACATGTGTACCTCAATAAATCAGAAATATACACTCGGTTTGTTGACGGACGAACACTTGTTTATTCTGATGGCGAGGAATTACAGTTGCAACATTTCATGATGAATGTCAAACTGAGTAGCGTATCTCTGAGAAATGTCCTGCTTAAGTCGTTCTTGCGATGGAGGTTTTAATTTAACAACTAGTTCTTCCAATATTTCATCATCGGACACAGATTGATGTGGTAAAGTCAATGCCATCGTTACTGTCTATACAGTGTAGAATCGCTGAGCTTTAGGAAGCTGTAAGTGGTAGACCAATCGCAACAGATTGGGCCATCTGGCGAATCAGAGCAGAGCAGGCTGACAATTCATATATACGGGAAAGAGGCGGGAATTGGCAAACGTTCAACTTTAATAATCATAAAATTAAGAAACTACAAAACGAAAGTAAGATGGCCATTGTTGAACGTTCAAAATCAGACATTGATGGATGGAAAGTGTTCATACAAATGAAAAGTGGAATAGAATCAATCAGGCCTGTGCCAAAACACTTATGCCTACGTGAGCTTGTGTAACCAGGAACTTCGGTCTGCTGCTAAATGCTGCATGAAGTAAGGCGGAGTAGTTTGAATGGAATGTGTGTTTTCCCCCAAAGGGAAAAAAAGAACTTGGTAAAGGTATAGAGCCCTGTGAAGCAGATTCTGAAAGTTTCATGCATCGAAGTGAATTCAAAGTTGCCGGTAGGTTACTTTTGGTTATTCGAGATTTTATGATGTGATTCAGGAAAAGTCAAAAATTCATCAAGTTGTTTTGCCTGTATTCATATGCCAAAGATATTGACTTGACTTGGAAATGCTTTCATTCATTATTTTGTATGCTCTCTGATCACTAAGTTAATGCCTGAGGGTGGTGAAAGTTTACATTTTGTTTAAACAAACAATTGGACAATTACATTTCAAGAATTAAATCCTATCAAATACTTCAAGATACTGTCAATAATAGCAATATTATGAATAATTAAAGAAGGTTTTGAAAAGAAATTTAGTTAATATGATGATACCAGTGTGAAAGCAACCAGGGTTGCCAAGTTTACCTTGCGAAATTGGAAAATCCTGCCAAATCCGGCTATTTTTAAACTGTTGCCGTGGGTTGATTTTTTTCTTTGTTAGGTTAAAGGTTTGGCATATTGCATAAATTATGTTTGACTGAAATGCTTGTACTAAAATATTTTATCTTGTAAAACTGTGTTAAGATTTTAAAATTTGTAATCACTATTTATATGGAGTTTTTAATTTTGCATAACAGTGACTTTAAAATATGAATTTTAGGTATGAGAATGGCATATGGTGGAGAGAGTGGAAAAATAAGAGATGAGAAAAGACTATAAACTATGCAGATGCTTTAAAAACATTTAGATTCACCTTATTAATTTGTGTTCTGTACACTCTTAAAATAAAGATTCCATTTTTTTTTTTTTTTTTTGTTAAAGAACCTTTCAGTCAAATATTTTGCTCTTAGTGTCAGAACCTTTAGCGCAATGGAATGGTTCTAACAATGTTAGAAGTTCCTTATGGAACAATCAATACAAATAAATAACCTTAATTTTTTTAAAGAGTGAAATGTTCTTAGCGCCGTTTACGTGTTCAAAGCCATATCCCTCATTCTGCTGATATGAATAATAACTTTCATCTTCCCTATTAAAGGGAATCCGTCCAGAATACAAAGAGCTTTTGTACCGGACTACATACAATATGAGAAAGAAGCAACCAAAAGCATCATCAAACTTCACGAAGAAGATGACGTTTCAAGAGAAACGAAGTGACTTGCTGAAAGTTTTTGCTGATTTAGGCTCTGTTACATTGAGCCTTTTGTTAATCGGATTTATGGCTATAATGGATCATAAATTCACATGCCCATGTAGAAATGATCAGAATACAGCGCTAACAATGTCCATCTTCCTTGGACCTGCTTTTTTTTCTTTTGTCTTAATGTTCCACCTCCTAAGGCCTCTTAGATATGGATGGTTTCGTTGCCCTGAGGGAGTGAAAGATGACGCTCAGCAGAACTGGCCTAAAGCTCTCATATCTTGTCTGGTTCCACCTGTAATATGGATCTTCATCTTGTTACTTGATGGTGATTATTTTGTCTGTGCCATGACGGACTGGAAGGGAGTTTATGAGTTTGATAATGACCTCAACAAGTCTTGGTGTAAACCTACTGAAGGGATGCGAAATGCGACGGAGCTACGAGATCTGACTCGAAAATATATTCATCAATCATGGGTAAATATCATATACTGTATGAGCTTTTCTGTTACTGTAATATCATAATAGAAATATTAAATTAGTCTTTTCTTGGCCTCACAATATGTCAGAAAGAAAAGGGAAAATGACACAAATTGTATCTGACTTATACATATTCAACTAATGTTTTGTTTTTTCTTTCAGTATTCAGGTTATGTCTTGATCTCTATCTTCAGTACCTTGTCTCTTGCCGTTGTGGGTTTTTATGACTGCTGCATTAGCGGAAAATGTGACCTCTGCCCAATTCGACTTTTGTTGTTCTTCAGACGAAAAGAGAGCTACATTGGAGGAAATGGACTGGATGATATAGAGCTCAGTCCCACCTCCTCCACCACCTCACACCCACTTATTCCTTTGTCAAAAAGAGAATAAACAGCTGAATTTTCAAGGGGTGTACATTTTAAGACAAGAAGGGGTCGTTCACACAGAAAATCTTTTTGCCTTCCACTGCGCTGCAGTTCCATTGTTTTTTCTATGTAAACATGTGCTGGATGGAAGCCTTTGACTTTTAGGGTGCTTCCCAAACAGAAGGCTGCATCCTTGTGAGGCTCCAGTCCTTCTGAGGCTTCTAGGCTCGATTCCTCATCAGCACTAAATGCTAGAATGAGACTATTTAAACTTTTTGGAAAAATACTTTGTATTAAAAATCTTTATATTAACTGGCTTTCTGTTAACGCAGAACAGTGAATGACAACCATCTGCGATCTCGCAGTGGCGAGTGATTAATTTTGATTAATTTATACCAAAAAAAGATAACATGTATGACGTCATCTCCAAAAATATGATTTTTGTCTCACATTTTATAATGAATGTAGGCAAGTTCAGTTCTTTTGTTTTGTGAATTGAAATGTGTGCAAAGGATTATGGGTGATTGAAGGACCTGGAGGATGCATTTGATGCATTCTTCAAAATGAGCTGAATGAAGGATGTGAAGCAAAAGCTGCCTTCCAAGGATCCTTCAAATTGAGACAGACTGACGACGTGGCAGCCAAGATATGCAGCCTTACTAAGATGCAGCCTTCTGTTTTCAAAATAATAGAGGTCTCGACAACTTGCAGGGTTTTTCCCATTCCACTGCTGTGGTTCTTTGTAAACATGCGCTGGACTCACGTATGAGCGCTTTCTTGGAACGTGTTTTTGTCTTGAGACTTTTGCAGTTTTTCTTTCTTTCTTTTTTTCTTTCTCTCTCTTTCTTTCTTTTTTTCTTTCGTTCTCCTTTCATCCTTTCTCTCTCTCTCTCTCTCTCTCTCTCTCTCTCTCTCTCTCTCTCTCTCTCTCTCTCTTTGCACTGCATCCAGGGCTGTTTCTGACTATTTTGCACTAGAAGATCTAGACTAGAAGATTCCTATCGGCGCCCCTTTCCCCATCTTAAAATTCTGTCATTAATTACTCACCCTCATGTCATTCCACACCTATAAGACCTTCGTTCATCGCACAAATTAAGATATTTTTGATGAAATCTGAGGGTTTCTGAACCGCAGAAAGCAACATTTTGAGGTCCAGAAAGGTAGTAAAAACATCATCAAAATAGTCAACGTGACTACAGTGGTTCAGGCTTAATGTTATGAAGTGATGAGATTACTTTTTGTGTTCAAAAACAAAATAAAAATAATAACTAATAATGTGAATTTTAACTATTTAGCAGTGAATGCAGTGCAGCTCTTCCGTGTTCTACATCCGAACGCCGACTCACACAGCGTCACGCTGCTCACGTGTTACAGCTTCGGCCAAAACTGAGTCAGCGCTTTGCCGTAGAACACCGAAGCGCGGAACTGCATTCACTACGTCAACTGCGTATGACAACAGTTCAAATTGTTAAATAAAGTCGTTATTTTTGTTTTGTTTTTGTACACAAAATGTTTTGTCGTCACTTCATAACATTACGGTTGAACCACTGCAGTCACGCTGACTATTTTAACGATATTTTTACTAACTATCTGGACCTCAAAATGTGCAGTGACGTTGCGGTCTATGTATGGTTCAGAAACCCTCGGATTTCATCAAAAATAGGTCTTACGGTACTTAAGGGTAAGTAATTAATGACAGAAATTTCATTTTTGGGTTAACTAACCCTTTAAACACTCAAAACGTAGCCCACATAGCAAAGTTTTAAGCCTTGATTTGATACTTTTTACAAAGTATATAAATGTCTCTTCCAACTAATGTACATTAATGATTTTTTCTTTTCACACCAAAGAAACCCTGTTCTCTGTGAACGACCTCTAACTCTTTGAGGTCATTCGACCTCGTCTACTCTCACATACTGTGTGTACTGACTCAAAATATTTCATATAGGTCTAAAGGCAAAGACAAATTACTAGTGAGTAGTGAGCTTATAAACAGTATTTTTTTATAAAATGTATGCATTTCTCTTCTCTTTATTATAGTAAGGGAAACATATAACATATATCATACAGTATATATCATTGTATATCACAGCATGAAATATTTCTATTGTTACTTCCTAAAACAGAAATGACCCTTCACAAACAGTTTGATTGACAGGTGATCTGACCAATCATAACCCTGAATCTGCCATTTTGTCTGACAAAGCAGTCATGGGAGTTAGTAGATTAACGTTGGTGAACTTGAACTTGAAAAATTGTGTGTACTCACGTCTTTCCGCGCTTGAAACAACATTCCTTCTGATGTTCATTCATGTTTATTTGATGCTATAAATGAACTAGGTTCACGAGCCGCTTGAAGGAGCTACCGCGATATGTCACGACACATTAAAGAGACACTATACAGTATTTATTGTTTAAATAAATATGAAACTGTTTCATATGTCTGCCGACGAGTTGTCAGTGTCCTCTTTGCTCTGCAATGTATTTTTCACTTCGTGAGAACATGATGTGTGGCGTGAGAGCGCATGGCTTGTCGGACATAGCAACAGTAACTAAAGGGCGGATCTTTGTGAAGGGTCAATTAAGTTCACTGAACACTAAACAGCCAATTATATGCTTCCTGTTTATTTCAAGAAAGAGAAAAAAATGACAAACCAGCATTTTACCTAACCAATATTGTATTTTTATTTTATTTTATTTTTTGTTTAAATACAAATGTACAACATGCCAGGCAAAAACTACTCCTGACCCAGCATAAATGATTGTGAAAAATACCTTGTAAACCTTGAAAAAATATAAAAAAAAAAAAAAAAGAATTGTCTAATTGGACTTTTGACTCAAAACCTTATTGACATTGTGACAAAGACCCAGTGTTACAACAAGCACTCTGCACTGCATGAAATAGAAATATATATGTAATGTGTGAATTGAATTGAAATGTGTGAATTACATTGTTGTGTAAGACACAAGTTCCCAAATAAAGAAAGTTGACTGATTTCTGTTGATGTTGCTTTTCAGTAAGTTTTGTTGACTGTGAATACATAAATGAATATATATTTATTTATTTATTTATTTATTTTTTACATAAATACGGTAGGCTATCTATGGAAGCCCGTTCCCGCCACTGTTGAGAAAAAAAAAAAATTCCGTAAGTCATAATAATGAGAAACTTTCTCATAATAATGACTTAGCATCTCATAATAATGAGAAACTTTTCTCATAATAATGACTTAGTATCTCATAATAACGACTTAGCATCTCATAATAATGACTTAGTATCTCATAAAAATAATGAATTAGCATTTTTAACTTAATCAAAAAATTTTTTTTTATTTTTTTAAGAAACTTTCTCATAATAATGACTTAACATCTCATAATAATGACTTAGTATCTTTAACTTAATAAAAAAAACTTTTTTCATTTTTTTATTTTTTTTATTAAGTTGCTAAGTCATTATTATGAGATACTAAGTCATTATTATGAGATACTAAGTCATTATTATGAGAAAGTTTCTAAAAAAAATTAAAAAAACATTTTTTTTTGATTAAGTTAAAGACGTTAAGTCATTATTATGAGATGCTAAGTCATTATTATGAGATGTTAAGTCATTATTATGAGATGTTAAGTCATTATTATGAGATGTTAAGTCATTATTATGAGATACTAAGTCATTATTATGAGATGTTAAGTCATTATTATGAGAAAGTTTCTAAAAAAAATTAAAAAAAAATTTTTTTTGATTAAGTTAAAGATGTTAAGTCATTATTATGAGATGCTAAGTCATTATTATGAGATACTAAGTCATTATTATGAGATGTTAAGTCATTACTATGAGATACTAAGTCATTATTATGAGATACTAAATCATTATTATGAGATGCTAAGTCATTATTATGAGAAAGTTTCTCATTATTATGACTTACGGAATATTTTTTTTTCTCAACAGTGGCGGGAACGGGCTTCCATAGCTATCTATAAAAAGTAACCCAATATTATTAGTATTGTTGAACTTACCCTGGTCACCACTGGGGGCGCTGCATGTCTTTTGTGTATACTTTTATTTTGAACCAGTGAACCATGAAATGTTTCCCCTGATCCACAGCCTGTTCAAATTATTCTTTTTTTTGTTTGTTTTTTCATTGCAGTTCACTTAGTGTTTTACAGTAATAATGTGATTTAGTAGATTACACTAACATGTCAAAGACTAAATCTTGAAACTGATGTTGAATGTTCAACAGGTGGCTTTGTGAGAGAGTAGTAGAGCTGGGTAAGCATTTTAACGCTTCAATGTAACATTTCGAGTACACAGTGTTTTCAAACAGCATTTCAGTAACTGCAAAAGTTAGTTTACAAGTAAACCTGAGAACACAATTTCACATTGAGGCAAATGGAAACCTAGCAAACGACCAGTTGTTCAGTACGGTGCATTAAACAAAACATATAACAATTTTATTTTTAAAAATATTGACAGTGCCAGGATTGTCAAAATACAGCTTGTATTGCGTTACAACCATATTTTTGCCATACATTTCAGTTTTATATAGTTATGAGTTTATGTAACCTTTGCAGTTGTTCATTGTGAGAAGCCAATAACACCATCTAATGTCCTCTAATTTTATACCATGAATTTATTAGAGATTTAGTGTAAATATCTGTTATATGACATGTGCATTGATATGAGATAATGCTGTTTGTTTTCATTTTGTTGGCCAAACAAGATTTCATTTACTTCTCATAAATTTCATAGAGTTTAATTCAATGGAGCATGTCTGCATTACTGAAAGAAAGGAGTTGGCTCCCATTCGCATGATTAGTTTCCATTGTCCTTTTGTCATTGTTCCTTGTCTCATGTTTATGAACAATGACCTTGTCAATAGGTAATCATAAAGAACCTAAATTGCTGTAGGATATGAGTTCTGCTGTTACACATTGTTCGGTGAACAAATATTAATGATCATTTCTGTTTAAAAGGTCTGTGTCTTTCAGTGGGTCTAAAGTAAGCCGGTGATCTTTAAAGTGGGCAGTTTCACATTGTACATGAGAAAGGATGTTTTTCGAGATGTTTTCGAGCAATCCAGAAAACACAGAAAGAAAAGCAAGTTCTTTCAGTGCAATGCATTTTAGCTTTGCATTAATTGGACTGCAGAAGTTGATGGATCGGGAATTTTCTTGCCCATGTTCTCCTGGTTTTAACGCGATACTAATCAGCTTCATCTTTTTTGGACCTGCTCTTTTGGCTCTGACTATGATGATGTTCATTCAAAGGCCTTGCAGAAATTCTTCTCATTGTGCTGGACCCTTTTTACTTTGTCTGATTCCACCTTCATTGTGGATGTTTCTGTTGTTGTTTGAGGGTGAATATGTCGCTTGTGGCTTGGTACACTGGGAAGGGGATTACGTCTTGGATGAAGAACTCCAGATTAAATGGTGCAAACCCACCGAAGACGCCAGAAAGAACGCAACAGACCTGCGAGAACTGACCGAGAAAATTACTTTCTACTCAAGGGTAATTATACTCTGGTTTTATATAAATAATATATATATATATATATATATATATATATATATATATATATATATATATATATATATATATATATATATATACATAGCTTTATAGACTTAATATTTATTTACATATTTAAAAAATGTATATATGTTTTTTTGTTTTATTAGTTTTCAGCTTTAGTTCTCCTCACATTCCTCAGTGTTGTTGTCACTGCTGCTGTAAGCTGTTGGGATTGTAGAACAAGATATCTGGAGCATCAGGGAAAGCAGAATAAACCAACACACCTATCAGAGTCCTCCATCTACGGCTCAGAGGTTGAACTGCAGCGGTCTGCCTGAACGCATCCGGCTGATCTACACACAAATGCTCATTATCTGGATTCACGGTGTATTTGTATTTGATAAATTGCTTTCAAATGCATATGTGGCTTATTTTTCCTTTGCTGCTCTGTCTTGATATAACTATACATTTTCAATTAAAATGGACCTCCTGTCTACCTTAAATAAATGATAATAATAAATGATAAATTTTAATAATATGATAATAGTGTGGTTGTGAAATTTAATATTTCAATATATTAACACATTAACTTGCTAAATTTCTTAAAATGCAGTTTAATGGTGTGTTTTTTTTTTCTAAGTGTAAAAAAACTGAAACTAGAACAATTTTTACAATCGTTTATTGTCAGTAAATCAATCCAGTGACTAAACGGTCAACTTCACTTTGTTTCTCTTAGTAGGATGAAACTGATTAAATTATGGAGAAAGCGATCAAAGAACGCTCCCTTTACAATCGCTAGAGCTGTCAATAAAGCAGCAGTGGTGTATATAGTACTTGAATGTTGAGTATTTGTAAAATATAAACATAAAAAGCTTATAAAAGGCTTACCATATTAACCAGGGTAATAGCCCCTTTCATACATACAATCTGTACTGGTAAATTACCAATAAATTATCAGTATGATGCTGTGTGTGAACGCAGAAAGTATGATTAATAATTACTCACCACTCACCTTTCAAACCCGTATGACCTTCGTTCATCTTCGCAACACAAAAATTAAATCCATGAGGTTTTTTTTTTTCATCCAGAAAAGTCATTACTACGGTGGTTCAACCTGCTTTAGGACCTATATGTACTATTTACATATAGTAAGGCATTTTGTAAAATCGCGGGTGCTAACATGAGAAGTCTGTTTTGGGCCAATCATAAAGTTCTCATGGAGATGACATGATTACTCCACTCTGTTTACAGTAAGCTCTGCTGTATTTTAATATTTTTTTTATCTAAATATGAGCTAGATGGACATCGTTGACTATTGCGCCATGTCTCGCAGCTGATTCAGCGTTTCAGCTTGAGACCAAGCCTTCTTTTTCATAAGAGCTCTACAGTTGGATACCATTATCTCGTGTCTCGTGTTTTTAAGATGATGATGTGTAAATGGTCTCTTACCAGTAAAAAGCCAGAACGCCGTTGCTTGTGTGAACAGCAAATTTATGTATTTACCAGTAAAGTCATTCTGGTAATTTTACGATAATTTACCGGGATTGCCTTGTGGAAGGGGCTAATAATACATTTTGGAAGAAGGATTGATGACGTATTGGATTAAATTTTGTTAAATTTAAACAAAAAAAAAAAGTTAAATCAAGATCAAGATTTATCCATTTCTGCAAATGTGCTGCTCATACTTAACTTAGAATGTAAAAAATTGTGAAAACTGACTATTACATATTAACTCTTTAATTGACTTTCAAATAATTATCTCCATTCAAAAAGACGCATTTAATTGAACAATTTAAAATTTCACCAAACATATTTAATAGTTTTACGTCAATCTGTCAAGTTAAAGTGAAAATTCTGTGGTGGCTGAATAAGTCCTACATCCAAGAAACTGTATACGCATGCACAAAATGCACTTGAGGAAAACCGTTATGGAGAATTCAGATGTGGATGCTCGGGAGTCGGGAGAGCAATCTACTGCTGAAGACAGAAACAAATACTCCCAAAAGAAGACACATATTCATCCTAATAAGTTTCAAGACGTTATGGTGAGTATTGTGTGAGGACCCGGTATAAAGTAACAGCGTTAGGCATTTTGTAGGCAATTGCGAGTAATGCATTCACTGGTTTCATGATCGTGTTTTCCTGGTTAGTATTCCTATGATTGGTCCAAATAAATTTTTTACCCATGATTCTACAAAATGCCTTACTATATGCGGGGTCCTAAAGCAGTTTGAACCACCGTAGTCACGTTGACTATTTTGACTGTTTTTACTTTTCTGGACCTTGAATGTGGTAATTACATTGAGGATAAAAAATAAACAAAACTCATGGATTTCATTAAAAATATATTCATTTGTGTTCCAAAGATGAACGAAGGTCTTACGGGTTTGGAAGGTGAGTTGTGAGGAATTAGTGACAGAAATTTCATTTTTGGGTGAACTAACCCTTTAATTAGATTCTGATTGTAAAAAACCCTATCCTTACCTTTTCCCTTCCTACTCTAGCTTATGGGAGCAATGTATGAAACTTGTATTGTGAGCACTTCCTGTGTCTATTTGCCAATTCATGATGAATCGCTTGTTTGTATTTCTCACTTGTAAGTCGCTTTGGATAAAAGCGTCTGCTAAATGACTAAATGTAAATGATTGGATTTTGTTTGTAGGCACTTACCTAAAGCTAAAAGAAGTTTTGTGCCTCTAAAAAGTGCTTTCGTCTTTCTTTTTGATCTGCATAGTATGCGTAAAAAACACTTTAGCTTTGCCAGAGATTTGTCCCACCAACTAGAATGCAACTGAATGCTTCAAGCGCCTCCATGCTTGGAAAAACTATTTTTAAACAGGAAATGACGGAATACAGCTGGTCTATTTGCACAGGATTAGCATTATCTGAGGTAATTTTCCTGGACCTTTTTACAGATGTTAAAAATCGTTGTAATCTTTACTGACATTGTCCGTAATGATTTCTGAGCTGGCACATTCACATGGGCCTAAAATCACTGAGAAGCTCTGGTAATTACTTTAACCCACCTCTCCATGTAAAACTAATCCCGTCCAAATAGGGCTTTACATGTTTTAAGGGTGAGTAATTAATGACAGAATTTTCATTTTGGGGTGAACTAACCCTTTAAGGACTAGCTGACTTCATCTGCTGTTTTTGTTATTTGGATTTGAGGGTTTGATTGATGTCCAATTTTCATGCCCATATAAAACTCCTTAGAAATGCAATACTATTGCAACTTATGTACCTCCTTGTTTTACTTTTATGTTAATGTTCTCTTAACAAAACCTTTAAAAAACACCTGTGTGTTGTTGTAAGATGTATCTTCAGAACATGCAAGAAAAAAAAAAAAAGAAAAACTGCAATAATTTGTCTTTTTCTTAAATATTTTTTAATGTCTGATTGGTCCCACTTTATATTAGGTGACCTTAACTACTATGAACTTACATCAAGAAATAAGTACAATGCCCTTATTGTATTCGTATTGTATTGCAAAACACTTTGGCTGCTATTGAGGTGGGATAGGGGTAAGGTTAAGGACAGGTTTGGTGGTATGGGTAGGTTTAAGGATGGGTTAAGGTGTAAGGGATGGGTCAACAGTGTAATTTGTAAATGTACTTACATGCAAGTAATTTTAAAAAATATATAAGTACAATGTAAAAACATTTATGTACACGGTAAGTGCATTATATCAAATGATTAATGTAAATGTAAGTAGTTAGTAGTTAAGGCCACCTAATATTAAGTGGGAGCGTCTGATTCCACCTATGGTTTGGATGCTGCTCTTGCTCTATATGATGGTGATTATTTTGCCTGCAGTGTAACAGAATAGAATGGAGTGTATGTTTATGATGATGAGCTGCAAACAAAAACCCACTGGAGAGGATGTAAACAAAGAGACTCAACTATGAGATGAGACTCTTAATTTCATAGTGGTGTCAAAGGTAAATGTTAAAAAGTGCAGTTTGTCTTACATTTTTAATATTAATGAAAACGTTTGTATACGTGATTTATTTTAAACTGTTTTACCAACTGTACTGAACATGAAAGCTAATCATGTTACTGTTTTTATATAGTAAGAGTCCATGAGCTATTTAAACATCAATATAAACCCATTAACAGTTAACTGAGCTTATAAATGATCAGTTATAGTCATAATATAGATGTAATTTTCTATTAATTTATCTGCCTTTTTTTCATAGATCGCAAGCTATTGTCTACTCATTGTCTTCAGCGGTATAACTGTGCTTGTTCATTGTGATTGTCTACGATGTCTGTGCGGATGTGGAAAATTGACCAAGAAAGATCGTAGCAGGGGATAGAACTTTCTCGAAATCCAGAACCTTAAGAACAAGTTATTTATGGTTGCGCTGGAGTCATTGCTGTCAAACTGTATGCAACAATAAAAAAATAACAAATAGGCAACAGTGATATATTCCTTTTTTTAAATTACTGAATGTAATTTAAAACATTAACCTTTCCGGAAAGGCTTTATCTTTGCTTTTCCTTTCCTCTTTTTTCTGTACTTGCTGTACTTACCATAAAACCTTTTATGAATTACCTGATGGTAATATATATATATATATATATATATATATATATATATATATATATATATATATATATATATATATATATATATATCTCAGGCAAACATTCTTACATAACAAGATTTATTTCATAGCATTTTTATCTAGAATCTGGTTATTGTGAACAGCAACAGCAATCAAATTTACTTTGGAAGTTACTTTATGTCGTTGCGGATGTGCCAAAGCCTTTTCATCCTTCGGAACAGGTTCTCTTTTACAGACATGCAAAAATTCAAAACTTCAATGCCAGTTTCTAATTTCAAAGTACTCACTGAGCATAATCATCACGAAAAATGACACATTCAACATTTTCCTAAGTGTTCAAGCTTAATTTGAAGTTTCAGATTTCTGCTTTTGTGGACTTTTTAGCATCTCATAGTCAAAAAATAATCAAAAAAGATTATTTTATTAGAGGCTAAAGCAGGTTTCATATTCATTTATATTCATTTCAGTAGGGTTTAAAAGTTCTTCGCTGCAGATCTCAAGTACTTTGATAACAAAATGGTGATATGAATCCACTAATCCACACGTCTTGTATGTTTTATCTACGCCTGTGTCACCTGTGAGTAATCTAACCAGTAATCCAGTGAAAGAGTTGTCCGACTCAAGTCTCCAGGAGTTCTCCAGAAACTTTTGTGAGTATTTAAAGGCAGCAGGGGGCACTGAAAGTTCCTGTCAAACTAAATCCCAGTCACACACCAGCCCGTGTACATGGGAACATAAAACCATACTTAGAATGCAAGAGATTAGAAGCACAATTTAAAATCTTGGTGGGGAACACTTTGTCCATGCCGTTTTGTCATAGGCCTGTATCATACCAGATGTTTCGTCCATGTGAACTAATGCGAGTCTTGGTGTCTGTCTGATTACTCTTTTGAGCCTATTCTGTTTAAAAACATAAGCAAAACACTTTCACACTCGCTCGTAGCTATTTGAATTCGACTCACTATGAATTGTTCAGAGCAGTTACTGATTTCACAACTGACACTTTGCTTTAGTCGTTTTCAGGTATGTCCGATTCGAAGTAAACCGCCACTTGTTCCTGAGGGCTATATTCAAATAACTGCTGGCTATTCTAATAATTAATTTGCATATCAGAAATAATGTGCCATCATTCTGTTCATGTACTGTTTCACACTTTGAATAAAAACATTTGTTTTCAAGATGTTCTTTGCGATCACATCAGCAATCAGTTACAGTTGTCACCAGCAGGGGCTCACTAAACCATGCCAACCAGTAAAATATTGATCCCTAATCAAGTATTTAGCAATGTATATGACCATTACAAGTCTCACTCACTTCTGTGATTATTCCCACCATTTTTAGGCTTCAGTTCAAAAGCAGCGGGTTTGAATCTCACTACTAACTCAAGAGTAATTACAGTGCAGGAGTCACTGTGAAACATTTGGCTGCCAGTCGGCTCTCAAAGTGGCTTGTAATCAACCGAGAGTAGAAGCAGTGAAGAAAACCTCTTCCTTTCCCCCTCAAACACAGTTAATTTTTCTTAATCACTGTAATTACTGTTTAGAAAAAGGCTTTGATTAAATTAGAACAGGGAACTTCACCTTCTGTTTTAGGACGCAACTAATTAGGACGCAGTTACATGGGGGGAAAGGGAATGTTTCTGGTACTCTAAAATGGATATTCATCATGCATGTTTCGAAACGATTCAAGCATTGTGACTATTTCTATATCCCATTTCATTTCCCATATTTGTGCCTTTTATTTTCAATATAATGTGCATGATGCCATCATCATCACCATCTATTTTTTGGCTATAACTGAATATCTAAAATTATCAATGAATACTAACTCATTAGTTTTATTGTAATAGTAGTGATCTCATTGTACAACGTTTCAATGAGAAAGGTTTTTCATCTGTGTTTTCATGGTCTCACACCTCCTCAGGTCTTATCTGTGAAAGCACCTGGTCCAGAGAAGAACAGTTTTTATTTTGTTTGTTTGTTTGTTTACAGTTTTGAAGGGAATTTTGTGTGTGTCTTTGTTCACAGGTGTGCGCAGATATGGCATTTTATAAGTCTTTCTGACTTTCACAGCACAGCACAAATCAATAAATTAATCTGTACAGGTCAGTTCAGACCAAATCAATTCTAAAATATAGAAAAACGATATTTCATGTAGTTAAAGAACAGGTTCTCAACCTTGAGGTTGTGACGTGTCAATGTTCTGTATCCTATATTGTTACTAGAAGTAGTAGGCCTATTTGTATTAGGATATTTAATTATAAGTAGTAGGTGGAGACAATTGACGCTTCACAAACAGTTTGATTGACAGGCGATCTGACCAATCATAACCCCGAATCCGCCATTTTGTCTAACAAAGCAGTCATGGGAGTTAGTAGATTAACGTTGGTGAACTTGAACTTGAAAAATTGTGTGTACTCACATCCTTCCGCGCTTGAAACAACATTCCTTCTGATGTTCATTCATGTTTATTTGATACTATAAATGAACTAGTGTGAAGAAATGATCGGTTCACGAGCCGATTGAAGGAGCTACAGTGATCTGTCACAACACATTAAAGAGACACTATACGGTATTTATTGTTTAAACTTCTTTAAAAAATTACAATATATTAAATATGAAACTGTTTAATATGTCTGTCGATGTGTTGTCAGTGTCCTCGTTGCTTCAGGATGTATTTTTCACTCAGTGAGAACATGATGTGTGGCGTGAGAGCACATGGCTTGTCGGACATAGCAACAGTAACTAAAGGGGGTGGGTCTTTGCGAAGGGTCAATTAATCAACTGTCATTATGAGTGAGTCATTTGAATCATTCACTGATTTATTCAGCAGTGCTGATTCATTCAGTAACATAACACATCTTTATGGTCCCTGTCTTCAAGCAGCCATTGTTAGTTCTGATGTTTTCGAGTTAGTATCAGAGGCTTGGACACTAGCAACGACAGGTTCTAAATCGGTGGCGGTGTAAAAAAATAATATTAAATATTTTTATATTCGACCTTATCTCATAAAAGTTCAAAGTTAATTGGTAACACTTTAGAATAATGGTCCGTCATTAATAATTAAAAATGCAGGAAGCAATAAATGAGTAGTACTCCATTAACACTTCAGCTACTACTATTCATTAATATAGAAACAAGCTTTTTTGTTTTGTTCTTTGGCCAATGACTTGCTCTATTTTGGGGTGCACAAAAAACACTTTTTGTTCTGTTTTGAAAAATTATAATTACAAATTTTCCACCCCGATCAGCAGCGATATAAATGAGTGCTTGTGCATTCAGGCTTCAGAATTAGTTTTAATAACTATTTGACACACCGTTGCGGTAAATAACTCTCTGAAGCGCCTCTTATCATGATGCTGTAACCCCCGTTGTGAAAATTGTATTGACTTTCAACAAACCAACAACCAAACAGACCCCCACTGACCCCTGCATCAGCTCCCTTCTTTCTCATTCTTTTTCTCTGCAC
This sequence comes from Zacco platypus, assembly GCA_038088235.1. Taxonomy (NCBI): domain Eukaryota; kingdom Metazoa; phylum Chordata; class Actinopteri; order Cypriniformes; family Xenocyprididae; genus Zacco; species Zacco platypus. The sequence goes on along the minus strand of CM076086.1, from coordinate 35,659,155 downwards.
CAGTCCATATCTTACATGCAGTGTCACGCCTGAACTTGCCTTCAAACCGTCCACCTCCACGTCTGTTTGATCCGTTTTCTTAGTGAAGAGACGGGATATTTCTCATAACTCTGGATTCACCCACTGCAATGACCAAACCAGCTCTAGGATCTAGTTACTTTAAAAAAAATACATATTAAAAGCAAACCAATGATTTTTTATGAATTTAGAAACATTATACTCTGTACAAATATACTCTCTGATGAAATCGTTGTACCACATATTTTTGTAAGGGATCTTAAATCATATAAACGCTTTTTAACATTTATGAGTATACATTTAACCTTTGATAGAGGAGGAGGATGATTAATTAACTTGTGAACACATGGTTACATAAAACGGGTCCAGCCTGATCTGTAATGATGTTTAATTAACAATAAATCACATATGGTGGACACCAGTGTGGAGAAGAACTCCTGCGGTCTACAGTAACGAACCTCAAAACGTCCTGCTGTTCGCTCTGTGAATGATGTGGGCCCGTAAAACCCTTTTATACCCTCATTATAGTGTTTCTCAGACACCCCTGAGATGGAGGTACATCAGTACTACAACATTAGAGGCTTTTAGTGTTGGCTCTCTAAAGCTGAGTTCTATGGCTATTGCTCTGGGTATGTAGATGTGTTACCTGTTCAAACTTTATTTGGCTTTGAAATAGGACATCTGAAGAAAATGTGTTAAATAATAAGAATGTTTGTGCTAAAAAGATTTAAAGACAAATTAAATGTGTAATTTCTGCACTCCCTTCTATGTTATTGGTTGGTCAAACAGATGTCCCCGCCCCAAAGTCATGCTATTGGTCGAGCCAATGTTGCTATGTCAGATTGTTTGGTTTCTTAAACAAACAAAGCAATGTTTTGATATTGCCACAGAGGGGATCAATGTAAATTAATTCACTTTTAGTTTTCTCTGCATAATGAATCAAGATAATATTTCTCCGCATAATGAATCAAAATAAATAAAAAATACAGTCTTAAACTTTAACTTTTTAAATATTATATCAGAAACAGTGCTAGGTGGAAAATAATGCATACTTGATTGTATGCTTCAGTCATATAATTGGTTAATATTTTTCATGCAGCCTTATAAAAAACTTAAACTATAGTTTAATCTTAAAATATAGTATTTAATTATATAATTGTATATTATTTTTTATTTTTTTAGAATTTATATTTTATTTATTTTATTATTTTTTTTTTTTAGAAAGTTGAATTCAATTTTGATATATGATTATTTATTTTTAATATAATTTATAATCATTTTAAATACAAAGTTCTGTCATGAAACTCTAGATAGCGCAGGCTGGTAGGTCCTTAAGTCAATCTGCCAAGGTGTTTTATGTGCGAGACTTCTGATGTATAAGAATATCAAAGTGCAGGAAATTGTAAAACTGTTTGCTCTACAAACCAGTGTGTTTATACTTAAGAAAATACATTAAAATGGTAATATAGTTTGTACCATTAATATGGTAAGTAATACCAGTTTGCAATATCAAGCAGCATAACAAGCTGTTTTGTACAGCTAAAATTAACTGGAAGCGAATGAAGCCAGACATATTAAATTAACACATGGCAGTGTCTGCTCTTACCTGAAAAATAAGTTGGATATATAGAGCACAGTTGATTGGTTCCTGCTGTATCAGTAGCCAATGAACTCTATACCTGGTCAGCATTTGCTGTAGCAGATCAGCTACGAGTAATTCATGTATGCTATACTGTAGAGCAGCAGCATGTCTTGCTCACAGCAGTGAGTCGTGTGTATGTATTGGCAATGGCAAGTTCAGTAATTGCAGCAGATCTGCTCCACCAAGACCAAACATATCAACATCGTCATTACCATGCTACACACTCCGAGAGTTGTCATGACAGAAATATGTTTATTAATACAGTAAATGAACGATATTTGGATTGTCTTTAGTCTACTTTAAACAGCAGGTCATGACTGACAATCAGTAGCAAGAAGTGAGCTCCTCCTTTGACGTGGTTTTAGTTTGCGTTTTCTCATCATAAACATCACAGGTGACATCTGGAACAGGTTTCAGCCCTGCAGAGTTTGTGATTCCCTGGGAGAGGGTTAGGATCAAAGCATCCGGATGATGTTTTTTCTCTTGTGAAGTAGCTTGAAGCGGTCAGGGGAAAGCTCTAGGAGAGGACAAGCTATCAGAGTCCTTCCTGAGCTTGATAATGCTCAGACATTGATGTCTTTGCGGGTTTGGCCTGAAAACATTTACAGTCACAGCTTTATAGAGCTTTTTAACAGCTGGTCGTAAACATTTTTTTCTTTTGTTTACCCCACTATTTGGAGAGCTAGTGGTAAAATACAGCCTCAGATGAGAATTTTTTGGGGGGGATGGTAAGATTGCGAGTGGATGTGGGGTAAACACATATTATGTCATTATTATTACTGGCACATATAGTACCATGTGGTGCAATGATATTTTCTAGTCGAAATAGATTTTGAACCGAATTTCAACCCTGTAGCTTTCAAGCATAAAATATTTTGAATGTTACAGGGTTGACACTGAAGGGGTGGATTCTGGAATCCACTGCCGCTTCAATATATACATTTTGAGTGATTTATAATCAGGTTATCCCTCTAAATATTAAAATTATTTGAATGACTTCTTCAACGTATGTTAAAGCATTTATTTTCATTGTCATTTTCAAACACTAAGTGTTCTGAACTGGTTCTGAACAACTGGCACTCTGCTTGAGACCTGCAGACGCCATTTCATGGCTTAACAGGACATCCTGTGCCGAAGGTCACACCGTGATGGATGGAGATGCTTCTGACTATCTGTCCATGTGTGGAAGATTACTAATTGTGTCTATTTTTCTTAGTCAATTGAAATTGTTTAACCTTTGTAATGACGTAGTTAGAGTATAATTGTTGTGGAAATGTGAACGTATTTCAATTTAAAATGAAATTTGAACAAACGTCTTTGATGTTATCTTTATTATTTTTTTTACCAATTTATGCACCATACCACGACTATTTTTGGCCAGGGACACTATGTTGCCGTCGGATCAATGTTTGCTCAGTTAGGTCTGAAGTGGTAAAATATGAGTTGGTCAACATTTAAAATGAACTTTTTTTCAACTAAAATGACAGCAAATTTGAAAAAGAAAATCTTCAAATGGTATAAAAGGTAAAGAAAGCTATTTTTTGTAGTTTATCAACAAGAGTCAAAATAAGATTTCACTATGAAAACATCATATATTGGTGGACCATCCTATGAGAAATATTCTGACATAATAATGACTATATTAGCACAGCAAGAGTTGAAGTGAATAATTTTCCTCTCAGTTTTGTCAAAGTTAACGGCGTTTGAAACAGGACTCTACGAACGCTTTGACGGATTTGGGCCTGAAAGTAAGCATTATCGTTTCATAAATGACCAAATACTCCCTTAAACGATGTAACGCTCAGTGTGTCATGGAGAATTGCGACGCCTTGGCTTGTTACATGCTGATTTGACACTCAACCCCCTGTGAAGTTTGTTTATGAGCGCTAGAGCAAAGAAAGCAAGACTGGAGCCTTGTCAACAGAACATACTGACAAAAGCCAGTTTCAGATGGGGGGGGAAACACACATGTGTGTTTGTGTTTGTGATAGCGAGACAATCTCAGTCAAAAGCTCAGCATGAAAGACATTGATAAGAATAGTTTTACCTAAAATAGCTTTAGAGAAGTTGCTGTTAAATAGGCCTCCGTAGATCTGAACTTAAACTGACAGAAAAGTGTCTCTTATAGCACTGAGGGAATAATTAATTGTATGTCAATGTCATTGAATTTCAATTTCATCTTTTTAGAATCAGATTTCAATGCCTTTATGCTTTGAGAATAAAGAAACCTGAAATCCGTGCTGCTATCACAAAGTCAGTTGCTTTCCCAGGAAAAACAGTGCATGGGAGGAATGAACATTTTAATAAGAGACCTTTGAAGTTGCATTTCAATGTCTAAGAGAGCCTTTAGAGTGACAGGTTTCATAAAGTGCCACCTTTATGCGACAGCATCTCAAACCGTATTATTTCAGAAGGGTTGAAAAGTCCTTATGTTTTCAAATTTAAGCTGGTGAAGAAAGTGTAGTTCATTTTTTTTTCATCGAATGCCTTTAGATAGTTAATTTTATAAGGTGACACATATTTAGAAAATATCATCTTAATTAAAAAAATCAGATACACAAGCGCAGTATGAAGAACGACATTGGAAGTGAAAAACTTAAATGTTACCTTGGCAACTAAATGAAATAAATAAAACAAATCCATATGAATCAAGCCCAAATTTTCTGAAGAGACTTGATCGCTTTATATGATGAACAGATTGAATTTGGGCTTTAATTCACATAGAACATTGATCAGCGAACATAAACAGAAGCAACCATACTTGCTTGATGCACGAGAACAAATCTCATTGGTTCTCACATGTGTCAAGCAAACATGCTTGAGCTTCCGTTTACCATAACTGATATGTGAGTTGATGAATGTTTATGTGAGTTAAAGGCTAAATTCAATCTGTTAATCATATAAAGTGATTATGTCTCTTATGTACTGCTCAATTTATATGGATTAGTTTTACGGCCTCTTTATGAACTTTTTGGTGAAATTTAATGGGGTATTTCACCCATAAATGAAAATTATGTTATTATCAAAACAGAAAAGAAGATATTTTTAAATTAGTGTTATTGAGAGTACTGACTTCACTACCAATATGGTATTGAAGTTTATAAAAATGTGACCTCCATTTCCCCCTAGTATTTTGAGCGCTGTTGAGTGGATCCTTAAACACCTCTGATTGGCCATTGTGTTCTCGCTCTCATTGCATATGAACTGTTGAACGTATGAACACAAAGGCCAATCAAAGGTGTTTAAAAATCCACTCAACAGCGTTTAAAATTTTAGTTAATGATAATAACTATGGTACTGGCAGGCCTCGCTGTAATTGAAACCAGACTCCAGACGTTTCCCACTGTTTTGTCTGGTGGTTCAGTTGCTGAGAAAAAAAAAAGGATCTCCAAAGGCTTCTCTCAAGTGTAAAGTCTAGACGCTTTTGCCGTCCCAGGCAGATGATCGGAGAAAAACTTTATATTTCTCTTATGATGGTAAAAGATTTCAGAACATACCACTTGTCCTTGATCACAACTTCTGGGGATCTTCTATTCAAAGCTGCAGCTGAAAGGAAAATCCCTTCTCAGAGATGCACATCAATTGTGAGGAGGGATGAAGGAGTCCAAAGGTTCTTCCTTGGCATGAGGTTTGAACTTTAATCCAACAGCTTGAGGGTGAATGACACCCAAAGACTTTCTCTAAAGCCAGTTCATGACAGGGACCTTGACTTTTGCTCTCAGCCAGACTACAGGCATTAGAAACGGATATAACGGCTAAAACTTCAGCCTCAGGCAGCACAACCATCTCACCCACTTCCAGGTGGCATCCGAATCGCTCTGTGCCAGGGGATTGAGAGGGATATACACATTTGGCCAGTTAGGAATTTGGTTTGGAGAAGAACAAGCCCAGAGAGGCGAGGTGGTGGCCTGAAGGTTTGAGACCAAAAGCTGGATGCTTTCAAGAAGATCAGCTGATATGGAAGAGTGCCAGATATTCTCAGCTACTAAAACTCACTCTAAAAGTGTGGTGAAATGACAAAGACTAAAACATTTTTTTTTTTCAAATCAAGAAACCTTTAATGCTGTAAAGATGTTATATTTGGATCTTCAGATCATCTTTTAGTTCTTCTATGGTTCAGTGCATTTTGAGTATCAGCCATTCACCTCAAAAGAGGTGAAATGAAGCCCATCTGGGGTCTTTCAAACACTTGTACACTCAAAAAAATGAATCATGGCATAGTTTAGAATTAAGTATTTGTATCCTTTTGATTTTATTTAAATAATATGTTTTTAAAAATGTATGTAGCCAGATTGCTTAGAGTCAATATAAATTTGTTAATTGTGAAAACTATTAGATTTAATCAGATAAAAAGTATGAATATGGTTTAAATAGAGCTAGCTGTGGAACGAGCAAGATCAAATTAGTTAAATTGTATGAGACTGGTTTGCATACAGTTCAGTTTAAGGAAAATGGAAATGATGCCGATCCATACTCCAGGAGGTAGGTGGCGGTACTGCGCATAGACGTGTCTATGGTAATACACCTGCAAAGAAAAAGCAGCAGGAGCAGATGGAAAAAAACAGCGTTCTCGTCTTCTTTCATCGGAGCACATTAACCTGATTGCAAGGTAAATTTAATCTGTATTCATCGTATATTATTTGACTGTTTTCAGTGTTTATACATGTGTTATTAGTGCTATTGATATCGTATTACACTAATATCAATGCACTGACAATCAAATTTCCGTTTAGTCCACTAGATAGCTAACTTTAGTATCTTTTTTTAGCTACAAGTCCCCCATCATTGGACAGTATTACACGTATAACTAATTAAATCAAACAGATATGTGATTTTGTTTTGTATTTATATGAATTTACGTATTTTCATCGAGTGAGCGGTGTTTTACAGCAGCTTACTTTATACATAAATAATCGTATAGCCTACTAGTAGTACATAAGTATGCATTTTGTTTCTAACTAAAACTGTTTTTCTTTTACAGATACCTTTTCCTACATATGTATGGTGGACAACCTACTAGACCTAGTACGTATGCTACATAGAATGATTTATAATACATAGAAAATTCAATAATTTCAATTTTAAAACTTTAAATTGAGACCACTTCAGAGCCTTTGAGTCTACTACTTTACCAGGTAAAGAGATTGCCCTGGTTCAGCTTGAGGAACTGACAGACTGCTGTCCACGTGTGAAGTATATTCTGTTGTCTCATTTTTCGTCTTTATTTCAAGTCAACTTGGAGTTCATGCGTATAACTGCGGTTCCGCTGACATCAAAATTCATTGGTCAACTCGACAAATACACTGATGACTTGATAAGGGTTTTCCATCGCAAAGGAGGATGCGCAGGACAGAAAATCCGTACCATAATGGCACTGACAGCTAAAGTAAATGTGTTTTTATGTATAGCTTCATATATTCCACTGGTTTCTCTTTTTTTTTCTTGACAGGACTTCAGAACCCCCCTCCTCTCTCGCTTGTTCAAACTCACACATAGGGATGGAACGATTACCGGTTTCACAATAAACCACGATACACGATACATAGATGTACTGACGGTTAAAAATATCATTTAAAATTGAATTATCATTAAAACCGTGTTTATCACAATTTTGAAAACTCTCAGTAAATCCTGCCCAGCCAACATCAGTCTAACGCAGGCGCAGCACGCAACGTTTTTTTTTTTTTTTTCAAATCTGCAAGTGGACTTTGACCTCAATACTAAAACTACGTCTGAGAAATAATGTGAAACTTGAGCCAAAGATGAACTAACAAGTTCAGACAAGACGAGAGTAGGGTAACATTTAAGGGATAGTAATGTGTATTCATTCTACACTTATTGTAGATTTACTTTACCACATAAATAATTACAGGGACATTGAATGGAGAATAATGTTGTAATAATATTTTTTCATAATCCATTTTGTACAGTGTACAAAACAATCTTCCAGACAAGATGATCACAAGACGTTATAGTAATAATTATAGTAGTATTAATAGTAAAGTCCTCTGATTTCATTTTCAATACAATCAAAAGACACAAGTTGCATTTGAATGAAACGAGAGAGCGCGTCCGTTATAATGCATTGCTATTGACGATGGTGTCAGACACAGACGAGATGGATGGTTAGTACAATGATCTTTATTTAAACAGCGATGTAGACAACAGAAACAGTCAGAGGAATCGGTAGGTTGTGATATCACAGTTCTGGTAATATGTTCATAGAGGGATACTTGCGAAGACTTCAGGAGATGAAGTTTCGGAAGGAGATGGAGATCGTCGGGCGGGACGGGCAGACGGGAGTCAGGAACGGAATCCAGCAGGGGTGAGTCTGTGTGTCCATGTAGAGACGAGATCAGACATTGAGTGACTGGTGAGGTGAGTATATATAGGAAGCGGAGGTGATGAGGATCAGGTACAGGTGATTAGAATTCCGGTGAGGCAGAGCGGGTGAAGGTGGAATGTGCAGGATCGGTGGTGGGCGTGTCGGGAGGCTCTGTGACAGTACCCCCTCCTCCACGGCCGGCTCCTGACGGACGCACTCTCCGACGACGGGGATGGCCACGGACTCTGGGAGCTAGTCTGGTAGGATGATCTAGATGAAACTGGGTTAGTAAAGAGGGATCGAGGATGTCATTGCGGTTTGCTCTTTCTTCTGGACCATAGCCCTCCCAGTCCACTAGGTATTCGAGGCTGGGTCCCTGTCGACGGGAGTCCAGGATGGTACGGACCAGGTAAATGTTCTCCTCTTCGGCCGGCTCGGGAGGAGGGGTCTCTCCGACACCGTCTGATCCTGTGGAGGGAGATGGTTCAGTGTATGGTTTTAACAGTGAAACGTGGAAAGAAGGTGAGATGCGGTAAGTGGGTGGAAGTTCCAGACGGTAGGTGACCTCATTGAGCTGCCTCTGCACTGTGAAGGGACCTATGAACCGGGGACTCAGCTTACGGCATGGTAGTCGGAGATGGATGTCTCTGGTTGATAGCCACACCTTCTGGCCTGGAAGATAGGTGGGAGTGGCTGCTCGTCGTTTGTCCGCCATTCTCTTGTGTCTCTGTATGGCTTGTTGGAGGTGCACGTGAGCTGAGTCCCAAACCCTCTCGCTCTGTTGGAACCAGTCCTGGACAGCTGGAACTTCCGTGGGTTCCCCGGACCAAGGGAACAGTGGCGGTTGGTAGCCCAGTATGCATTGGAATGGTGTTAGTCCAGTGGAGGCTTGGCGCAGGGAGTTCTGGGCATACTCGGCCCAGGGAAGGAAACGGCTCCAGCTGTCCTGATGCTGATGGCAGTATGTTCTGAGATAACTCCCAATTTCCTGGATCTTTCTTTCGGTTTGTCCGTTTGTCTGTGGGTGGTAACCGGAGGACAAACTAACCGATACTCCCAAGAGTTGGAAGAACGCCTGCCAGACACGGGATATGAATTGGGGGCCAATCTATCGGATACAATGTCCTCAGGCAGACCAAAGTGACCAAACACGTGCTGGAAGAGGGCTTCGGCGGCTTGGAGGGCGGTAGGTAGTTTTCTCAGGGGTATAAGTTTGCAGGATTTGGAGAAGCGGTCGACCACTACAAACACGCAGGTGTACAAGTCAGATGGAGGCAAGTCGGTGAGGAAATCGACTCCAAGATGCGACCAAGGACGCTGAGGAATCGGTAGAGAGACCAGTTTGCCTGCCGGTAACTGCCGTGGTGTGTTGGTCATGGCACAGATGGAGCAGCCCTTGACGAACTGGGAGGTATCTCGGGCCATCGAAGGCCACCAGTAACGTTGGTGTACGATCAAGAGGGTTCGTTGGCTGCCTGGGTGTCCAAAGCCCGGAGACATGTGAACTTGGTCCAGAAGGGCGGTCCGACAGTTGGTAGGTACGTAGATGAGCCCCTCTGGACGCGCCGGCGGAGCAGGTTCGGTTACAGCAGCTTGGGCTATTTGTTCATCGAGAGCCCATTCGATGGGAGCTGCGATGATGGTTGGAGGGAGGATAGGTTCAGGTTTGGAGGGTTCTGAGTCTGGAGAGTGAATCTGTGATAGGGCGTCCGCCTTGATATTCTTGCTCCCGGGGCGATAGGTAATGGTGAAGTCGAAGCGGGTGAAGAATAGAGCCCAGCGGGCCTGGCGAGGATTCAAGCGCTTGGCTTCACAGAGGTATTCCAGATTACGATGGTCGGTTATCACCTGAAATTGATGTTTGGCTCCCTCCAACCAGTGACGCCATTCCTCCAGGGCCAATTTGATGGCGAGCAGTTCCCTGTTGCCCACGTCATAGTTCTGCTCCGCCGAGGTAAGCTTCTTGGAGAAATATGCACACGGGTGTAGCCGTGAAGGTGTCCCCTGCCGCTGTGACAGAACTGCTCACACTCCAGTCCTGGAGGCATCCACTTCCACAGTAAAGGGAAGATCCGGGTTGGGGTGCAGGAGGACTGGAGCGGAGCTGAAGGCGGCCTTGAGGGCCTGGAAGGCATGGTTGGCACTGGAACTCCAGGACAGGGACTTGGCATGGTCTCGGAGCAGGGAGGTAAGTGGCGTGCTGATCAGGCTGTAATTTTGGATAAAGCGACGATAGAAAAATACGTAGACTGCCAACAGAGGGACAGAAATCTCTTTGATTTCATTTCATTGAAAATATCTTCATTTGTGTTCTGAACACAATGAACAAGATGAACAAGTCTTAAGGGCTTGGAACGACATGAGGGTGAGTAAATTATGACAGAATTTTCATTTTTGGGTGAACTATCCTTTAAAAATTCAGCCTTACTTAAACTAAGTTAATGACTAATTTCGTGGTTTTTTTTTTGGATCTTATGCTTATCTGAGAATGAAGACATAAACATCATGCGTGATTGTATCGTGAGGTGCCTAAGTGTCTACCTCAACAAAGACCTCAAGACACTTGTCAAAGAATATGTGGTAAGTGTGTGTCATCCTTCTCTCTTTGTTATAAATGTCTTATGGATATATTTACATTGATAGTTATGTTAATTTTTGTCATTTGCATTCAAATCTAGCTTATGCCCTTGTGTGTGGAAAGTGATCCAGTTGGTAGTACAAAGTAAGGAAATTGTGAAATAAGAATCATTAAACAGTCACACCATTATGCTGATCTCCGATTTGGTGTAGATTGGGAAATTAGTGCATAATTCATGGAAAAACTGTAACAGTACAACTATCACTTCAATTACATGACTGAATCAATAGAAAATAACCCGTCTTGCTGCAAAATAAAATAGGAAGAATTCTGAAGTATAAAAGGATGGTTTACCCAAAACTGAAAATTTTGTCATCATTTAGTCACCCTCAAGTTGTTCCAAACCTGTATGAGTTTCTTTCTTCTGTTGAACACAAAAGAAGATATTTTGAAGAATTTTGGTAACCGAACGGTTTACTGACTTCCATAGCAGGGGGGAAAAAAGTACAATGGAAGTGATTTGTGTTCAGATCTTTCTGGTTGTGAGTTTTGAAAAGTGTTCCTCATTCTCTTTGTCTTTCTTCCAGAACTGTGAAAGTGAAGAGGCTGAATCTGGGATACCACAGACAACAATGGGATTATATGCCATTCGGGCAGAGGGCACTGATCCTGAAGAAGAACCTAGATGCTTTTTGGACTGATGTATGCCCTTATTTTAAACTACCCAAAGGACTCAAGTGCACATTTGAAGCATGCAAACCACCAGTGGCATTTTTTTCTTGTGACGTGTGAGTTAAGTTTTAAGTTAAGTTATTTTAAGGTAAGTTTTAATTTTGATTGTGGCAAACCAAAATGTTTGAAAGTTTTAAGCCTTGAAGTATTAAAAAAAAACTAAATGTGAAACGAGGTGGTCTGGACATTCTTTTTTTGAGTTGTATTTTGTGATTGGGGAGGGAAATGGAGGAATTAATAAATATAAAAATGTGCAAATATGACTCTAAAATACATTGGGTTTATTAATAAAAAATACTTAAACATTAAGCATTTTAAGTAAATTGGGGTTATTACATTATAATCCAAAATCCTGTTTCTTATTCATTTAAAACAAATTGGATTTATTGATATTTTTAAATAAATCTCATTCTTACTCGTTTAATTTATATATGACTTACACATATGCATCACATAAAGTTTATTAATTTCTTTATGTTAAAAATATGTAATCTAAATGGATGGAAAATCTATATGCAATCAATTTACATAAATCTTATTTCTTGGGCCTAAATATTTTTTTGAGTGTACATGTGTTAGCATTCAAAACAAATTGTTCCCACAACAGCTTAACCCCTCAAACATAGATTTATCAATCAAATTTTTTTGTTAGTACTTTTTTTCCACACCTCTTTAAGCAGCACAATCATTTCAGCTGTGCTAATAATACTAATAATATAATTAATAAGATTAATGTGTTATGGTTTGAGGACTCTTATTATGAAGGCTGTCATATGCAATTTATGTTTCCTGTTTTCTGTCCTAATTGCTTGTCATGTGGCTTTTTAGCTATAATACAAATGGGCCTGTGCTTGTTCTATGATGTTGTTTTGTAATCTCATTATTTTTTCAGGATTTTTAAGGATTCATGTGGTTTCATGCTGATGATTTGCTTCACTTGTTTTTGTATATATTATCAGAGAGTTTTGTTCAGCAAAAGTACACCGAGATCCATAGTTTGTTTGAGGCTGACCCACTGTACTGTAAATGGGGAAAGGGAGGAGGAATGGGAATATGATGAAGATGGATTTGGACTTTGTGAGCATTTTTTTGAGCAAAATATTTTAATATAAATATTATTGTACAAAATTAACTTAGTATTCAACATGAAATTGATACCAAAGGTTACATGCGGCAAAAAAAATGCTATTTTCTATTTTCTGTTGAAGTATGTACAGATGTGTCAGAGGATAGCATATTTTGTATATGTGTATATAAGTACAACACAATAAACATTAACTTTTAAAACATTAAATAAATGTGATTTTTATATACTATTACTGTAATAAAAACATTTTTGTATATTTTATTAGTACTGTACAGATTTAAACAGTACAATATGCATAGGTTTTTGGGTACATTTTACAAGAAAATACTTTCTTCTTAAAGTTCTGCATTTAATTAAGCCAACATTTTTACTTGCCCTTTTTTGTAATTATTTATAAAGCAATTTCTGAGTGATTTTTATTATTATTATTATTATTATTATTATTATTATTATTCAGCGTAGTCTATTATTTGCATGTTGCATTGTTTTTCTGTCTGTAACCCATCAGGTCATGTGAGGACCTTTAAAAAGTTATGCAAAACCCTTTTTATTTAAGCATATTAGGAGACATTTATAAGAAAGTGAAGCCTTGTGCAGAAACATTCCCCCATGGAAAAGCGATTTCACCAAATTTAATGTGGAAATAAATCTTTTCTCCATTTTAGTTTCAGTAAATTACCTTTCTCCGAGGTTTTCATTGCTTTTTTGGAGTTTGTTTCTCTAGATCGACCCTGTAAGTGTCCTCCTCCTCTCCAGTTAATGAGGGCTTCTGAGTCTGAGTGTCCTTCACTCCTTCAAGACAGCTGACTGTTTACACGCACACACAAGAGGAAAATGGTCCAAGACTCCTCTTACTGCACATAATTAAGGACAATATGTTGTGTGCAGGGAATACATACAGTGTTCAATAACTCCGCAAACTTGTGTGTGTGTAACCAAACTGGACAAAACTTTCGGATGGGATCCCCGTGGAAAAACGCACTACTGTGAGATTCAAACATGGAACCTTTTAAACTCTTTTTAAAGTTATCCATCTACATCTGTTGCTTGTGTTTACTACCTCTGAAGTTACTCGCGCAGCTGGGTAAGTCAAAAACATCCCTTGATTGAATACTAGCGATGTTTCGAGTGCATGTGCGCGCGTTTAAAACGATCCGTGGCGCAGCAGATTGCGCTGTTGATGGAAATAAGGAGAATGGAGTTTTAGCAGTTGCACGTGCAACTTTTAAGCTTTGAATGTTGAAATGAAATGCTTGCGCGTTTATTCAAGCACTTAACATATTCCCATTTCAAAATGTCAAGTTTCTTAAACCTTGTGCACAAAAAACTATTTTAACTATTATTATTTTAATTTTTTACGTCATCATTCACGATGCTACTGTATTTATTAAATTATTTTTTATTTTGTTTTTATATTATTGTATTTATTTGTTTATATATACTGTATTCTACTACTTCTGAAAGTAGTAGACTTTATTTATCATTTGTTATTTTTTTATTATTTTTAAGGACAATTATTATTTTTATTTTATTATTTTTTATCATATTTTTTATTTATCATTTGTTTTATTATCATGTGTTCCTTTTCTGACTGTTTGTTTATTTGTTAACTTGTAAACATGCTCTCATTGTTGTTGTGTTTTATGTTAATGTGCAGGCTATTTTATTTTCGTCCTCATTACATGTTTAAAACATTGTTTATGCATAAAATTTTTGTCTGGATGCGTCAGGAACATGGTGTTGAGATAAATGTGCTTTCAATCCAAAGACATTGTTTTCATTAGTGCTCAAAATCCTGGTTCTCCAGAGGGATTGAGCATCTGTTTGAAATGTGAGCGAAACTTCGTTCTAACTCTGCGCACTGACATCCATTTGGGCACCAAATGGAGATTCTGTCTTCGTTCGAATAGAATTAACGTTCCCTGTGGAGAAAAAACTCTCTCTCTCTCTCTCTCTCTCTCTCTCTCTCTCTCTCTCTCTCTCTCTCTCTCTCTCTCTCTCTCTCTCTGTGCAGATGTTTTCAGCTGTCATTAGAGCAGTCAGTAGGTGAGTATTAAGCCTCAGGGGTGCAGTAATTGTGGGAATGTGAGCCTCATGATTATGGGGTCAAACTGATTAGTGAGGTTGTGATATCTTTACTGTCCTTTCCTCCAGCTCATGCCTCAGTGCCATTACAGGTTATAGACCAGTGTAAATGTTGGCAGGCATTCATGCAGTTTGAACAACTGGCCTGCATATCATGTATATCATTAAATTTGAGATTTTAAAAAATTTTTATAAATCAAGAGACCTTAACATTTTATAATAACTATGTTCATTTTTGGGAAAAAAATATATATATATTTTGTAGCCAATATCTTCTATCCATATCCTACAGTACCTTCTCAGACCACCAGGTGCACTGAAAATCTTAAGGGCCCGATATGCTCACAGCAACGTTCTTTTTCGTTCTTTGCTTAGGGGTAAAAAGAAGTACATCCCGATGCCACCTCTGAAAACTTTCCGGAAAAGTAAACACCTTCAAACTGCCGTTGGTACATGGTGATTACATTTAGACCAATGCTGCCCAAACTGTGGGCCGTATTGGTATTGCAGGGGGGCCGTAGCTAGTCCAAATCAATATATTAAAATAATTAAAATATTCCAATTGTTCTAAAATTAGATTTTTTTGAAAGTATGTAAGGTTAGTGTTATGGATTTAAATATATTTGTAAAGAATATTTACATCATCGTTCTCATAATTCTCATGAAATTCTTACAAACTTGTTAATAAATGTATTTGTAGGTAAATGTCGTTATATATTTTTTAACGGCAGGGTCGTGTAGCTTTTGCAATGTTTTTGGGGGGCCTTACCCCTCTTAAGTTTGGGAAGCTCTGATTTAGACGAATATCTAAATTAATTATAACAAAATAAACGCAACAAAAATGACAGTGGTGAGAAAACAGCAGTACAGAAAGCATCTGATCATAGCAATGTTTGCACAAGATCTGCAATGTCACGTCACGTTTATTTTTACAGTACTTTATACAATAGATTGCTTTAAATAAAGCAGGTTTACTGTATTAAACATGAAAAAACTGTCAGTATCGCTTTCAAGAGCCACACCTACCTGTTATGTCATCACCACGGACCAATGGTAGTTTAACGGTGTTTACTTTTCAGGAAAGTTTACTTCAGTAAACTGTTTCTAATTTCCGAAAACAAACTCCAAACGAAATTCGTTTCAGCCTTATTTTGTTCGAAATTAAAGTCACATTCGTTTGTTGTTCGATTACGCTTGAAGTATATCAAGGCCTTTAAGTGTAGCTGTAAATATTTGTGATTTGAGAAAGGTTATGGATTCAAATTTTGTGACACTTTTTTTTTTTAATCCAGTCAAAAATGATTTCAGCAGTTCATCTATGTTGAATCTATGTCAGGAATGGTTTAGTTTTCGATTGCATGTGACTAGAACCGACATTATTGTAATGAATATCATTAAAAGGTTTTGACAGGATTGTTTTTGTGGTGAACTATTTATTTTAGGTGTAATGCTAAAATTGCTTGGAGTTTTGAGGATAAACTAAGCTGTACGTAAGACATTTGGCTAAATCTCTCCATTTTTGAGACACAATGTCCTCCCATCGGTGTTCACACGTCAGACGAGTCCTTCTCTGTGATATTTCCTCAGTGCATCATCAGTGTTGACTTTTCAGCCTTTATTAAATGTCTGACAGCTGTGCGTTTCGGTCATGTGATCTCATCCCTCATAAGCCTCACTCAACAATTGAGTGAAAAAGAAATGTTAGTCCTCGGGGTTTGGGTGAAGCCCTTGACCGAGAGGAGGAAATGGATGAGTGCGTTTGCAACTGAGAAAGACTTAATATCAAGGACAGTTTCCTGTGGTCACTGATATTTCACAAACACAGCAGACCTAGACTCACCAAAGCATTTTTTGAATGAAAATATCTCTCTCTCTCTGGGGCTGGAGAGTGTGAATATCTGGAGCTGCTCCTCTCCTGCTGTGTAATCAGCTCTTCATTCAGCCGAGAGGCAGACTGTCACAACAGATAACTCACATTCACCAGCCCTGCATCCCTTCACACACACACACACACACACATTGACTGAACCTGTGTGAAAGTTCTCCAGCTTTAACAATCCTTAAACACTACATGCTTAAAATAAAGATTTTTTGCTGCTTGTTAGATTTAGCAGGATCCTTTTCATCGAATTTTTTTCCTCTGTAGGAGTCTTGAGTTGGCTATATAGTTTTGGCAGGTTAAAAGTCACCCATGTCTTTATATAACTTTATATCTCACATTTGCAACTTTGTACGGAGTTCATCCTGGTGATGGGGGGAAAAAATATTTTAAAGCTTTCGCATTTGCTCATAAAAGTTCCCTCAAAGAAACTTTATGTTTGAAACTGGCGATGGAAATAATATAAGATAGGAGGAAAACTGATATTTCGCTCTCACAAAAAAAGCTTTGTTTGCTCACAAAGCTTTTACGATCTCTCGAAACGTTTCGAAACTTTTCAAGCGAACGCAGAGCTGTAATGGAAATGACACTATTTCTTATTAAAACTTCATCTCACCATTAAAACTGTGTCTTTATCAACGTGGTCAAAGTTTAAAACTTTTTTAGCACAACGGTTGATTGACAGTTGAGTAGGTGGGTCTTTGTTGGAGTCCGGGACACTTTAAGATGCATTAGCATCATACAATCTCTGTATGTTTAATAATCTATGATATTAGGCTGTCAAACACTTTTTTGCTTCTTTCTTTTTTATTTAAATTTCACTTCTAAAAGCATCTGAAGACTTTTTTTCCATCTTCTCAACAGTCACTAGCTGCTGAGAGAGTGACAGCGTTCGCTTCTAATCCGAAGTTTTTAATGTATTTCCCTGGTGTGGAAGTGTCTGATATCCATCCCGTCCTTAAGTCAACAAATTAACTGGGCAGTCTGAGGTGATTACCCAGCAGCTCTTGTCCCAGCTCTTCTCTGGGGGCTGAAAACACGAGTGTTTGTGGAACCTTTGACCTTGTGTAGCAAGATTTGACTGTGGTTGTCACCCTTGCAAGTCCAGACGGATACCAAATGTGGATTGTTGTCTTAAAGAGGTTAAATATGAGCTTCTGAAACAACCTTTTCTGTTCAGATCTCCTCCACAGACAAAAAACCTCTGCTCTGAGTTTTGGAGAGATTTCTTTAAGGTTGAATGAATGATAGAATGAAATCTATTTTTTTTCTTGCATGTTATATGTGTTTGTTATCACTTTTTATTCTTCTTATTTTTTGAAATAATATTTTAAAATTTTATTTTACAATTGTGATGTCACTTTGCTTTTGTCGCTTTTAGATTTTTTTATGGGTGTTTTGTCAGTTTGCTGTTGTATAATATTTTTGATTTATTACAGGTTTGTGATATCACTTTGCTGTTTTCTCTTTTTTTATTTTTTATTTTTTTACAGTTGTGATGTCGCTTTGCTGTTGTCCCTTTGTATTTTATTTATTTATTTTTATTTTCTTTTATTTTACAGTTGTGATGCCGCTTTGCTGTTGTCCCTTTTTATTTTATTTAATTATTTTTATTTTGTTTTATTTTACAGTTGTGATGTCGCTTTGCTGTTCACACTTTTATATATGTATATGTATATATATATATATATATATATTTTACAGTTGTCATGTCGCTTTGCTGTTGTCCCTTTTTATTTTATTTAGTTATTTTTATTTTCTTTTATTTTACAGTTGTCATGTCGCTTTGCTGTTGTCCCTTTTTATTTTTATTTCATTTTATTTTACAGTTGTGATGTCACTTTGTTTTGTATTATTATTTGACTATAAAAAATATCAAAACAATACATTGAGGATTTCCATCATATGTCTTTCCAAATTGGTGAATGATGTGTTTGCTTGGAAAGTGAAGTTAGCACACAATATGCGTTGACTTTCATCACATCTTTTAAGGCTGCCACATTGAAACTCCATTACCTCCCCTTAAGAAACGTCCCTTCAAATCATCTCTGTATCTCCCCACCAAACCATTATTAAGAATTTATAAAATGAACACTTAAACGTCTCTATCTTCACCCTGCCCCATTACACCTCTAAGATACAGCTTAGGACGTAATTGCAGAGTAATGATCCTTGAATTAGGCTGGAAAGAGCAAGGCATTATGGACTCTAAACCAGCCGAGACATGATCTCATCAGCGCTCCAGTGGGGCAGAAAGCCCTCTCGGTCTGGCCTCGTCTTCCCTCTGCAAAGCAGACAGGATTAGAGGAGAGATTTTCTGCTCTTTTCCACGACGGTCAAAGGTCATCTGCTCTTATTCTTTATGAGGACTTTCTTTCAAGTGGTTGGTGGAAACATGTTCCTTTGAGCAAAGTTTGTAAATGAGAATCCACTGAGAGAAGATGTGTTAAACTAGATCTTCATTTTTTCAAATGAAAATATGAGCATTTACCCATGCAAAACTTGCTGATGCAATACTGGAGCATTGCTAGGTTGTTGCTAAGGTGTTCTTAGTGGTTGCTAGGGCATTGTTAGGTGGTTACTGAGGTGTTCTTGATGGCTTTTGGATGGGTCAAAGTGTCTCTGTAAAGTTTTGGTACATAGATATGGCTTAGTGGAAGCTTTTTTTCTGCTTATTTATGATTTGTCAGACAAGTCCAATTTATTAGGGTTCTTTTGTATTTTGTATTTTTTAAGACTACAAATCGCCATTGTAGACTCTGGAATCAATGATAAACAAATGATGCTACAACATTTTCTCCTTTTATATTTATGGTATGAATATGATGTGACACAGTTGATGTTTAATAACAATTGCCAGTTGCTTAATTTTAAGGCGTAATGATGTCCAGCTATTGTGGTATGGTGTTTTTATTATTTTATTTTATTCTATTTTTTTTTCTAAGCTACATTTGTCTAAACATATATGTTTTTGTTTTGTTGCTTTGATTTTATATTTTGTTTTGTTGTTTTGCTTTTTTCTCTTTGTTTTGTTGTTTTGCTTTTTCTTTTTGTTTTGTTGCTTTGTCTTTTTGTTTTGTTTTGCTTTGCTGACTGTTTTTGTTTTTCCTTTGCTTTTTCTTTTACATATATGCTTTACATATATGTTTTTGTTTTGTTGCTTTGATTTTATATTTTTGTTGTGTTGTTTTTCTTTTTTCTTTTTGTTTTGCTTTTTCTTTTTGTTTTGTTGCTTTGTCTTTTGTTTTGTTTCTTTGTCTTTTGTTTTGTTGCTTTGTCTTTTTGTTTTTTTGTGCTTTGCTGACAATTTTGTTTTGTTACTTTTCTGAAATTATTACCAAGTGAAAGTCCTTTGTACTGCCTAAAGTCAACATTTTCCTTCTAGTCCAGTTTGTCTATAACGACTGCTATCTGTCCTATCTCAACTTCCACTATCTACTATTGGCATGTTCATGGGGAGCATTAGAGGATTACCAGTGTTCTGTTGGCCTCAGGCATCCTAAAACAAAAAGTGACACAAGGGCTGTCGCTCTCCCTTACCTGCGTAATTAGCCACGATGGTGACATCCGACCCACTTCAGCTCTGAGATATCGGAAGGAGAACGGTAAGGTGTTACAGATGCGCTGTCTGAAGAAATGGCAAGGGATTAAAAAGGTTTTAGCCTGAAAGTCACACGGCTATTTTTGTCCCTCCGTTTTGCCATGAGTCCCAGACACACATCGCCGATTCTGCCAACCTTTGCGGCGTAAAGTTATGAGCAAAGAAAAGGGGGTCAGAAAAAGGTGTGTTATTTTTACTCCGGTTAAACGTCTGCCGCTGAGGAGGTCACGTTAACCCCCATTTGGGTTTTAATGAACCTGAGTGACGTTTTCAAGCCACTGTAATGACACAGTTTTCGACCTTCTCCTTCGCTGTTGTCTTCTGAGCGCTGACCTTTGTCTTTGCCGAAAGGTTGTTTTAAACTCTTTCATGAATATAAAAGGTTGTAATTCAGGGAAACAGGCCTTTGTTTGATGGTGTCCTTGGTTCTTCCAGCTCCAGAGTGCTATCCCGGTGGATACAGGACCTTGAGGAATGCATATCGTAGCGTTGACTTTGACTCTACTGAACTTCAGAACACGGCAATACAGGATCTGATCTGTGACCATTCGCTGACGCCCGGATGGTACCGATTTTCCATAAACAACAAACCTGCAGAGATGCCGACACGATGCGTGGAGGTGAGCGGTCTCAGATCAGTTCTGACCTGTTTCCAAATCGCAGTTTCTTGATCTCTGTCTCTTTTTGTAGATGAACCGCTGTGGTACACAGGCTCCGGTGTGGTTGTCTCTTAAGGACAGCTCTCTTCCGAGGCCCGGAGAGGTCAAGCAGCTTTCGGCCTGTGCCACGTGGCAGTTCTTCCATGGAAGCACCAAAGACTGCTGCCTTTTCCGCATCCCAATCTCGGTCCGGAACTGTGGCGAGTTCCTGCTGTACTTCCTGCAGCCGACACAAGGCTGCATGGGATACTGCGCAGAAGGTACAATTACATGACTCATTTTTAATACTTTAATTTCGAAAATCAATACTGAATAACTTTATTTTACATGTAGTGAATATTGTGAAATCATGTCCAGGTCACATTTCATCCCATAAATCAAGAAAAAATATATTTGATTTTATTATGTTTTTTAATGAAGCAAACAAACAAACAATTTAATATTTTATTATTATTATTATTTATTTTTTCATGATTTTTTCTTGATTATTATTTTTATTTATTTATACTATAAAATGTCAAAGTATAAACAGGAAGTGTTCATCTTCTGGCAAGCCCTAAATAAATATGTGATTTAATGAAAAAATTGTATTTAGAGAAATTTATTTATAAACAAATTATAATAGTATAAATAAATAATTATGAAGCATTAAGACTAAATATATTTTAATACTGAGAACTTATTTTTATCACAAATTTTCCCATGATTTTTTTTTTACTTTACATTGTATGAACCATTTACATTTTCTTTAATTAACATTATTTTCAATGGTTATTTTCAGTAGCTTTTAATAATATCTGTATATATATATATATATATATATATATATATATATATATATATATATATATAATTTATTTTTAATAATTAATTTTTTCTAAATAAGCATAAATTAAAAGATACTGTGATATTACAAGAATTACAACCATGATATTTAGTGTCATTATTTTTCTCTCAATACAGTGATTACACTGAATGTTGGCGAAAATGTCAGATAGTCATGAAAATAATGTCAAAATAATAATAATAAAATAGTTAATTGATGTTATGCCAAATATAACGCAAAATCTAATGGTGATACCGCAAATGTGATGTTTGAAATGAAAAGGCAGAATTAAACGTAGTTTGATCCTCTAGCGCAGGGGTTTTCAAACCTGTCCTGGAGCACCCCCAGTCCTCTACATTTTGTATGTCTCCCTTATTTGACACCCACTTCAGGTCTTGTCGTCTCTGCTAATGAGCTGATGTCTTATAAAATGTGCAGGGCTGCGGATTCTCCAACTGATCCTTGCAATTGATTAGGATTAATCTTAGTGACACAATCTACCTGTAATAGACTTTAAAACATACAGCAAGACTTGCACCAGTAGAAGAAACAATGAAAAGTTTCTGGCCTATTTAATCCTACATCTGTGGATGTTCCCTGTGCAACAGCCCCGAGAGAAATTACCAACTTGTTGTATGAATGATCAATATTTCTCTTCCTCTGGCCATGTTTCCTTTCTCACTTTCTCAAACATCTCTTAGATCCATATAAATAACTGCATCATCAACCGTGTATGAGAGTATTCGGGTCATTTTTTGTATGGGATCAATTTCTGATCACTAAAGTTCCACAGGGGAGCAAATCAGAATTCTGGATTCATGTAGCAATATTTCACGGATTTATGACACTTCCATGACGGCTACAGGAAGAAGGAATTTTTGGGGGGTTTTAAAGTTTTGGCAAGGGATGAAAGTCAGGGCTTCGATACACAGCATAATGTGTTTGAACTCACAGACAAGCCAGACTTCTCTTTTTCTGCCACAAAATTAAGGCATAAATAAAGGGTTTGTTTATTTATAGACAGGAAGTGTTATGCATCATGGGGCTGACCCTCTAGCAAAAAAAAAAAAAAAGAAAAATTTATTCAAAACAAAAAACATTTATAGATTTTTGGGGTCATGACATGGAGTTTTTGAATATATTAATGTTTCTCAATATAATGTTAATAAAGCTTTTTGCACACACAAAAACAAATATATTTGTGAAAAACCATCATTTACAGACAAAGTTTATGAAATCATTTACTTACAGTTTGTGATGCAGCTGCTGTCAGATCCAAAACAGCTTCATCTTGCCTTCATAGACAACTCTCCATTACACTGTGCCTCATTTACCAATCAAAATGCTCCGAATAAACATATAATCCTCTGACGCGATCCGGGTCACCATTAAAATTACCCGTCCACTTGTGATATGCTTCTGAAGTCTGTAGAGAGATGCGAATGGGCTGTTTAAACCGGACGCTATATAATAGTCTTTCAGTCTTTCATTTTTCCTTTTGTCGACGGACTCAAGTGCGTGGAGTATGTCTGAAACTGAACGTGGATCTGTATACTGTGTCTAGTGTAGACAGCATCAGTGATTATAATTGTTTCTATTTGTTTTTGGGGCAACACTCACATCCAGTGTCGGCAAATGTCAGACATAATTGACTGAACAGCAATGGGCAGGGCCTATGCTGCGATGACATATAGCTATTCATCAAAGTCTTGCTGTGGAGGCAGTAATATGCAAATGTATCTGCCCGTGTGACATCACAGATCACCCAATATCAAAACCAGCCATTTTTGGAGCTTGAGTAAATCATTGCTTTGTTTATATTGAACAGGACGTTTTAAGCTATGAAACTAATGGTACAAAGACCTCTTATATGTCAAAAGATCAAGGCAAATTTGATTTTTTATGTCATGACCCCATTCAATATTTACTTATTTATATTTTAAGAGTACAAACAGGAAGTTTTAAGACTTTTTGACTTTTTTTTTAGCTGCTTCACAATACACACCTAAGTCCTGTCCACCTGGTGAAACAGAAGTTAACGGTGTATGTAGGGGTAAGTTATTTTCAATTTTATTTTTGATATTTTTCATCCCTGTATTTATATATCTTCTCATGATCATGTTTTTCTCCTCTGTGAAGCAAACGCTCCCTCACTACCTTCAAAACCCCTGGTGACTCCAGAGCTGGTCGGCAGCAGCGTCCACCTCCGATGCTCCTTCATTGGGGTGACGTCACCGTGGCCGGTGGGGTATCAGGTGGTGTGGGCGAGATACTCCTCCAACACCATGAAGGTGGAGATCAGACGAGACACAACAACTCGACTCTACTCACTGGTTGAGATGGACGGAGTTCACTTCAGACTGGGAGAAACGGTAAAAGAAACAATTTCAGAATGTATTTTTATTGTAAAATTTAATTTAGAATGTCAAATTTTGCTTAGGATGTATTAAGAAAGATAAAAAGGGCTACATTGTTCAGTAAACTGCTCTAAAATAACCCAGTGTTACACAAAGACCCCACTCTAATGTTAATGTTGGTAACCCCACCAACATTCAAATCTGATTGGTCCAAAATCCTGCTGCACTAAATCCATGTCTGCACATTAAACATCATATATGTTCTGATTGGCTGTGATTTTACGGCTTCAAACTGTGTTAAGATAAGACTATAGTTATGTTTCTGTTCATGTTGAACATTTATTTTAAATGAAAAACTGGAATAACATCAAAATAATTTGTGGATCAAACTCTTTTCCATATCATGTACTCTAGAAAGCATTACAGCCACAGATGAATTACTCTAACAAACATCATGTTTGCTAATGATCTGTGAATTATTCAGTCACATGACATTTTTGTGCACATTTTGGGATCTCATAAAAGAAAAAAAACACTCTGTAAGGAAACATCAAGTTTCAAAATTCAAAAAATGCGCATGTAAAAAGTGTATGCGCTCATTGAGGCAGATACATTTTTTTAATCTGATCAGAAGATATGCGCATACACTATGATGGAAACACATTTACAGAATAAATCCTTTGTTTCGCAACTGCATGGGTATGATTGGATAACCAGCAAATCAGTTTCATTCCACAGCATCTCAAAAGTTGGTTTGATCATTCTGAAAAGCCTGAGCCAAAGTCTGTCATCAGAATGGTTTGATTTAATTCCCTCCAAAAATGTCTCACATGATTGCATTCCCAAACAACAGCATCCGAATGCAAGATCACTTGACAGAGTTTATTGTGTTTTGCTTGCATTCTCTGAGGCACAGGCAATTTATGATGGAGAAAATAGAGCCACAGTGGCTTCCCCACTTCCCTTCAGTGGCTACTTTTGATATGAAACAGTCTCAAATTTCAAATTTTGACATTTTTAAAGATATCTAAACAATAAATACCAAATAGTGGCTCTTTAATGTGTCGTGACAGATCACTGTAGCTCCTTCAATCGGCTCGTGAATCGATCATTTCTTCATACTGGTTCATTTATAGCATCAAATAAACATGAATGGACATCAGAAGGAATGTTGTTTCAAGCACAGAAAGATGTGAGTACACACAATTTTTCAAGTTCAAGTCCACCGACTTTAATCTACTAACTGCTTTGTTGGACAAAATGGTGGATTTGGGGTTATGATTGGTTAGATCGCCTGTCAATCAACCTCCCTATTCTATTGAACACAGATAATGGAAACATTGGTTTATTCGCAAATGTTTTGTGCGATATTCTAATTATTCGCATAAGTTCAATTCTTAACTTTGGCTGGAAACTAATTAATAAAACATTTGCACTGTTTTATATGTAAACTGAACTAAAATCAATCATACTTTTGCATGTTTTTTGTTTGCTTGTTTGTTTATTTGCTTTAGCTTCAAATTTTTCAGCAGAGGTAGAAATACATGTGAATTGTCAAAATGACAATTTTTTTCTCCCTCTGGCGTAATGCGCTCCAGACAGCCATTAAACTCACTTCTCACCAGACCAAGAAAGGAAAGGGTCTTTTGTGAGGACCGTCTTTAGTCATAATGCTCTTTGACCTCTTGTATGAGTTCAGAAAATGTTCCAGCAGAAGCGAGATCGGGTCAAGAAAGAGTAAAGGTCAAATTGAGGCCACTTGTATACAAACCATAAATAACACTGAGGCGGAATGTTGTCTAAAAGTTTTGATTTAGTTTTGATTTCATTCCTATTTGTTTGTTCTGACGTGAAATTTGAAGGAGGTTTGAAGACTGAGTATGAGATGTGCTTTGCTACCTGTGGTCACTAAAAACCCATGTGTTTTTACATCACAGAGGCCTCCGTTCTAGAAACAACATCATTCTGGTTTGGGTTGTGAGGTTCTCTTAAACATGTGTCACAGCTGGGCTTAGTCAACCACACACACATATATACAAACACACCTTGAGCTCTCCATAATTCCCATATACAGGCAAAACAGACCTGAAAATCCTTCATACACACACAAAAGGACATTTAAACAAACATAGTTCGTTTCAGTGCAATATATGGTATTAAATGGAATGTAAACGTTCATCAAATACATTATGAAACTTTTTTTTTTTTTTGATTTCGGCCCCTAAGGGTTTTTTTATTATTATTTTTTTTTTGTGTAATGAATGGTTCCTTGTATATTATATTTTTTAATCATTTATTTATTTTTTAATTTTTTTTATTATGAATACATCCATTATTATGAACAACATATGCCATTACATTATATTAATTGTTATTATTTTTATTACAGTGTTATCTATCTATTTTAAAGCCATATCAGCAAGGCTCCCTATATATTAATAATTTATTACAAATGAAGTATTTAGGTTATTTTATGTAACTAAATATTATTTTAATTATTTAAATGATTAAATAATAAAAGCAATAAAAATACAAAAAATAATATTGTGTTTAATCAATAAATAAATATATATAATAAAAAATTATATATATATATATATATATATATATATGTATGTATGTGTGCTTTTATTATTATAATTATTATTAATAATAATATTTATATTTTTAATTCCATATCAGCAAGGCTACATTCACATATATCAATACAATTATTACAGATAAGTTATTTTTAATTATTTATTTATTATTTTCATTGTTAAAATCAGTGCAATAAAAGATCAAATGTATCTATAGTTACTGAATTTTTGGCAGCGCTCCATCAGCATGACCTTCATGACAGTCTGGTTTGATTGACAGTTCTCCTGCAGTGTGTCCACCTTCCTGTTAAACTCCTCCAGCCCGCAGTCGGCGTCTAAAGAGAGCGCTGGGTTTTTCGCGGGAATTAAGGTAAATCCGGTTATATCTAATTCTTTATAATTATGATGGATAATACGTTATCTACAATGCCTGAAGCTATAATTACTGGCTAAATACACATTGCAACATTGCAAATATTATGTTGCATAAATATATATGTCTAAAAGAGATATATGATCATGTTTGACACTTTTTCTGCAGTTTGTTCCAGATGTCCTCTACGTCCGTGAGGATGCTAAAAAGCATGTTTTGAGTATACACAGCACAGTACCTATTCCTTGCCATGGGTTCGAGCATAACCGCTGGTGCAAAGTGTCTCTTGCTCTCAACGTACATGAATCAGGTGTGTGTATATTAGTATGTAAGTCACTGACAAACACTGGGATTCTTTTATGTAGACTTTAAGATTCTTTGAAACGATACATATTATGGTTTATTTTGTCCGAATACTGATACAAATTTGTATTCATAAAATATTAAGCTTTGAAAGTGACCCGATGAGTCTGAATTATCCTTTTGCTCCCAAGAGTATTTTGTCGTTGTGTTTTCCCTTTCATTTGAGAAAGTATCTACTGATAATCTCTGTCTGAATGTCTCAGACAATGTAGTCATCGAGGTTTCAAACGTGGCCTTATCATCCTGCTCGGTCGAACTGCTGTCCCAGCCCTGTCGAAACAACGTCTGTGCTCAGGGTACCGTGACTCTCACCGCTGTTACTGATTTCACCCGGGACGGGAACCGGGCCAGCTTCCTTTCCATTCAGCCTGCCGAAGGCACCCCTCGCCTCTGGAGAGGTTACAACCCTCCTGCACTGAAGGTTAGCGAAATTTTAGCATGCATCTCAAAATGCAATATTAGTCGCTTGAGTGGTTTTGTACTTAATTAATATCTTTAATTTAATAAGACAAAATTCTCTTTGAAATGCCCTTCAGGACAATGAAGTGCTTGAGACTGCAATGTACCTACATCATAATGTTTTCACGGGGATTTGTCATTGTCAAGTTTTTTTTTACAACTTGACCCATGATGTACTATTTTGATTCTTCTTTTCACATAAAAATAAGTACAGTACACTGTAAAAAATCATTCTCGAGTACAAATATCTAAATATTCTTAGATACATTACAAAAGAAACAAGATACAAAAATCAAGATACATTTACTGTAAAAACAAAATAATCTTGTATTCCCTTTGAATTAAGATACATTTTTTTCTGACCCCATTGGTAATTATTTTGTCTTCTTTTAAGCACAAAAATACTTCTCAAAACAAGACTTAATATCTTAAGTAATTTTACTTCTCAAGTAAATGTATATTGATTTAAGAAAGTTTAGATATTTGTATTGGAAAACTAGACAAAAACACTAAATCATTTTGCAGTGTAGAAGTAGTAGTAGTGTAGTGTCCAGTCATGGTTAGCTTTTTTGTAACCCTCCAGACTTGAAATATACTGTGACTCGGCTTTACAGCTCTCATAATTGACCCCTGCTGAAAGAAAGAAAGAGCCTCTAATAAGCCCGACACCTAAAGGACAGACAAGAATGCGGTAGTTCAGAAGGAAAGAAACGTAAACACACATAGATCGTCAGTCTTCTTAAATAATGTGTCACCACCGGCCCCAGACCACCATCTGTGTTGTCTGTAAACATGAAAGCCACTCAGTGCCCTTTAATAATGGGAAGAGACTGTACTCTTCTGAGCTATAATTAGGCTAGAGCCGGCATAGCTCCGCAATGATTATCCCCATCAATGGCGTCTAAATTGCGAATGTTTTGAGAGCATAGCAACTCTAAGTTAATTCTCTAAAGTGGTCATTTTTCTATATAGGCAGTTAGAATTTGCTCTGCAAAAAACTGCCAGTATGAATGCATCATTAACGATGTGTTCTTTTTTCTGAATGCAGATCACAGTTCAAGATGTTCCTACAGCGATCTGTTACTCCCTGACTGACCCTCACATCATTACATTTGATGGAAGGTAAAATGTTTTTAAGATCCATTTGTTTTTTTAGCTTAACTAGTGAAACATTGTGCTTACAACTCCAAGGTCATGGGTTCAATTCCCAAGAAACACAGTGAATTTACTGAATTTAGCTTTTTATTTCTCCATTGGCATTTGCACTGGATGTTTTGAATTATTCTACATTGCCTATGATTATTTTGTGACTTTTACAAGAAAAGTGCTCACATGTTACATTTTCAGGTAATGAGACAGGAATGTAAAGGTCACATAGATTTCAGATTTGTGTGGCTCACTCTTTGAATTTTGCTTGAAAAGACGGATCTTTATGAAAGTTTATCACAGTTCAAGATGTTTCAAATGCTACCTGTGACTCCCTGACCAACCTTCATGTCTTTTCCTTCTTTAGCTCAACTAGTAAAGCATTGCTCTAACAGCTAACAACAATACGCCAAGGTCATGGGTTTGATTCCCAAGGAACACAATGAATTTACTGAATTTAGCTTTTTATTTCTCCATTGGCATTTGCACTGGATGTTTTGAATTATTCTACATTGCCTATGATTATTTTGTGACTTTTACAAGAAAGGTGCTCAAATGTAACATTTTCAGGTAATGAGACAGGAATGTAAAGGTCACGTAGATTTCAGATTTGTGTGGCTCACTCTTTGAATTTTGCTTGGAAAGACGGATCTTTATGAAAGTTTATCACAGTTCAAGATGTTTCAACAGCAACCTGTGACTCCTTGACCGACCCTCACGTCTTTAAAGCATGTAAAGCATTGCTCTAACAGCTAACAACAAAACGCCAAGGTCATGGGTTCGATTCCCAAGGAACACAATGAATTTACCTACGGCTTTTTATTTCTTTCTTTGACATTTGCACTGGACGTTTTAAATTGTTCTATAGGCTGTGATTATTTCGACATTCAGTAAGTTACAGTAAGTATGACTTTTACATGACAGATGCTCAAATGGTACATTTTCAGATAATGAGACAGGAATGTAAAGGTCACTTTGAATTTCAGATTTGTGTGGCGCAGATTTAGTACTTGTACTCTTTGAATTTGGTCCAGGAGGAGGTATCTTTATGAAAGTGTATGGGAACTGTCCTCATTAGTGAATATGTCCTTGACAGACGCCGGCCCTGTGCCACAATTTCCTCTAGTAGAGAGGCACATATTGCCCGAATGGACAGTGGATATGGATTTAAACGTACACTACGGCTAGATGTATTGAGTAATGTGTGTTTACAGTGATGCCGAACATACAGAGCAATAACCCCAAAGTATCACAGTCACCATTAAAGTAAATGATGCTGAAATTGTCCTGTGAAAATTACTGCCTCTGTTTCGCTCCCTAAATTTCTTGCTCTTTTTTTATCTTACAGTTCTTTTTAAATGGACTCCTTCTTCCTGCCTCTCCTCTACTTTGCCATTAAGTTCAAGTAGTCCTCTGAGATGTTGTATTCAGTTACTGTCTTGTCTTTAAAGGTTTTTAAGTGCAAACTGAATTTCATCTGTTTTACTTTATAACACAGCAAAACAGAACACAGAAAAGAAACAAGATAACTTTCAAACTTGGGAGCAATACTGGACGAAGCTGGATGTATCTATTTGTGTATCGTTTGACATCGCCAATGTTTGGTATGACGAACAAACTACAGTAAGAATTAGAATGTAAGTACTAAACGGTTGTTGTTCCACCCAGGCGCTATGAGAACCAGCAAACAGGCACGTTTTTGCTTTACAAGAGCACAAAGCGTCTGTTCGAAGTCCACACAAGGCAGTGGGATTGTGGGAGCCGACATTACGCTGTGGCGTGTACCTGTGGCGTGGCTGCTCGAGAGGGCAACGAAGTTGTGACCTTTGACATGTGCAATGGGCAGCTGCAGGAAACACGCCCGCACTTGTCCGTCAAGGCCTTGGGACCATCCGTGACCAATCATATTAAGATCCACGAGACGCATCAAGGGAAGAAAGTCACGGTACGGTTACATTCCAGTGCTGTGATAACTAATAATATTGAATTAACGTGGATTGGTTTTCAAAATGAGAAAGATAGACTTATGCTGCAGTGAAGATTCAGACAAAACAATCGAATCAAAGAAAGATTGTGTTTCTGAACCAAACCTATTGCAACTTGCAGTATTAAATATATTCGATTTGACAGAATACACTATAGACCAGATGAAACCTTATAGACATGCAAACTCAGGAAATCTCAGTCATGCTCACTGTGAAATGTATACAGTTCAAGTTCAGGACAAGCAGATTTTCAATTTCTTGGCAAAACTGTCTGAAAACTTAACAGAGATCTTATCTGTTTTGAAAAGAGTTTGTTTTCCCTACAAAAGGATTTTAAACTTCGGTCTCAACAGACCATCGGTCTGTCAGTGCGCAGATGTTGTCATTGTTGCATCGTGACAGTTTGAATGAGCAAGTGTTTTGTGATGACTAAATTTATGTAAATTTGTTATATTCTGATGTAGACTCTTGACAAATCACAATTAATGTCCCTAATGTCCTCGTAACCAGCTGGCAGGGAAATGGGATCCTTTACTAACATGTGTATTTATTCTATGATTGAAGTTGGAGTAAACTAAATCTGATAAGGTAACTGATGAGGTCATGATTTCAGATGTTGGATTTTAAATCTAGTGTAAGTGGACAGACAGTGAAATATAAATACATATTTGCATAAATAAATTAATAATAAATCAATAAATTATAAATCATATTTTTTTTATAAAATATCAAATATATCAATAATAAATATAAATGTAAAGCTTTTTTTCTTTGTAGAATTTGTACCAGTTTCCTTTTCCCTTTTCTTTTTAGAAAAATAAAGTACTGTACTTGACACGACCCTAAACACTTGCCTTCACAAGTCAACATGGCCTGATTTTGAAGATGATTTTGGTTTAATATTTAGCGTTAAATA
Source organism: Zacco platypus (assembly GCA_038088235.1). Classification (NCBI taxonomy): domain Eukaryota; kingdom Metazoa; phylum Chordata; class Actinopteri; order Cypriniformes; family Xenocyprididae; genus Zacco; species Zacco platypus. The sequence continues at coordinate 35,627,545 of CM076086.1, read as the reverse complement.
TATAAAAAATTTTGTTTGACCCCCTGCAGATCGTTTTTGCTTCAGGGGCATTTGTGCGAGCAGACGTCAGTGATTGGGGAATAAGTCTGTCCGTCAGGGCTCCAAGTCAAGACTTTAACGCCACCAGAGGCCTGTGCGGGTTATTTGACCGGAACAGCCACAATGACCTCCATCATCCTGCAGGCACAAGCCACCGTGACAAAGACCTAGTGGAATTCATTCAGGGCTGGAGGTGAGTGATGTTTTTACAACATCCATATAATCTATATTTTCAATAGAAACACTATATGGTACTTAAATGATCTCTTGAGTTTAAAATGGGTAATAAATCTAGTCAGAACTAGAGCCGTTGTGAACTGGGCCTCTAAGGTCCTCTAATGAAGGACTCTTCAAGTCCAGTTCTGGAGGGCTGGTGTCCTGCAGACTTTAGTACCGATCCCAATTTAACCCACCTGTAATTCTTCAAGTAATTCTGAACACCTTAACTTGTTTGTTTTGGGATAGAGCTAAACTCAGCAGAACACTGGCTCTCCAGAACTAGAATTGAAGAGCCCTTCTTTAACGTGTACCTGTGGAATTAACTGACGGTGCAGGTCCAAAAAATTTGCTATAATGCTGGCAAGAATTCTGAAAGACCTAAAAGACATAAATATATGCAGACAGATGTATGAAAATTGGCACAAGTTTAAAAACTCAAAACTTCCGTAAAAGAAACCCAACAAATAGAATAATTAAGTGACTTGGAGAGTAGGGGCCTGTACCATGAAGCCGGATTTCAGATTAGGCTGCGCCAATCCTGGGTTTTAGGTACTATGAACGTGACTTGGCTTTTAGCGGTGTTCATCCTCATACTAACTTACTCTCCACTGCTAACCTGCTCCAGGGCAGGTTTTGTTCTGGATAAGAGATCTCAAACCGAAATTTGACCAATCAGATGTGAGCAAAGTGTCACTGACACATCCAACGTAATAAAGTCACTCCCCCAGTTTCTCGTCCTCCAAATTAAAGGTCACTATATAGTAGAAACATATATTTAATGATGAAATTGTCTGGCTTTAATGATAATTAGAATTATTTTATGATTTAAATATGATTTATATAATTATTATATGATCTATGTTATTATTAATCCATTACATACAAGCAATGTTAGTTTAACAGTTATGATTAAGCATTTATTTTAAATGAATATTAATATAAACAGAGCATATGTAATATAAATAAGCTGTAGAATCAATAGATGCCTCTTTAAAAATGGTCACATGTGACCTTACATGTTTGAGTCTCTATCTCTATATATTATCAACTAAACTAACTTCACAAGTTTCACTTGCACTGATAGAGCAAGATAATTTATTTCATTTGTCCTCTTTCATGGACAAGTATTTTCTTTAGTGTTAATGCATTTAAATTCTTCATTTTCTTAAATCTTTTAACCTTCAGCAATGGAGCTTTGAGTCGCGTTGACTCTCTCGCGAGAAGTGAACCACAGTTTCTCTCTGTTGCAAGGCATGTGATTAGCTGTTTGCCACTGATTTCACACATTCGTGTGCACGCACTCTACAAACTCAGGATCAAAGCCTGAGTTGACAGAGAAAGTTGATGATCAGCATCAAGGTACCAACAAAGCCAGATTGGAGTGGTTTGGTTTTGTCAACTTGAAACTAATCCTATAACCCTGAGTTTGTTCAACTACCATCATGGAATCAGGCCCCAGTTCTGCTTCAGATTAGAGTTTGCATCACCATTTAACCTTGATTTGCTCGTTTTAATGTCAAATATAATTAAAGTAGAGGAAAGTCTCTAATCTAATGGGCTAACCTTTCTCGAACTCTAAATCCTCTCTTGACGCAGTGCTTGAGGGCTTAATTCAAAGGCTGATTTGAGACAGTCATATTTTTGTTTTATTTCTCCGTGTCAGGATCGCGCCTGGGGAGAGCCTGTTTGACAGCACGCCACCTGCCGTGGATGAGGAGATAAAGTGGAATTTCTGTGCTTGTCAAAAGGGATACAGCCTGTCCCTCCATTCAACGCGCACCTCTGAGGGCCTATTAAACCCACCTCCCGTCTCTCGCTGTCTATCTCATGACAACACAGATTACACGTCCCTGTTCCCCTTCAAAGACACCACTGCCGAGTATGTCGTTAAACCCATCTCTGCCCGTAACGTCCAGAAGCGGGAGACATTGGCTGAAATGTCAGAGTTAGCCCAGATGAAAGGTGCTAAACTGAAGTCTCAGGTGTCCCAAGGTCAGGCAGACTACTCTCCTTCTGTAGAGGAGTTGGAATTGGACTCATTATTTAAAGTTGATGCTACTCACTTGAATGAATCTAAGGTGCCCTTACTAAGTTCAGGTGGAAGGCCTAAGAGACAAACCCTTGACTTTCTGCCTGTTTACACCATCCAGGCCCTAAGCCAGACCGACTTCGAAAGTTTTGCCTACTTCTTTCCAGATGACCACCGCTCTTCCAGCCGTCCAGCTGCCCAACCTTCCTGGCCGACACCTAGTGGCCTCACTTCTGCCAAAGCTTTGGAAATCTGCCAATTGGCCTTGGCGAACTCAACTGTGGGCAGGGTATGCAAGAGTCTGCTGGGTCGGCGCCTGGAAGAAGCTGTGGATCTCTGCATCCTGGATCTTCAATTGAAAGATGATTTGGCCTGGGAGGACGCCCTCATGCCCTTCCTGGAAAACGAATGTGAGAGAAAGTGGCTGGAGAACCGGACCCATCGTTCTCAAGAAGCTTCCAGACCATTGGCAGATATTGCGACTGCCCTACGTTGTCCGAACTTCTGTAACGGGAACGGACAATGTGAACAGTGGGGATGTCAGTGTTATCCAGGCTACAGCTTTCACGACTGCAGTCTCACAATCAGTAAGTGATCGGTTTAACATCCGTCTGTTGCTTCAAATGTGGTCCCCAGGGATCTTTGATTATCAGAAACACTCCGGGCTTAACATATGCAAAATATCCAGCCATATGTGGTATCACTACATGTTTTGTGTGAAATACGTGCCGGGGGTTATGGAGTTTGAGTTGGGACCACAGTTGTATATCAAAGTTGTCTTTGAGGTTTTGTTTAGGTGGCCTGGGGAAAGTGTACATTTGTTCTCACTCTCAGTGGACATGATGGAGTCTCATCCATCAATCCTTTATTGAATGTTTGAAAGTTTTCTACAAAGGATGTGTGGTCCAAGAGGTTTTATTGATCAGAGGTTGTTCATTCACAGCCCAGGTGACTTTGTTAATGTCGATTCTGTTAAGTATCAACTTTAAGGTGTTTCTCCTAAAGTGTTTTATAGTTGAGACGCAAATTAGACAATTGTTGACATAAATTAAGGGTGTAAAGACATAAAATCAAAGTCAAATGTAGTAAATCTTAGATAATTTGGTCTTGGAAAAATTTGATGAGAATATGGCAAGCCTTTCTGATTTTTATTCATTCTCAGGATATGAACTTGAGATATCAACAATTACATTTTCACTAGTTAAAATGTTGATTCTTGATGCCAGGAATTAGATTTCCACTAGTAACAATGCTAATTTTTGATATCAATAATTACATTTCTGCTAGTAAAAACTATACTTCTTGATATCTGTAATTGTATTTTCACTAGTGAAATCTCACCATATAGGCCTCCATTCAAACTCTTTTGTTGATATTAATAATTAAATTGTTGATATCAAGTATTGATTGTTGATATTCAGTTGTTGATTGTTGTCAATCAACAATTTAATTTCAGATATCAAGAATTAAATTCTTGATATCAAGAATGTAATTGTTGATATCAGAAATTCAATTGTTGATATCAAGAATTCGATTGCTGATATCAAGAATTCAAAAAGAGTTTAAATGGAGGCCTATATGGTGAGATTTCACTTGTGAAAATACAGTTACAGATATCAAGAAGTATAGTTTTTACTAGTGGAAATGTAATTATTGATATCAAAAATTGTCATTGTTACTAGTGGAAATCTAACTGTTGATATCATAAGTTCATATCCTGAAAATGAATAAAAGTCAAAACGGCTTGCCATATGAGAAAGTTAATTTTGAGATGTTTAGAATCTCAGTAGATCTAAACATAGCATTTTGAAACCCAGGAGGAGACTCTTATGAGAATATTAGGTTCTTTTTCTATCTCAGGAGAGGTTCCTTTTCCAAATCCTTGCAATATCACTTCCTGATCCTTCTGGTAAAGCAGGTGAAATGTGTGCAATACACTGCATTTTGAAGAAAATGATGAACAGATTATTTTTTATTGCACAAATGACAGTTGACAAATTCAGCAATTTATCATTGCATTTACAGGCAATGTTTTTTAAGTGGAGGACAGTCTGGTGCAATGTGATGTTGTATCTCTATGGGTCAGTACTTTCACTGCTCTTTTTGCCAAATGTGTGTGATTACAATCCTGTACATTGGCTCAAGTACAGTGTTCACTACAGCTGCCATTACCAGATGGTGACCAAGGTGGCAGAGCATTTCTGTGGCATTAGATTAATTTTTTTCCTATGCCAGCTCTTTTCATCAAGTATGTATTTTTGGTGTCTTGTTTGTTGTTTGCTTTCAGTTCCTTTTAATTATATTTGTTTTGGATGCTGTTGTTCTGCATTCCTTTTCTTTACACTCCACCGAAGAATAATTTCCTGCTCCTTCAAGCATGTCTTCAAAGAAACCGCAGATGGCGTGCGTTTGTGCAAGTGTGTTTTTTATTGATAATATGAATTATTTGAATTGATGTATGGAGCTCCTTTCGGAATGGCAAAGTCGTTGAGCATGTTTATCAACTGATTGTTTCTGGCAATAGCGGCGAGGCTCAGAAGTGCCATTAGCTTTCCCAGCCAAACTTCATATAAATGAGATATTGTTATGCAGGTATTCTAACACCTGGCACTGTGCCAGACGCCCATGCCGGCTCTCTGATTAGCATTGGGATCTTCACTAAGCCTCTATTTCCCTCAACATTTTTTGCATGCTCCCTGGGGCTGACTTGGTGACGAAATGGGAGTTTTAACACGAATTAGCGAGCAGATTAGGAGCACTAGAGAGGGCTGTTTATCACAGACTGACGGTTTTCAACCTCTACGAGAGCGAGCTCTGATTTATGGTAACCGCGCTAGGATCAACGCGCAAGGTAGCACAGGGAGGACGGCTAGATAAATCTGCTTAATTGCCCAACTGATCATCGGCTGATGCCTCTTCCACATCTGGGAGCGCCATCCATTCTTTTTTTTTCTCAAGCCCATGACACATTTATGCCTAAACATTTTTGGTTGACTTTATTTGCACTTCATCCAGTCAAATGTGGATTTCTCTTTGTTTGTATCACTTTTGGCCTCGTGATTTTTGAATAGTTTTGTTAGCATGCTAACATACTATTATTTCTCCTGTATGTAGGATAGTGTATGTATACTGTGTACTGTATGCTAGTATTTTTACATACTACATTAATCAAAGTCTACCGTACATAAAATGCATGTGGATCATGGAAAGCCAAAATTTAAGATGTTTATGCATAAAGTAGAATCAATAGCCATTTTAATTTTAAGATGATCAATGCACACCACTGTTTCACTTACTATATTTCTAAATAGTATACAGTGTAGTGTGCAATATTCTTTTTTCTAGTGTTCTTAAGTTAGCCTAGTAACACATGTGCTCTGGTACACTTAGCTGTGGTGCTCATTTGGACAATGTGACATAAAATCTGGCTCATGACATTAGCCGACCTCATTCCCCCTCTCATTTTTTAGATTTTCTCTACTATACTACGAATATCAAAAAAGCCATAAATTGATTATTGTAATAAGAAAAGGAATGGTTGGAAATATGAATGGTATAATAGGGCTAATGCAGCCCCATGACCCTTTTAAAGGACAGTGCACCCCAAAATGAAATTTTTGTCATTATTTATGAACTCATGTCATTCCAAACCCGTTATTTTCTGCATGTGAACAAGGGACATTTTGAAGCGATGAGAGCTCAAAGCGATGGCATCTTTCAAGCTCACTGAACAACAAAATAATACCGTACGGGTTTGGAATGACATGAAGGTGCGTAAATAATGACACAATTTTCATTTTTGCCTAAAGGGAGGGAGGTGGGAGAGAACTCCGAGAACTAAAGATTCCATTTCAATTTTCTGCACAGAGTAGAAAACCGCACATCACCTATTCTCCTTAGTCTTGTGGCAAATTTTATGCTTTTACTGCCAAAATGAAGGGTGTCCAAGAATCATTTCAGAATGAGGCTCTACTGCTCTTTATTATTCCAGGTAGAGTGAAAATCAAGGCAATCAGACCAGATTCAATACCTCTGCATATCTGGGTTTTATTCAATAGTGGAACAATCTGGAAAACTTCACTATTGCCTTCATTCAGTTGTGATATTCAGCAGTGAGGCAGGGGTCACATTCTGAAGAAAGGACTCCGCTTGGATTCATCTCAGACTTTTTTTTTTTTTTTCTACAGCAGGTTCAGTGAGCCATCCGATCGCTCCTCATTTATCATTTCTCTTCAAACATAAAGCACAAGCGTTCGCCCTTGTGGCAGAGATTAAAAACTCCTGAATATCTCTCATGCTCCCTTCCTGGCCGGTCAGGGACAGTGTGCCAGTGTGTGTATGTGTGCGCACACACTGCGTCAGTGCTCGAGGCTCGTCTGGTTTAGAACAGCATTTTAGGTGCTCGGAAACAAGTGAATCATGGGAAAGTCTGAAAATCACCTCACTGACCTGCTGAGCTGGAAATTTTTGATCTCTGAGGCTATTAGGAAGGTATATCTGTGGCACTCCTGTAGTGGGGATTAAGCTTTTTTAAGGTCCAAGTTTTTGTGGTAAAAAAAAAAAAAAAAAATAATGAATCTTTGGTTCAATTACTAATAACATTTTAATTGCTAGCTAATGGATTTTTTTGATTTATATAACTATGAAACGGGTCTTGTGCAGTTTGAAAAAATTTGAAAAATTACACACATGTGTGTATATCTGTCTATCTATATTAATAGTAATTATTTATTTTTTAGATATTTATATTATGGAAATTACATGCTAAATATGCATGCAAAAATCCAAAAACTCATTTAAAATGTTTAATAAATCACATGAAATAATAGTTTTATTTCAAATGATTATTTTTAAGCTAACAAAACATTTAATACAAGATTTTCAGATGTGGCACTTTCACTGCTTGACTCACAAATTTGTCTTCAAAAATAAAATGAACTTGATTGTCTTGATGGTAGTATATCTTTCCTAAACAGTGCTAGGGGGCAATTAGTTTTTGTAATTATTTTATGATTTTTTTTTTTTTTTTTACCAAGTGTAAAATTACACAAAATGAGACCATCTGGAGGAAGTTCTTTGATGAGGCTAAAATTCATTATCACTAACTTCTGTGCTTAATTGTTCTCCTCTGAGGACCATTTTCTCTCATATCTCTTATTGTTTTCCTTCTCCTTTTTTAGATATTCACCATTCCTGGCTTAGTTTAGCATACCGTCCCAGTACATTCATTTTCGTTTGCATCTCAGATATGTGATTTAAATAGACTTCCACCCTGCGGAGATCCGAACGTAAGGTTGTGCTCCAATAATAAAAACACTGATTTGAAATGAGCCAAGATGGGAGCGATAATGGCATTAATCAAGCGTAATGCTGCCGCGGTACAGTCATTTCAGCCTGTCGCTGAAACTATATTAAATGTTGTTGTGTTTTATAAGGCCTGAGAGACGCCCAAACAAGCTTACTCGTTTGCATTATTCAAGAACCCCAGTTATGGAGAGCGTTATATTCCCCAGCTCTAATTATACTGTAATATTTTCCGTATGTATTCGTTCTCTGTTTAATGGCAAATGCAGGCTGGCAAGGTCAGAATCCAGCAGGCTGAATTTTTAGTGATGTATTGTATAGCTTAAAGCAGGGATTGTTTGGTTTGTTTGTTTGTTTGTTAGTGGCAATGTACTTGGAAATGACTTTCGTTTTGGCGTCTTTCAAACTGCCGGTGTTGCATTTTTCCATTTGAGACTCGTAAACTTTATTTACTGGTGGTTTTCGCAAAGGACGGGGCTTTTTCGACAGCGCACATTTTAAAAGACTTCACATGAATTTACAATAGAGTTTCTGGGTTTAACGAGACTAGAGACTTTTCAATGAATTATCAATGAGTAGAATGCAGACTGTCATTTTTGCAGAAAGACTTTTTCTGTACTTGTTCTCTTTGAGGTTGTCGAGGAACACATTGGTTCAATTTTGACACTGACACCCAGAAAAGTGTATATTACTTCTGAAGTACCCAAAATTGCCTTCCAAGCAAGTGTGTATGTATGTGTGGATTCTTGAATGGTAAAACTGCAGTGTCAAGGCCCATCCACAGGCCACGCCCTTCAGACAGGTCACGCCCCTAGAGACTTACAATCAGAAAATAAATTATTACTAATGCTCTTAAGGTTATTTAAACAAACCCCTAACAATTTGATTATTTGTTCAGATTATGTACATTTCTTTATGTACAGTCATTATGTAAATTCTCTGTTTCTTTGGTTTCCTCAGGTCAGCCAATAGAAGTCACTGATCTGGAGAGTGGTGGTTTGTGTAACGTACGTGAGTTCGACTGTGACAGCGTAAGGGTTTTCGGGCTGGGTTTCATCGACTCACCAGACCTTGCTTGTCTTGTGATCAGACTGAAGGTAAGACATAAATATGTTTACAGGCAAATTATATATATATAATATATATATATATATATATATATATATATATATATATATATATATATATATATATATATGCGCTGCATACCCAAGCCATTCGTGGACTTGCTGATTAATATTAACACTATATTTTTTTATAAATTAATTTGTTTGAGGTACACCATAAAGCTTACATGATAAAATATTGGTAAAGCGTATGCAACTGTCCATCATATATTTCTATATATATTTCTATATATTATATATATATATATATATATATATATATATATATATTGGATTCCGGGGTATGCTGATCTTACAGCAGCTTTGTTGCCTATGCTCTGTTGTTATGTAATGTCATCACTGACATTCTCATTGGTTTGCTGGCCTATGAAGAATTTAATATGCAGGGTAAGCTGTCTGTGAATCACTCACCCAGATCTGGATCTCTGAAAATCACATTGAATTGGATACAAAACTAACTAGACTAAATCAAATTTAAAAGTCATAACTGAAACTATTTTCATAGTATTTTATTTTATTCATAGGGAAATGTATTTTTTATGGAAAAAAAAAAACCCAGATCTACTGTGTAACGGAGGCCAGCTAGTCGTTGCTGTGCACGTAAACCTCACTCCCCTGATATCAATAGACGCTCCAGCGACTGTTGCTAGAGGTTGCAGCCTTTAGCCTCGTTGTTAGAGTGTCCATCTCCCATGCCAGAGACCCGGGTATGAAGCTCTCACAGAGTGGAGCGAGTAGGACTTGGGTAGGAAGGGTTACTGTAACGATCCGAGTTTGCAATCGATGGTCTTTGTTTGTTAATGCCAGCCATTTGCATTATTTTATTATTATATTGCATAATTAAAAGAATACTTATATTTTTATTTATTTATAATGGGTTTAATTAATTATTATTTAGCCTATAATAGGCTACTAATAGGCTTCTTTATTATATTATACTTATTTTTAATTCTTAATTAAAAAAATATACTTCTTCTGGCATATTTAAACTAACACCTGTCTAGTGTTTATTTGTTGTCTCTGATTTAGATCTGAGACTTTTTACTAAGCCAATGCGCCGTACTGTTTAAAGGTGACGAAGGCTATGTAGTTTGTGCTGCACTAGTGCCACCTAGAGCAGGGGTAAGCAAGTTCGGTCCTAGAGAGCTCCTGTCCTGCAGAGTTTAGCTCCAACCTTGAAAAAAAAAAACACTTACCTGCCTATCCACCTTTTTCTAAACGCAGAAGTCTCACCCGACTCACACTGGAATGATGCTTTACATTTCTGGCCTTCGGTTCATCCAGTCAAATTACTGTATTTTCCGAGCTGATAATGTATTGTTAAACCAACTAAAATGGTTTTAAAAGCACATGGCTCCACAGTGCCATCTCTTTACAGTGTAGCAATGACTGTCTTTTGTCATCGCCTCACTTTACAAAGTTTAATCAGTGTGCAGATTACGCGATGCTGTTCGAAGTTATCAGCACTGAAAACATAGTATGAGCACTCATATCCTACATGCAACTCCTAATCGGGATGGAGTGGATTTTGTACTCAAAATGTTATAGCCCACATATACCCTCTTTGAGGAGTATTTTAACTTAAGTGCTGCAAGCCATGATCATTTTCTCTTGCCAGTCTAGCATAAAATGCAAGGCATACAGCGCTGTACGATTCAGATTCGCTGATGCTCAAAACACATATTTTCCAAGAATTTCTTCAGTTTATTGCTGTTTGTAGCAACCAACAACAACACAGCTTAACCCTGTGCACATTTTTATTTTAATGTTCAAAAAGTTTCAGTTTAGTTCGTTCAAACATTCCTTTTACCCCATTGACTGTATGTTCTAATGGAGACCGGAACAGGACAGCATCCAAATGGAAGTTGGAATTCCTTATGGTGGATAGGTGGATAGCCTTAGTAATCCTGAAGAGCTTGATTAGTTTGTTCAGGTGTGTTCAGGTGTTAAGGTTGGAGCTAAACTCTGTAGGACAGCGGCTCTCCAGGACCTAACTTGCCAACCGCTGACCTAGAGGAATCCCATTTCAGGTGTCCCATCGTGTCCGACCCAAACAACACAATCAGCTCTTACAGGTGATTGTGAAGGCATGTCTCAAAAGGTAAATATAGGCTTCTTTCAATAAAAGCTCCAACATATTAATACTTCTTACTGTGTTGCTATGTGTCAAGAGACTGAATATCTAACACTGTGTAGAGTGAACGCAAGCGTTTAGCTTATAATAAACAAATCCAACGTACAGTGTCTGCACCGTGCACAGGTTTGATAAAAGTTAACAAAGTCACTGCTCGCCACTGATATATAATGGCTAAGATGATGTTTGAATCTTCTAAGCCTGTCTTCTTTAATATTTCATCTAAGAGTCTTTATGAATCTTAGCATGGCTTTTTTTAATACATGCTTGCCATCTGTTTGTATATTTAATTAGAAGTATGGGGTAAAGACATAGGGGGACATGTGATGAGATAAAGAAAGCAATAAAAACAGTAATCAGTCAACACAGCAGAACACATGCAAAGAAAACGCAGTGTAATAAGACCGGTAAACAACAAGCAAAACGCACATTATGTGCTGTAATTATCTAGTGACTCTTTTATTAAGTTGTCTGTTTTACTTAAAAGTTTTACGCTCAAAGTTCATTTAATGATCTCAAATCGCTGCCCTGCAGGGCTGGGTTTAACCCTCATGGGTTTGAATAAGCCGGAGGAATATTGTAAATTTGATGGTAAACCAAATTAATTTTTAAATGAATATTATTATTTTTATACATACAGCTTTGGAGTCTCTGGGACTTCAAAACATGTAGATGTATGAATGTATATATATATATATATATATATATATATAGATCCCGCCATGTAAATTTGAATATGTTCCCCGCATGCTTACCTCTCATTTGAATTCTGCCCCTAAGATATTTCCGAACAGCCCCTTTTCTCAAAGGGCATTTCACCTGCTGTGTGGGGTCATCCCATTTGAGCAAACTGATTTGACATTCATTACATTCGTTTCTCTCAAAGAAAGAAGGGTCAGAGGTGAATATTGCTTTAATTTACAGTTTTATCTCAAATAACTGAAGCACATGTGCCTGTCCTAGTGTTTTAGTGTATAGCATATAAACTAAAAAAAAAATCTAAGTTGTAAATAACACAAATATTATTGGAGTATGTTTTACAAAGAAAATACTATTTCAGTATTTCTATCTAAAAATGGCACATTTAATTCAATGTGTTTCTTTTCTTTCTTAAATTATTCGTCAAATTTCCTAGCAGTTTCAGAGTGAAAATGAAACTCCTATGCAATTGTTTTTAGTGTAATGTTGTTCCAAACCTGTATGACTTTCATTCACTTTCATTATATGGATAAGAGCAGCCAGAACATTCTTTAGAATATCTCATTATTTATTTCACGGAAGAAACAAAGTCATGCAGGTTGAAGGTTCATACACATGAAGGTTAGTAAGTTATGAAATAATTTTCATTTTAGGTGAAATAATTCAGTTAAATTCAATGCTAAAACTCTAGGACAGGCATGTGTACTTCAGATATTTGAGACTGTTTGAGTTAAAACCTATACATTTTTGGGTAACACTTTACAATAAGATGCATACATTAGTTAACTACATTGGTTAACATGAACTAATAATGAACTACACTTCTACAGCATTTGTTAATATTTGTTAACGTTAATTTCAACATTTACTAATATATTACTAAAATCAGGAGATATATTTGTTAACATTAGTTAATGCGATGTGAAGTAACATGAACAATGAACTGCTGTATTTGTATTAACAAACGTTAACACAGATTGACAAATACAGTAACAAATGTATTTGTCAACTATTGTTGACAAATGAACCTCATTGTAACAAATACACATGTAAGACTTTTAACTGTACTGTATTACATTTAAAGTTAATATATTAATATAATAATTGTACCAAATTGCAACTTCATTATTACAAATGTGTCATTTCAAACATATTTAAAGACATGACATTAAATTGTATTTTAGTTTACCATAAATGCTTGTCAGTACATTTGGCATTACAATTTAAAGGGATAGTTTACCCAAAACTGAAAATGTTGTCATCATTTACTCACCCTTAAGTTGTTCTTTCTTTTTTAATTTCTTCTGCTGAACACAAAATATTGGTTACCAACATTCTTCAAAATCTCTTCTTTTGTGTTCAGCAGAAGAAAGAAACTCATAAAGGTTTGGAACAACTTGAGAGTGAGTAAATGATGACAGAATTTTCATTTTTGTGTTACTATCCCTTTAAGATATTAGAAATAGTTACTTAAGTAGTGTAATTAAGTCTTACTTAAATGGGTCAAAAAAGTTCAGCTAATTGCATTTAATATCAGTTTAAACTAGAATAAATTAATTTAATTGTTAATACTAATTAACATGCAATTAAGTGTCCGAAAACATTAAAAGAGCATTAAGTGTGAATGCAAATGTTTATTTTTTTAGCAGTATGTTAAAATATACTTGTTTTTTTCACAGAAAAATGAATAATTTTTCATTGATGTTTTTTAGCACACAAATGGAGTTTGGATCCCTGAAGAGGAAGGGACAACCAAAGCGTCCTTCCTGAGCTCCAAAGCCGTGGATTGCTCCGTCCCGCGACTCGGCAACATGGCCGTTGACATGGTGGACTTCACAGCCAGTGAGCAGCCCTATGCCAGATGGGAGATTAAGGTACCTGTCCATCAATCTCAGGGACAGGGATCTGTCCGAGGGTTTGTGTGATTGATTTTCCGCTGCATTTTTTGCAGTGACTGAATGAATCAAAATGTCATCGGTCTGATAAAAGCAGGGCATCTTTTTTGAAACTTTCCTTTGTGATTGAAAGATGAAGCGCTAGCTCCTCTGTATTGGCGAAATGTAATTACGCACGAAGTCTCCTTCACAGTTGTGGGTTTTAACGTTTAAAATCAGCCTGAATTTATGCCGGCCGCACGCGCTGTTTGAGGCCAAGCTAAATGATGCGTACTCGGCCGCTTTAAAATATTATAACTCGTCAAAATAATGAAACCGTGAGATGGAGGAGGGCTCTTGTGTTCTGAATGACAGCCATAAAGGCAACACAATCATTTTAATCATTTTTATGCTTTGACGGCCCATATAGGAAACCAATTTGACTTTAAGTATATGGCTAGCATAAACATTAAAAAGTTCGTAAACTCAATTCAGGTCTTGTGATCATTGACCTCATCGCTTGCTCCCAAAGTAGGCCGTGATCTATGTGTGTGTGCGTTAATGAGTGTGTTTACTGATGTAAAAAATGGATAGCCTGTGATGAGGAATCATTAACATAAATTTCAATGTTCAAAGAGCCACAGGGTGTCTCTGAAGGTCAAAGCAAAGACGAATCCACAAGGTAATACATCTCGAAATCCACCTAAACTCCTGCCTGCATTAATCTCAAAGGCTTGTGGGATTAACTCTCACTGAGGGGTTGAAAAATTAACTTCGCTTTTGGGTTTACACAAACTGGTGCTGTTAAAGATGCTCTGAAGTATTACAAGAAGACGTGCTTTTTTGCATCACCTGCCAATGGCGGATGAACTAAGAAAGTTTACCGACCATAACTATTTCTGAATTTGTATTTTGTGTTATCTTAATGAAAAATTTCTTTTGGTTGGTATGGCAACATATATTTACCAGCTTTTCTCCAGTGTCTGTCTCATTTTATGACTTTCTATGATATCCATATTCAAGTCAAATTTACTAAGTACTGCAACTTGGTCATACCAAGTGACAAATTTGATATGTCACCATGTAATAAAAAGCATAATGTGGATTTAGCTGGTTATTATCACAAATTTGCTGCTGTCAGGGTTTATTTTAGGATAAATAATGGCTGGTTGACTGCACATTACCGTATAAATACAATAAAATTATTTGACTGACTTTTTTGTCCTCGAGGACTAGTATTATTAGTTCTACATTCATTCAGGATAGGTATTTAAACCTCTCCATCTCTCTTTTTCTTCTTTAGGTGACTAATGATGGTCGTCAGTACAGCGAGGGGAAATTTTTTACCCTATATGACGGCATTTGCCAGTTGTGTGTGACTACCTCTGGACTTTGCAAGCTGAAGGTAATGATATAGTCTTAAATAGGCCAAAACATTGTAAATAGTTCTCTATTCCTCATCTATCTATCTATCTGCAATTATACATATTTATAAATAATCAGTGTATGCAGAAAATAAATTCAAGAAAAACAACAAATCACAATTCATTATGCGAATGAACTTATGAGTTTGATTTTCTTATATTTTAATAATAAATTCTTTATTGATAATTCTTCTCATTGTTATATAATTAATTATATGTATTATATAAATTAAAATGTAACTATAAATAATATAATTTATTAATAATATTTATTATAGATAAGTATATATAGTTTGATCTGCATTAATTACAAAAAATTGTGGAGAAGAATATAAAGAAGCGATATTTCTATAGTGTAATGATTTAAAAGCCTTTTGATCAGATTCTGAATTGCTTTAGAACGAAGATTGTTTCTAGTACGGTGTTAAAACCATCTATGATTGTTTCTGCACAGCTTCCCTTGTGGCCCTTCCATTTATTTATCCATCTGTCCATCGTCCTGAACTTTATATTCACTGTGTGCAAAATGACTTCCTACACTAATAGCCTGGATTTTCCACCGGAAAATAAGTCACAGAGGATGCGAGTTTATAAGGCAAAAAGTCTGTCATAGCCGTTTAGTGTCTTACTGCTCTCGGTGCAACAGGACAACAGCGATACGCGAGGCCACAAGGGTGTGCGGTGGAAAAACACAGAGCGTGGATGTGGAAAACAGACAATGGCAGATATTATTCACGACATCGAGACCAAAGACTGACGAAGTAACTGATCCCTTGAGCATCTGATGTACTCGCTCGTTCTAGCTTTCTTTCTCTGGGTTTTCGACTGCCACATAGCGTGTAATCTCACCGTGAGAGATGAGTTATCAAGGTGGATCCGTTTGGTCTGTGTTTATCTTCTCTGCTTTGCCGCGGATGTCCTAAGGGCGTTGCGACTTACACGTCCCACTGGATATTAAAAACTTGAAATATAGAGATTCTATCAGTTGCCAGGCTTTATGCTTTGATGATTTATAGCAAAGACGGTTGAGCTTTATCTCAAAGGTTTGACAGGGGAAGTTGGTTTGAGCCGCAGTGTGAGCAGTAGCAAAATATCTCCATGCTGGTGGATACAGCTGGAATTCTTTCTTTCTTTCTTTCTTTCTCAATTGCTAAATTTTAGCGCTAACAACAAGGTTGTAAGTTCAAATCCCAGGGAAAGCACAAACTAAAGGCAAAACATTGTACAGTTGAATTTTTAATTTAGTTTTTTTTTTTCCAAATTGATTTTTGATTTTGTTATATTTTTTCATTTTAGCTTATCTTTTCTATATTTCCAGCTGGCGAGGCTTAATTCTCAAGCAATAAACGTCTTTTAAATAGATTTTGGTACAGTTTTTTTCACTAGGGACAGGTGGATTGTACAGTGTTATTTATAACTAAAACTATTAAAAATCATTTTCATTAATTCAAGTAAAGCTGAAATAAAATAAAATTTAAATATTAGATGAAAAACAAACCTAAAAAAATATGGCCTTGGCAAATAACTGAAATAAGTGAAACTATAAAAATGACGAATGTACATAAAACCACTTAACCTAAATTCAAATTAAAATGAAAACTGAAAATATAAAATAAAACCTAATTCAAAATATTAATAAATACCATAATAGTATGAAAATAATACAAAATAACACTAGGGTTGTAAAGGTTTCAAGTTAAATTATTTGTGGACGTTTTAGTTAGTTCTAGAGTCATGAAAATGCAGTTTACCTTCAGTTTTTCTCATTTTCTTTATTACATTATTTTCAGTTTTTAATTTAGTATAATGTAATTGATTTTACTTGAAGTTTTTTCAGTTTCACAGTTTATTATTGTTTATATTCATTTTTTTAGGTTAATTTAATGTCATTTAGTTTACTTTTCGGTTTTTCCATGTTATGTATTTATTTTATTATTAGTAGTATTTATTTATTTATTTAACCCAAAGAACATTTTAAATTAGTTTTAATTACCAAAAATAACATCTCTTTGCTCTTTCTCTCTCTTAGGAGAGAACATGTAACATAGATGGGATGTGTTTTGCCGAGGGAGACTCCAGCCCTTCTGTTCCATGTCTCCTGTGTAACTCCACGGCCTCCAAATACACCTGGTCCATTAATCAAGGTAAACACAATCGATGTGAAGACAAAACGAGATCTTACGGCAATAGCTCACATTATTGAACATTATCTGTACTTGTTACACTCACACAGCACACCATTAGGCTAAAACAGTCATGGGACCCGACCAAACAACCTTCTGCAGCACAATCCAATTTAAGTCTTATTTAATGCTAATAAAAACAAATCCATTAACATCAAGATGAAAAATAGAAGCTGTGCTCTAGTATTTCATAACAATGCTGCAGTTGCATTGAGCTGCTCATATGGCAGATGTGGGTTCAGATCCCACCCTTTCTCTAAAAAAGTCCTATAAAATAAAAATTTAATAGCACAGTGAATATTTAGAGCTGGTCCAGTCAAGAATAGTGAGTGATTTTCTCTTTGTCTTTTGTTGTTAAAGTTGAGGACAAAGACTCCAGTATGTTTATTAGGCTGCTGTCACTTTAAGAGCTGCACGTTTCCAATATACTGTTACACATACTTTTTTTTCCTCAACCGTTTACTTTCACTTAAGACATAACCGACTATGTTTCAGAAGGATACTGGCCTATTTTGTGTGAATTTGCCCATTGTCTGACATCATGTGATTACTGTACTCAATCCACTCTGCGTTCTCTTATCCGCTCACGCACAGCAGCTACATATAGTACGAGTATGAGTACATGAGGCCAGTATCGGGCCCAATAACAATACTGGTATTGGTGCATCCCTAGATTGAAGTTAAAAGCTCACAGCTTAACTATAACAGACTTTATTACAGCAGATAAACAGAGTAGTTATATCTGTCAGCTGGAATATACTCACTGTGAATTTCAATTAGCTGACATTAAATTTTCAGATTTCACAGCACAGCAAATCTGAAGTAAAGCATTAGGTCATAAACTTTAGTTTTTGATTTTATTATCACGCTGAGAAGATTTTAGGCATTTAGTATTGTATAATATTTCATTAGGTTCTTTTAAATAATGTTTTCATCTCAGGAGACTTGACATTTGCAACACTGGAGGATGTTTATAGGACATTGATGAAGAATTGGACGTTAGTATGGCAAAGGGAACTGTAGTGGATTTATCACAGTTAAGAGGTGTTGTTGAGCAAGATGCACTTTACTATGGTAAAAACGCTCTGATGCAGACCCTAGCAGGTCTTATTGATTTTTTAAAAAATGCCAATAATCTCAATAAGCAATTTTGCAAAATAATATTGTTTTTGCAAATGTGTATGCTTATTTATGGTTAATAATAGCAATGTGTTATTATTATTTTGTTATAATATATTTCTTAATATATTTATTTTATTAATAATAATTTTATTGTAGTAATAATAATAATGATTATGGTTATTGTTGTTATTATAATATAGCACAAACTCTCTTTTCTTCTAGTACTACTACCACTACCACCACCACCACCACTACTACTTTATTATTATAAAAATGCACAATAAAACATTATATAAGAATGATATTGTAACACGCTGGTTGTAATCACACTCGTAGATGAACGTTGACAATAACGTCCAGACAGACACGATCCAACAGAGACAAAGCAACACAACCAAAATAGATACGAGACCTGACAAGGACAAACCAACTCAACTGAACTTACAGGTGCTGGTCATATAATTAGAATATCATCAAAAAGTTGATTTATTTCACTAATTCCATTCAAAAAGTGAAACTTGTATATTATATTCATTCATTACACACAGACTGATATATTTCAAATGTTTATTTCTTTTAATTTTGATGATTATAACCCAAATTCAGTATCTCAGAAAATTAGAATATTACTTAAGACCAATACAAAGAAAGGATTTTTAGAAATCTTGGCCAACTGAAAAGTAAGAACATAAAGTATGAGCATGTACAGCACTCAATACTTAGTTGGGGCTCCTTTTGCCTGAATTACTGCAGCAATGCAGCGTGGCATGGAGTCGATCAGTCTGTGGCACTGCTCAGGTGTTATGAGAGCCCAGGTTGCTCTGATAGTGACCTTCAGCTCTTCTGCATTGTTGGGTCTGGCATATCGCATCTTCCTCTTCACAATACCCCATAGATTTTCTATGGGGTTAAGGTCAGGCGAGTTTGCTGGCCAATTAAGAACAGGGATACCATGGTCCTTAAACCAGGTACTGGTTGCTTTGGCACTATGTGCAGGTGCCAAGTCCTGTTGGAAAATGAAATCTGCATCTCCATAAAGTTGGTCAGCAGCAGGAAGCATGAAGTGCTCTAAAACTTCCTGGTATACGGCTGCGTTGACCTTGGACCTCAGAAAACACAGTGGACCAACACCAGCAGATGACATGGCACCCCAAACCATCACTGACTGTGGAAACTTTACACTGGACCTCAAGCAACGTGGGTTGTGTGCATCTCCTCTCTTCCTCCAGACTCTGAGACCCTGATTTCCAAAGGAAATGCAAAATTTACTTTCATCAGAGAACATAACTTTGGACCACTCAGCAGCAGTCCAGTCCTTTTTGTCTTTAGCCCATGCAAGACGCTTCTGACGCTGTCTGTTGTTCAAGAGTGGCAGCTGAAACCCATGTCTTGCATACGTCTGTGCGTAGTGGTTCTTGAAGCACTGACTCCAGGTGCAGTCCACTCTTTGTGAATCTCCCCCACATTTTTGAATGGGTTTTGTTTCACAATTCTCTCCAGGATGCGGCCCTATTGCTTGTAAACTTTTTTCTACCACATATTTTCCTTCCCTTCGCCTCTCTATTAATGTGCTTGGACACAGAGCTCTGTGAACAGCCAGCCTCTTTTGCAATGACCTTTTGTGTCTTGCTCTCCTTGTGCAATGTGTCAATGGTCGTCTTTTGGACAACTGTCAAATCAGCAGTCTTCCCCATGATTGTGTAGCCTACAGAACTAGACTGAGAGACCATTTAAAGGCCTTTGCAGGTGTTTTAAGTTATTTAGCTGATTAGAGTGTGGCACCAGGTGTCTTCAATATTGAACCTTTTCACAATATTCTAATTTTCTGAGAATTTGGGATTTTCCTTAGTTGTCAGTTATACTCATCAAAATTAAAAGAAATAAACATTTGAAATATATCAGTCTGTGTGCAACGAATGAATATAATATACAAGTTTCACTTTTTGAATGGAATTAGTGAAATAAATCAACTTTTTGATGATATTCTAATTATATGACCAGCACCTGTATATACACTGAACACAGGGGGATAAAGAGACTAATGATGACATACAGCTGTGGTGATTAGTGAGGTGTCCATAGTGACAAACATTATATAATATTAAATAATATTATGGTATATTATAACAAACTATATATATATATATATATATATAAAATTTAATTTTAATTGTTACATTATACTGAATCTATTTTTATTAATGTTGTTTTATCATTTTATTTGTACATCTCTTTTAATAATAATAATAACTTACTTGATTTTTATATAAATAAGTATAATTATTGATGTATATTAATTGTTAATTATTAATAATTATTTTTAATTAATTACACATAAAATATTATCAATATTTTATTGCTAATTGTTATTTAATTATTTAATAATAATAACACATATAATAATTATTATTATTATTATTATTATTATTATTATTATTAATAAGTGTTGTTGTTATTGAATAATTATTAAATAATTATAATTATTGCATGTATATATAAATATACTAATTAATAATTATGGTAATAAATGTAACAGTTTATTTAGACTTTATTCATATAAAATTCAGCTGATGATCATAAACTATGTCCTCCAACAAATCTCATCCAATCAGATATTAGAACCAGATCTGTTTTATGGCATTTTGATTAAGATTTATGAGCCTTTTTAAACTATAATACCAACTATATAAATCACATTTAAGAGTAAATGTAAATCTAATAGGTTTTACTAGGTTTTAAAAAAATTTCCTTCACAATTATAGCAAAACAAGTACACAGTCACATACACACACCAAATGGCAAATTCTTTGGGAATCATATTGCGTTTCAGCATAAACTCCCTCTTCTTTATCCACACATTCCAACTACACTCTCCTGTGTTCAGCGAGAACTGACAGTAAACATCCGTCTGTTTACCTGCACTGCAAATGAGGGCTGGACTGACACTTTCTGACGATGCGCCACAGATGCACCACATTCAGCTTTAAGGAAGATTACAACCATTCACCTCACACCCACTTATCTTCCTGCTAGTTATTTCCCTTGTGCTTTCAGCCATGCCTTTTTTCACCATTCTGTGGCAAAATTGAGAGTCCATTCATTCATGCAGGCAAATTAAATTTAGAGGAGATGATCATCAGAGTGAAATCAAGAAATTTAAATGTTAAGTGATTCAAATGAGCATTTGTACTGCAGCAGAACCATTGCATAACTGAGGAAATTGTGAAATAGACGTCAGACCATTTTGAAACAATTGTTTTTTTTACCTGGTTTGCATATTTGCAATTATAAAAATGGCGACATTATGTTTAGCTGAATTTTATCATATTGTTATGCATTGGGTTTGTATATTTTATGATGTCAGGCCAGATTTATTTGACATTTTCCAGCCAGAAACACACAAACGCATATACGCCATGCTGCTTGCGAATGAGATTTTGAATATGAGTGACATATTGGTGCAGAAAATGCTTTATATTCCCAGATCAGGGTTGGTTTATTTTCTAGGGTTTTGTTGTGGATAATTGTATGTCACTTAAGATGGATATTTTTGCTCCACGTTGCAGTTTTTGTTTGTCAAGTTTCACAAGAAACAAGAAGTGGGAAATAACCGTCGGAAACGAACACATGATGCTGTAAATCAGATATTATCCCACATGTCATCATGCCAAATATTACAAAAACAGATTTTCATTTTGTGCCTGTTTGTTCCATGTGAGACGTTTCTCATTTTGCTGTGTTTTTTTTACAACTTGCCCAAAAAAAAAAAAAGATTTGATATATTTATTTATTTAAAAATAATTTTATATTTTTGATATGTTTATAAAAAAATGTCTGTTACAGTTTGCAGTTAATGAGAAGATGGGACATTTAAAGGATAATTTCGTCAACAAGCTCATTGGCTGCAGAAGTGACATGAACCAATCAGCTTGTGCCAAGTAGTTAATGCTATAATTGACCCTTTGCCTGGAGTTTGATTGACAGGCGATCAAACCAATCAGAACACTGAATCCGCCATTATGTCTGACAAAGCAGTCAGGGGAGTAAGATTAACTTGGACTTGAGCTTGAAAATGGTGTGTACTGACGTCTTTCCGTGGTTGAAACAACATTCCTTCTGATGTTCAAAATTACAAAATATGAAATTTGAGACTTTGTACCCTGCTCTGTCTTGTCTGTTGACGCATTGCCAGTGTCCTCTTTTCAGTGTCCTTTTTCACTGCGTGAGAACATGTGGCGTGAACTATGTATTTAAATTTATAGTTATTGTTCTTGGTGTGAACATATTGTCTGGCAACTGAAATTGGTGATTCCTTCACAGTATTCTTTCTGTAAATTTCTCTCTCATTTCTGCAGGTAATCGTCCGCCGATCTTCCATACGCCACGAGATGGCCTGCAGACCTTTGTAGGGGAGAACTTTGTGTACCAATTCACAGCCACGGACCCTGAGGGCTCTGCCCTACTCTTCCAGCTGGAGACGGGGCCCCCCGGGGCCTCAATTTCCCCAGCCGGACTCCTCATCTGGAAAGTGCACGAGGAGGAAACGCACAGTTTTCAATTTACTGTGTCTGATGAGTGTGATGCCCGGAGCAGATTTACTGCAGAGGTGAGAGACATTGAGAGATTGATGCCTGACTGATTTTTATGTTTAGGACAGAAATGAATTTTAATGAAACATGACGCAAACTTTAGTTTTGTAAATAAAAATATTAGTTTTGTAAAAATTATTCAAGCCTCTGTTGGGATACCTTAAAGGAACAGTTCTCATAAAAATTAAATTTTTGTCAAATTTGTATGTATTTGTATGTATGCTGTTATTTTGTTTCTAACGAATCATTAACTTGAAGTGGAGAACTGGATAAAATAAAAAAATAAAATAAAAAAAGCATATACATGTATTCTAGAAATCAATTATATTATTAAAAAAAGCATATAAATATAAGTATACTCTACAATACTAACTTGATTACATTGTAGTAGCATTACAGTGTTGCATTTTCAGTAACAAGCTACTTTTTGAAATGAGCCGAGTTGTGTTACAAAATGTTACATCACTGCTAGTTGACTGCTTATTATTACACTGTTTATTTTAATGGACTAGTTGAGGCAATAATGAATTTCTAAACTATTTTCCTCCCTCATTTATAGCATTCAGAAATCTGATTCATTTTAGTGAATCAGTGTCTGCTAAATAAATAAATGAAATGCCAAGCTTGTATATTTGCATATCTGATGGTCTTATTCAAAGATAGGTCATTAATTCATTCTAAACAACGGGGGATTTGCTTAGACAACAATAGACAACTAAAAATGGTGCATATGAACCATGTTAATACAGTAATATTCTCTGAAGTACCTTGGAGTGTCATGTATATCTTATACTGTATGAATATGGTAACTATGCAGTATCATCGTACTCCCTTAATTTTAACTGATTTTTAGAGTTCGCAGTATGTCAACCATTTTTTAAATGTCTTATCACGGCATAAGGACAGCAGAACTGAGCTGCCTGGATTCTCTGGAGTCCTGTGCAATGTGGTGCAATGAAAGACAAATGTCCTCTCCATCTTCTCTGAGGGCCCTAGATGGCTAACAAGCATCTGCTTCCTGTCTGCTAGCGCTTATTAAAGACTGGCTGAGTTTGAGAGATACAGTCGTGTGTGGGGAGAGAGATGGAGACTGTAAGCAATTAGCAACACTGCAGACAAAAGCAACACATATTTGCATTATTTATATATTAAGTTTATATATTATATACTGAATTGTAATTTTATAACTTATCTATATTATAGGTGTATATATAATACTATATGTATTTTGAATGTAATTTCAAATTCAAAATTTTGTCTATATATGTCAATATAACAATAAACAAAACAAAAAAAACATTATACAAATGTATATATATATATATATAATTCTTCTAAGATCTTATAATTTTACTCAATTCTCAAAATATGTGTAATAAAAATATTAAATCAAAAAATCATTGGATATTTTATTTAATTTTTAATTTTTATTTTATAAATTCATGTTCATTACTTTTATCATTGTCACATTTTCCTTTTTAAATGAACATTACATAAAAAAACAAATACAATTTCTATTCTGTATTTTTACAGTAAAATGTAATTATATGTTCTATTTATTAAAACCAATTCAGTCTCATCAAGTTAGTGTTTTAAGCATTTTTAGATATTCCAAAATAATAACTAAAGGCAGTAACAATTTAACCCTCTATGGTATGCAATATATCAGAGAAAAAAATATTTGTGGTGTTTTTCCTGCTTAAAAATTTACACTATAACAATATTAATAAACATTGTCATTTATTTTTAATTAATTTATTTTTTAAAAGTTTTTTTTTTTTTAAACAAACTAAAAAAGTCTATGTTGCCTGGAGGCAACACCGTACCATAGAGGGTTAAACAATATATTTTATTTGTGTATTGATTTTCAGCTGTTCTTTTTAATAATGAACTTATTTATTATTACACAAAGACATATATGTAATTTCCCAAGCTGATTGCTCACTAAACCCCTGCAGTCATCATGATTTCAGGGCTTTTCAAGATTGATTATGACTTTATATATTTAAAGCAGTGATATGTAAGTGGGTGAGCTGTTTACTTACTGTTTAATCAGTCTTCCCATCATTTTGTTCATTCAGACTGACTCACGGAACGCGCACGTAAACGAGGCAGGATTTATCGCACAAACCAATCATATCCAGTCATAACTGATCATATTTGCGTTGTTTTATTTTTGGATTATTGTATATATGAAAGGCAGCGTTTACGCACAAAGACGCCTCACAAAACTGATGTCGGACAGACTTCTGAGGCAGCGTAACAGTTTAATGATCTATAGCAAAATAGAGTGAGCGTTGATGAGAAATAGTTTTTACAAATATTTAATTATTATAGTATTAATTTCTCGCATTGGTCAAAAACATTTACACACAATATACACACAAACTGACCAGAAACCGCAACTTTCAGTCACCATCTTTCTTTTTTTAGTTCAACTGTCATCGAATGGAATGCACAGGATTGTGGGATACCAAAGGCAGCGAAGGATACATCTAAGCTGCCTTCAAAACTTGATCAGATGAAGATATCTCAGGAGACAAGTGAAGCTAACTGGATGTGGTTGTGCCTTGATGCCTTCCTACCTTGGAATAGGCAGCATTTTTAAGTTTTCGGATGCAGCCAGTGAATTCAGACACTGAATACATTGGAAGCGCTGCTGCTTTTGCATAGTTTGCTCGTACTGTTTAATAATCGTTTGAAACTTAAACTGGCAGCACCAGTAGTAAGATGTGAATCTTTAACTCTGTCATGGAAACTATGTATAAACCTTAATTAAACAATAAAAACGTAAAAATTAATTGTGACGAGCAGGGCTCGTTCCCTCACGGCTCTCGCCTGCCCTGAAGGACGAGAGAGGACCAGGCCTGGATTTTCTCTCGTCCTTCACTGTTGTCGCTCCTCTTTTATGTTTCCGGAGCTCCTCCGTGAGAGATACGAGACCGGTGTACCGCGCAGCTGACGCTCATTATCAATCATGTCACCGGCCTCGCGCCGTTCCCTCACAGCTCTCGCCCGCCCTGCTCGTCAAATTAATGTATACCTGTAAGATATTATGCTGTGGCCACATTAGACCAGCACGGTTTGGAAAATGGATGAATGATTCAGCTGCGGGCACCATCTTCTGGCGAGACGCGGAATGAATTCAGTAAAGTGCATAATGAGAATTCTTTAGCCGTTGAGCGCACATAAGTTGTGCGATCGTTATTGCGGTGCATTGTGGGATTAAATGAGTGCACTCGATATCATCCACTATGGTTTCAGACACCACTACAAATGGCTGTCCCCTCAAATTGTGTCCTATTTAAGTGTATAGGGGGCGATTTCAGACATAGCCTTTTATTTCTATTTGCGCTACCTTACCTGTCCACTTTTCCATGGTTACAGGTGATCGTACAACCATGTGGCTGCATTAACGGAGGCACGTGTGTGACTAACATCAAGTATCCTGCAGGCAGTGGCAAGTACCTGTGCTTATGCCCATTGGGTTTCCATGGTGACCTGTGCCAGGAGGAACTGAACGAATGCGGCTCCAGCCCGTGTGGAGCAGGAGTGTGTGTAGATCTGCTCGATGGGTTCGAATGCCAGTGTCCTGCTGGACTCACAGGTATATCACGAGTTATGTTCAATTATGTTCCATATATATATATATATATATATATATATATATATATATGAGCTATATTACACAAGCTTATTGTATTATGTAGAGTAGTGTGGTATTATGAGAGAGAGATCGACTAAACGAGTGTATTACCCGCATCATTACCTGTATCATTCATTATTCAGGTTCATATTATATCCATTATAAAAATCTGTTTGAATTTCCACTGAGGATAGCGATTTCTTTGTCCTTTTAAAAGTTGAGAGGATTTCCCACAGCGCTAAAACAACTTCCTCGTTCTGAATCATAAAGACAGTCTTTGCCACCATCTAATGGCGTAATAAAGTGATTTTCTCTGAAGTCCTCATCACGATCACTAATGGAACCTTTCTCAATACCAAATATGGCATACTATTTATATAAAATAATATGGTAACACTTTATTTTACAGTGTCATCATTACATGAGTTGCATGTAGTTAGCATCGTAATAACTATAAAATACATTTACATTTTACATTTTATCCAAAGCGACTTACAGGTGAGGAATACAAACAAGCGATTCTTCATGAATTGGCAAATTGACACAGGAAGTGCTCACAATACAAGTTTCAGACATTGCTCAGTAACATAAGCTAGAGTAAAAGGAAAGGATAGAAGGATTTTTTTATTTTTTTATGAAGGGATCAAGTGTTCACGGAAGAGATGAGTTTTCAGCTGTCTCTTGAATATTGCCAGGGATTCTGCGTTCCTGGTGAAAGTAGGGAGATCATTCCACCAGCAGGGAGCAGTGAACGAGAATGTTCTGGAGAGTGATTTTGTGCCTCTCTGTGACGGTACCATAAGCCTTCGTTCCTTTAGTGATCGCAGGCTTCTGGTGGGGACGTAGCGTTGTAGCAGTGTGTGGAGGTATGCATAAGCTCACAGCTCCAAAAGTGTCTAAACAAATAGTAAAATGGGTGCTGTGTTTATATACAAGTCATATATTTGAAGTCTAAATAACTACATTCTCACCTAAAAAAAAAAAAAACATTTCATGACACAACAACAGTAGTATTTTTTATTTATTTATTTATTTTTATAAATATGGTGCATTTGATCGACTGCCATTACAGTCACCCCAAATGGAGTGATACCAATGGTGAAATGATTCCAGTGCCGATATTGGGGGAATGTCGCACAACTCTCAGCCTGCCTATGTATATATATATATATATATATATATATATATATATATATATATATATATATATATATATAAAATCTAGTCATTATAACTCTTAATTTCTTCCATGTTCCATACATACATGGAACATGGAAGAAATTAAGAGTTATGATGACTAGGTTTTTTTTCTCACAATACTGCTTTGAAAAAATTGACTATTTTGTATTTATTAGTGTGTGCATTCTTATTGACTACGAAGCAGGTCATCTAAATAAGCTCGAACTCTTGGCTCAATTTCATTTGTGATCCCATTACCATATAGTATCTTGCCAAAAACCCAGTCCTAGTTATGACCGGCGAGCTCATTTAGTTTCTCCAAGCTTGAAAGCAATATACTGTATGTGGGTGAAAACAAAAGGCTCAAAGAGCAAACAAGCGCTCTTCCTTGGGAAATTCACACAAACACTGAGGTGTTTTCACTGTGTCAATTCTGAGGTTGGTGGTTGAAATCTCTTCACTGGCAATGTGCGAATTAGTCGTTCCTGGTTGAATGCAATGACTGTTGTGGCTTGAAGTTGAAATGAAAAGCTTTCTTGTCAGGACTCAAGATTTTTACCTTGGTGATTTTAATATCTAAGGATGCACAGCGTATATATTGAAACAGGTCAGAAGAGTTTGTCCATTTTACACAAATAGCAATGCATGCGTGAGATGACCCGACACTGCTGATTGGATAAAAGTTTGTGTTTTGCTGCAGCTCGTAATGCTTTGGGCCTTTGCAGATGGTTTGAACATTATTAAAAATCCCCTTCAAACACATTTCTAAGAGAAGCCACAAACAACATAAATACAAATAAAAAAAATGGACAAATGCCCAGCAGCTGAGCCCTCACTGAGGAAAGAGTATTTGCTATTCTGCTACTGGGAGTAGTACACAGGCCAAAACACAGTGATGAATCGGTCCAGAAATGTTTTATCTTTGCTGAAAGCAGTGTTTGGTATGGACACTTGATGTTTTAACAGAGGAATGAAGTGGAGGAAATTATTATCATTCTCTAGAAACAATGCTTCTCCACAATTTTAGTGTTTTTCTTATCAATTGAATTTCAAATGTGTGCTATATTTGGTTAATGTCAAAGTTCTGTATCTGAGAAGTGTGTTTGGATACATAATAAAGCTAAACTTTGAAAAAGTAGTATTTCAGGGGTCTAAAGTGTAACTGGCTCTAAATGCTAATATTGTTTTTCACAGTGACAATAATAATCTTATCAAAATGCAAATGAATCAAAAAATATTGGCCAACAAGTTACCGGTCACACTTTCTGAGGAAAATGATTGACACAAACTCACCGTCACAATTCTAGTGGTTACTAAGCAATTGCTATGCAGTCGCTATCATAATTTAAAAACAATTAACTATAGCAGGTTCAAAAAACAAGATAATACTGAGTAACTTACGTTTTAAACACAATATTGTCATTTACAATGACAATTGTAATTATTTTTTGCCCACATTAGAGATTCGTTTTTTGAGCGAATCATTGTGTTTGAATGAATAATTTGAGTGAATGATTCAATTACTTCATTTCTGAAAGATTCACGCTGCGTCCGAATTCAGATACTTTCTGACTATGTGTGAATTTGAATTTACTTCGTAATTGACCCTTTGCAAAAACAGTTTGATTGACAGGCGATCTGACCAATCATAACCTCGATTCTGCCATTTTGGCTGACAAAGCAGTCATGGGAGTTAGTAGATTAACGTTGGTGAACTTGAACTTGAAAAATTCTGTGTACTCACATCTTTCCACACTTGAAACAACATTCCTTCTGATGTCCATTCATGTTTATTTGATGTTATAAATGAACTAGTATGAAGAGATATGAAGGAGCTACAGTGATCTGTCACGACACAAAGAGCCACTATACAGTAATTATTGTTTTTTTTTTCAATTGTTAAAAAGTACACTCTATATAGTATGAATATGGGTAGTATGAATGAAATTATATATTCTCCATTTTGTTACTGTTACTTGACCTACCAGGGTCAGTTTCGAAGCTTCACTGTCATTCATATCACCTCCTGGTGAGAGTCCATTGAATGTGCACTTCAGAATCTTGGCAGAAGTAGTAAGTCATCTAATACAAATATTTTGGTGTATTGTATTCCGCTTACTATATAGAAGAGGAGTATTCGATTTCGGACGCATAGTCACTGTTTCGTGAACAGATTCTGAGTGATTTAGTTATTACCACATTAAATTTGCAGTCACATTTACCATTTTTGGGGTCAGTCCAGGCATCAATTTCCACGGAATTTCATATTAATCAATTCGTCAATTTCATAATTTCATAATCAATTAATCAATTTCAATTTAATATGTGTTTTGAATGAATCCGTTGAATGAATGATTCACTCCTTAAGTCACTTGTCGCCACCTACTCAAATAACAATGTAACATGCAGAAAGAATCGCTGTAAAACCCACAACAAAAATATATTTCAAACGCTTTTGCGTTCTCATGTTTCGCGATCCCCTGAGCGAACACAGAGTTTGCAAGAGAATTAAATATCCCTTTATGGGCTCCATACAGACATGTTTAATGATGATAATAATAATAATAATTTTGTTTTCTGTCCATAGGTGTCACATGTCAGGATGATGTGAATGAGTGTGTGAGCGGGCCATGTTTTCCTGGAGTCAGATGTGTGAACGGCTTCGGCTCTTTCAGGTGTGGCCCCTGCCCTCGGGGCCTGGAGGGAGATGGGATCTCCTGCAAAGGTAAGAACCCTAAATTTATGCCTCTGAGGTGTGCCTCTGAAAAAGATTACGTTAAGCAGTGCCAAAGAAAATATGACCCCAGCTTTGTTGCACAAACAAAAAGGGGAAAAGGAGTTTTCTTTCTTGTTTTATGTTCACCTGCAGAGGCCAAAGCAGCACAATCCTGCAGTTCTAACTAGAGTTTATAGGAAACACAGGGCTTTTCGTTTCAAAGCATCAAAGTCTCAGCTTGAGTGCTTCTCTGTATAATATGCTCACAGAATTGGCAAACAGAATATAATTTAATAGAATATATTACAAAATATTGTATTGCAATAAAACAACTATATATATCAACTTGATATTTTTCATTATTTCTTCTTAATTGAATAATTTATATATATATATATATATTTAAATAAAATCTTTTAAATAGAGATTTCTTTATATTGATTTTATAAATAAAATCTTTAAATATATTTCATTTAAAAAAATTACATTTTGAAATACTTTTGTTAATTCTAAAACTTGTGATACTAAATACTAAAACTTGTCTTGTAGAAGATGAAAGCCTCATTAAAAGATTTTTGTTTGTTTTTTCAAATGAAAATATTATTGGAACATTACAATGTAAATAGTGATTAGGATGTGTGCAACATATATACAAATGATGTATTTTACAGTTTTTTAAAGAGGTAAATCGCTTAAAAACCAAAATTTTATTCACAATGACTGCCTGGCATGAGGGTATTGTCCTCCAAAAACTTTTAATTAGATAAAAACGTTTATTTAAAATGCAATGTGTTGAACATGAATACAAACATTACTTTTCTGAAACCTTAAACTAGATATTTTCTATCAACTCTATTGTTATTGAGCCTTACTTAAACCTTGGACCTTAAATCTCCGCGATTGGTTGTGTCTGTTTTATGAAAAGATATGTTGTGTTTGTCTCTGCACTGTAGCTCAAGGGGCTCTCACAGATGGTTTCTATCTTCCTCCGTGCGCTTTGACAAAATGCTCTGCAAATGTCTTTTGACCGTAATCTGCAAGCGATAAACCCTCGTTCACAGATGCCCTGTGTTCACGGTTTCCCCCATCAGAGGGACATCGATTTGATGACTTCTTCATTCAGCCCCAGACCGCTATTAAAAACACAATCTGTGTGATTGCAGCATGCAGAAATACAACAGAGCAGCAAAAGCTGGATCTGCCAGCCCCGCTTTGATTATGACCAGCAGAACTGCGGGTGGGAGAGCAATACAGTCCAGATGGAAAAAGACAGTTATCCACCTTGTGCACACACAGACACTATGCCAGACTCTGCTCTCATCCAGAAATAATTGGTAAAACATCTCGGTAGTTTTCGAGAGAGAGAGAAAGATGAAGTGAACATCTACAGTCTGAGGTGTGCGACTCCTCTGACAAGCCAAAGATGACAGTCTCATTGCTGAAACTCTTCCTTGAAGAACATTTCAGAGTGGTATAAATTGCTAGGCGGATGTTGTATCAACTAACACAAGGTATCAGTCTTACAAAATGGGGAAAACATACTCAGAACATATTGTATTAGAAAATAAAAAAGTGTTAATTAGTTTAATATTGTTTTTCATAGCATTGTGGTAAGACTGGCAGTCTTTTCAAAGGTGAAGAAAGTTATTTGATTTTGATGAAATGTTACGATCTTTTTCTCTGAACAACAACATACACAGAAAATGTAAAAGATGTAAAAATGTAAAAGATAATTGCGACTTTTTTTCGAGCTATAAATTCGCATTTGCAAGTTATAGTCAGAATCGAGAGATGTAAACATGCAATTGCAAGAAAAAAAGTCAGAATTGTGAGATAAAAAGTTGCAATTAGTTTTACTTCTTGATTTTTTTTCAGCTTTCATACCTAGAAAAAAACGTGTACTTTTTTTTTTCAAGCGCATCTCTCAATCCCAGGCAGTTGTGCATGATGGATCCTTCCTAAATTTATGGTGATGTGACCAAAATTGTCCACAGTCTGCGGGATTAAGGGGGCGACACATCTTACCCCATTTTCTGTCCTTCATTCTACGCTTGTGGCATTAGTAGCAAAAGCTGTCAAGTTCATTTTGAATCATGTCTCTCTATCTCTTTTTCATCAGCACCAGCAAGATTGGTCACATCTCATCCCATCACCTCTCCCACTATATCCTCATCC
The DNA here is from genome assembly GCA_038088235.1 of Zacco platypus. Lineage (NCBI taxonomy): Eukaryota > Metazoa > Chordata > Actinopteri > Cypriniformes > Xenocyprididae > Zacco > Zacco platypus. The sequence goes on along the minus strand of CM076086.1, from coordinate 35,595,086 downwards.
ATAGCTCCCACAGTGCACCCCATCAGCAAAATGGCCTCCCCGCTTCCAAAAACGACCTCCACTCACCTCTTGACAGAGTCTAACGAAGCTCCAAGCAAGATCTCGGACACCAAAGCTGCCACCAGCGCGAGTCAGAGAACTGGCAAGTAGTTGTTTCCATTGTTCTGTCTCTACATGTCCACAGATGGCCAGGAAACAAAACCGTGAGGGTTTAGTTTGGAGCCAAATCGCCCACTGCTGGAGTCATGACATTGCAGAAAACGATTCTTTGTCTTTCCCTGACGCAGCGTGATGTCCCTTCAATCCCCCAAGAGTCGTTTCCTGTGCTGGGTTTTTTGTGTGTGTGATGTTCCCAGGAAATGACTTTCCTCCAGCTGCTAAGCACAAAGCAAGACAAGGCCTGCTGGCATGCCTTTGTGCTCACACCTCTTACCCTCTCGTCTTGGTATAATGCCTGAAATTAGCGATTCTAATTAGCCATGCCGGGCATTTGTGCTCTCTATGAAACTCAACGGCAAGGTTAGGTAAAGGACGTCTCTCACTCTATTTGGAAGAGTAATAGTTAAGAGACACTTAGTCAAATCAGTTGTATAATCCTGTAGGAAAGTGAAATGAGATCGCTTCAATATATTGTATAATGTGTTTCTTGTGCAATGAGATGCAAATGAGATTTTTCGGTTAAGTCTAAAATTGCTCATTTTTTAAATTTTAGAGGGAACACTCTAAATATTATTACTTGCGTCTTTTTTTCTCTGGAGAAAGAAAATGTAAAACATGAGATAAAAAAATAAATGTCTCCATTTACTCTCCATCCAACCTCATTGTTCTTTAGGTGAAACAAATGAGGTTTTAGAGATCTCCTGAGAGTTTTGGAAAATAGGGCCACCCTGACCAATTTTCTGGCCTAGACAAGATTTTACCTGATGCCCCTTGCATTGCAGCCAATTCCACCACTGATCATTGTGTTCATATGTATACTCACACTAGAGATGCACGATTGTGAGAATCTCATTTTTTATATATTTTTTTAAATGGGGATCATGATTCTGACTAGACAACTATACAAAATAATATGTGAACCTGGACCACAAAACCAGTCATAAGTCTCACGGGTATATTTGTAGCAATTGCTAACCCTGCGATTTTTCTTTTATGCTACAAACATCATTAGGATGTTAAGTAAAGATGTCATGAAGATATTTTGTAAATTTCCTACCGTAAATATATCAAGACTTCATTTGGCAATTTTCTCAATATTTTGATTTGTTTGCACCCTCATATTCCAGATTTTCAAATAGTTGTATTTTGGCCTAATATTGTCCTATCCTAACAAACCATACATCAATGAAAGCTTATTTATTCAGCTTTCAGACGATGTATAAATCTCAATTTCAAACAATTTACCCCTGTCACTGGTTTTGTGGTCCTGTGTCACGTATGTAATTTACTAAAAGCTCTGACAAAATGTTGATTGCTGCAGTGTATTTAATAAAAAAATAATTAATAAAATTTTTTTTTGTATGTATATATATATATATATATATATATATATATATATATATATATATATATATATAGATCGATTCTAATTAATGAATCAGTGACTGACTCATAAAGACTTCACTTGTTTCATTATTATATGGATCAATGTTTTTAAACGAATCTCTTGAATGATTCAATGACAAATCAACATTTTTACAGTCCCCACCTACTGGTGAAACTATGTAATTGATACAATCTTTCAAGTTACTTTCAAAATGTGATTTAAAAAGCTGATGATGGTGAAACTATACAAAAATTTAGAGATATATTTGAGATTACTGCTATCTGAGAGAAACAACAGATATTAAAGAGCTCTCCTGAGAAAAAAGACCTTAGTAATATTACCTATATTTTCTTGAGAGTTTGGAAAAAGATCTCAACAATGTCTCAAATTTCCATCACAATTGTCAAGACACTCAAGAGTTAAAAATTTAAATATGAACTCTTGACATTTCTCAGCAAATTCTTGTTGGTTCGTCAAACCCAGGAGAGAAGTGAGATAGCTGGGGTCTTTTTGTCAACAAAAAAATAAAAGAAGCAGTCTTAAGTCTCCATTGTGTCCCTATTGAAAGAGAAACAACTGAAAATTTAAAGGGATCTCCTGAAATGGAAAAAGGAAAAAAGGTCTTCTGAGCTTTGGAGGATGTCTCAACAATATCTGAATGTCAAGGTACCAAAGTCTGAAATTAAAAGTCAAAGATCTCAATATGAACTCCAACATCAAAAATAAAAATGAAATCTGACCTAGGTGAAAACCAATTAAATGTTCGATGAATTTTGGTCTTTTCCTCACACAGACCTGTCAAAGACATGAGAAATGGAGCGCACAAGTCATAAGACCTATCTTTATGGCACTTTGTTGCAAATAGCTCAGGGGCCTAACGATATTTGCTGGGACTGGCACAACAGGCCCCTGGAGGACATCTGTTTGGGGAATGTAAATTTGCTTTATGGCTCCATTCCCTCTCTTCGCCTTTTCTCTCCCTCAGGTTATGTCCCCTGGGAGTAAAATGGAAAGATAAAAAGATGAGACATCAACCACAGAGACTTGACGTTCTCAAGGGAATATTTGTACTCTAACCAGCTTTTCAAAGACATCTTTTCAGCTTTTTATTTTTATTTTATTACCACAATGTCATCTTTCAGTATTTGCCTTAATATTTTGTCTGATTTTCTTCAAAAATTATTTTGGAGAAATAAAAATGAAGAATCTATGAAGAATTTCATGAGAAATATTGAGATCTTGATTGCAGACTTTAATATCTTTACATATATGAGAGCATTTTGATAATTTTGAGATCTTAGACTCTAGAATCTCAAATTACTGAAATTCCCAAGGAAAAAAAATATATGAGAACCAGAATATGTAGAAGTGTCTTAATTTGATCCCTTCTGAATCCCAATTGCATTCTTAAGCGCAACAACAGAGATATTCAAAAGATCTCATTTGGGATTGTCAAATCCTATGGAAAGGTGTGGATTGTCTATAATTGACTAATTTAACACAATTTTTCTCTCACTCTATGGAAAGACCTTTTTCATTTTACAAACTCGGAGGGTCAATGTAGACGGGGACCCCCTGTAATTGTTTTGAAAGGTTATTACCAATGTAGAAACATTCATTAATAGGATCCCAAAAGAGAAGCCTACTTTTGAGTTTCTGTGTGCTACAAACCCAAAGGTTACATTAATTCTCGACATCCTCAGGTACCCTGGTCATCCTTTTGTATCAACTAATTGAAAATGAAATTAGACAGTGTCCCCAATGGCCATTTGTCCCCAGGCAGCACTCGAAGCACTTCAAACAATACATTTCCTTATATTTTGCCGAACCTTCGTTTGCACTTACCTTTCATGTCAATTTCATAATTAATGCAGGGAAGGAAACTAAAGGATTGAGATGGAGGACAGGGGGGATTTGTAAAGTCCACAAAGATTTGCTATTCCATGAGTCATCTTTTCTGAAAGGTAGTTAAGGTCGGAGTTTGAGGAACAGGGACAAATAGTACACTCTGAAAAACCGCTATCATCCTTGGGAGCACCTCATCTCTTGCTAATACAGTCTTGCCGGCTTGCAAATTGCCTGCCATCACACTTATAGAGGAAAATGAGATGGCAAGCAGAGGGGATGCAAGCTGTCACCCCCTCGGCCAATAAATCCCGTCATTGTCTAAGGGATTTGTGCTGACCTTGCGGAAATGGGACAAAAAGCCCGGGCAATAACCCTTGATATGTGTAATCACAGGGCCGATAAATCTATTTTTAATGGAAGACAGCTGCTAACTCTTTCATCTATCTCTGCTCGGCTGGCAGAGGGCAGGCTTCTTGTTTTATTTGACATGGCACATGACGCTCGACAGAACAGGTGTATGCGTCTGGGTGATCAAGATGAGCAAGATGAGGGCGTACTTATTCAATAAAATATGGTGATGTTACCCTCATATACTGCTGCAAAAATCATTTCCTGTACACTCCAAAAGTGTTCAGATGGGTCTTGTAGCCTCTATGTGGTGGAGTAAAAAGGATGCCAGTTTGTTTAGTGTTGTATAAAACTATGGGGTAACTTTTAGTCACAGGGAATGAGGTAAACATTTCAGGCTATTGCTTCACACATTCTGACATCAGCACTTCTTTCTTAGTGTACGAGCAAGACCTCAATATCCCTGCATAGCTAATCCTTCACCGGTCTGTTGCAGTTGGGTAACCATTGTAGGATATAGAGGCCACATAAGACTGTAAAATTGTTGGTAGGAGTTGAAGTAAAGGTGAAAGGATCCAGAAGCCAGAGGGGTTCTGACCCTAAATACACATCAATTTCCTGCTAAGATGTTAATGAGTGGGAGTAAAGGTTGACAGAATTAAATATCCATGCATTCAAAATTTATGCCAAACCTAAAAATCAACTATTCTCTCCATGTCATGTTTCTCCACTGTGCAGGTTTTCCCAATGGACTAAATTTGACATTCAAGTGTGCAAGTAGGCCGTGTTTTCCAGGTGTTCAGTGCATTGACCTTCGGCCACCCTACACTGGCTATGTCTGCGGACGATGTCCACCAGGTTACCATGGCAATGGACGCACATGCACAAAACAGTCAAAGCACAGCAGTAAGTACTCTTTGAAACATTGCAGTCAGTTCTTCACAACAATGGAAAGCCTAAATGACTCAACTATATAAGCTCCTTTAATCAACACAAAACTAAACAATCTAACTTTTTCAGAGTTGTTGCATCATCATGAAGACCTAAATTACATTTTAGCTTTGTTTAAAAATTCGTCTGTCACTGTTTTCCTCTTCAATCCATTCATAATCCTCCTCCTTTTATATCCCAAAAGCTCTGAGCTCCAGTAATTAGAGAAAAACATCACGAACAGGAAACAAGGCTGTCATAATCCTCAGAACGCGACAGGTGCTTTGATATGGTTGATAACTAAGACCTGGAAACGTCTAATGCTCAGTCATGCACAGGCTGCGGCACGGTGGTTGCTGACCCTCAATGTGTTTTTGGCTGACAGGAATAGGGAACGGAAAGAGACAGTAAGGAATTAGGAAAAGAATGCGCAAACTCATTTAGAGAGGGGATCAGGAGAGGAAAGACAGTAAGGAAGAGTTAACAGAAAACTGTTTTTTTAAAAGAGTAACAGTTTTTTTTTTCTTGTTTTAGTTCTTTGGTCTTTGATTCTCTTTTTATATTTTGAAAAGCAAAACTACCAGACTGAATCTTATCCCTTCTTATCCCCAGAGTACAGTATGTTACATTTCATTCAATGGAAATTTTGTTAGACTGCTTAATCTCTTCCTTTGCTTGAAAAATCCCTCGAATACATTTTCCTAGGTTGTAGTATTGCAGCACAACAGTAAAAGCCTTCAGAGCGGGGTAATGACTTTTAATGCATTTTTCCCTGTGAATGGGCCACTGCTGGAATCATTCCTAATAGTGCCGTTATCAGAAGTGAATCCATGAGCAGACACAGTGGGACCTAGAAAAGAAACAGCTTCATTTTGCTAATTCCCTCATTGTCCCCACATGTGGCCCAGATTCTTATACACTCAGAAACTGCAGTGTGACATTATTGTTAGGATTGCGTTTTGTTGTATTGCATCTTTGTTCCTTGCTTGTGGATGGGGGACAGAATAAATCTTGAGCGGCCACAGCAACTATCTGTTGTATAAGAGTAAATATACCAGCATCACCAAATGTTTTAAGCTAGAACTGAGCACTATTGCATCATAACTGCACTTCTGGTGGTCTCATTGTATAAAATCTTCAAAGGTCTTTTCAAGATCTCCAGAGGATTTTGGTGAATCATAACTGCAGAATGCAGTCAATCTCTTCCTTTCATTTTTGTGTCCTTGTTCTTTTTTTCTCGGTAATGAGCCTTACCATGCTTTGTTGTGACCGACAAGTAAACTTTTTTTAAAGCTGAACTAAAAGTATTTACTGTTCATATGCTTGAAAAGTTGCTTGCCATCTTGCGTAATAAGCTTGTCCTTTCATCTAGCACCCCGCTACTCACCGCAGCTGACCCAAGCCAAGAACAACCTACCCCATGTCTCCCACAGCGTTCCTCATCTGCACCTCCCCATCCTTCCATTCAGGCAACCAAAGAGGCGCCTATCCTCACCGGTGAGGATCCCACACCATCAGGCCATCTCTCACATCCCCCACCCGTCAACCTTTCCACCTGTCACAGAGAAAGGAGAGTTGGCGCTGATGGGGACACACGCACCTGCCTCAACCAGCAGCAGGGGTCGGCTCCTCTCTGGCTCTTACAATCAACTGAGTGTTCTTCCAAGTCCAGACGAGCGAGATTCTTCATTTAAAGTCTTGGCACGTGGATTTGCGGGCGTCACGCCTGGAAAAGTTACTTTACCTCAGACTTCGAGGCATGTTGAGGCACTGAGGCAGTCTCCACAGGAATCCAGTCTGGTCACAATAACCCGATCTCGACCTTGGACACCTCCAGACAACCAGCAACCCCTAACATCGGCCCTAACTTCCCTCTCCTTCTTCTCTGAGTCAGAGTTCTCTGCAGATGGAGGCCTTGGAGCCGGAATCCAAGACCCATACGAAACCCAACCACTGCCCCGGGAGACCTTCACCTACCTTGGTGAACAAAGCCACACCCAATCTCTGGACAACCAACTGACTCTTCAGAACCATAAACACCAAAGCAAGAGCAGAAATGTGGTTCTGTTAGAGGAAAGAACTTTCACCTGTGCAGATGTCCCTTGCTTCCCAGGAGTCCACTGTGAGCTTGCAGATGACGGGCAACCTAAATGCAGGAGGTGTCCTTTGGGGTACACTGGAGATGGCCGAATGTGCAGAGGTAATTTTAGATGTATAGATGACTTTTCTTCATTATTCAAGGATGAGTTAGTCCTGTGAGCCCAACTTTGGAGACTTATACATCACATAGATGATGTTTTATTAACAAATTTCGGGAGGAACACATTCAAATGATCTAACGAATCATCAAATCAAACCCACAGTCATTAATCAGCAATCAACATATAGCATGATTATATACCTATATTTATTAACGTTTTCAGCATCCCTCCACCACTCCGTCTCCTCACACTTGCCTGGTTACTCCCTAAACCAGAATATGGGTAGGTACTCTGCGTTCGGGCCAAATACCAAGCTTTGAGCCTTCTTCTCGGACAGCATGCCAAATATGCATACTACTAATCTGATTATTTGTAAGTGTGAACTCGTGAAATGCCAGAGGAAAAAATCCCTACTTAGGTGTACAACATTTTGCCGCTCAGCAGTACCCTGAATGTTTTATCCTTATCCACCCCTAAAAGGTGCATATTGGTACTTTAGAGTAGTCATAAATGTATCCTTAAGATACTACTATGAATCTTTTAGGGGTAAATGAGGTAGTCAGTGCATTTAGAACTACCAATATATGTATAGTAATTGCCAATTTTATGTCTAATAGGTCAGTGAACGGTGGGCATGCTGTCTGAGGTCTAAAATACGAAAAAGTATGTGGAGTTTAAGACTGACAACTGACAGTAACTGGTGTAAACAATAAGTTCATTCCCCGAGCATGCTCTAGGCATAAGGAATAAATGCATTCCTTGAGCTCTATCCCATGAGTTCTGAACCTGAGAAAATTAGGAGCAGTGGGTGGAAGAATCACTAGAAACATGTTTGCTATTGTAACCCCATGATATTGCATTACTGTTGAAATTTACTCAACACAGTGATTACTTATGCATTCATGGATTATTTTCAGGCACTGTTTCAAGGTATGAATATAGCACAAACATGCACAAAACAGTCACAGGTGTCTTGCGTTGAGCTCTACAAAGCAGATGGCAGTGGATCTAGTGTTTTCATTAAACATTTGGTGAAAGTTACCCAACTATTCAAATTAGCCCTGTAGTTTTCCGAATGCTCGAAGGAAGAACTTAGGGTGAATCTCAAAAAGCAAGCATGGTAATTAACTAAAAATATAACACTAGTGTCACCTGCACTTTTATAACTCACTAATTTAAAGTGAAAGGCACACGTTTAAAATAGGTACAGTACATAAAGAATCTGTATATTCTCTGGCTTCCTGCGCTTCAGGGCACAGATGGAGGCAAATATGTGTTTGCTTGTTGATGGAGTGAATCTGACCATGTGTTATTTGTGTTTGCATGCCATTTGTGCCCTCAGCCGTGTGCAGACATGCCTGCGGTAGAAACATGGAGTGTGCGGCCCCCAACACGTGTCGCTGCAAGAAGGGATACAGTGGTCCCAACTGCGAAACAGGTCACAAACAAGCACACACCATTATTTATAATTTTGTGAATTTGGTCATAGGTATGATCAGATACACCAACACTTGTATGGAAATAACGCAATTGTAGAATAATGTAATTTTGGATTCTCACAGCTATCTGCAGTCCAGCCTGTCTGAACGGAGGAAAATGTGTAGCGCCTGATATATGCGACTGCATGTCAGGTTACCATGGAGAGACCTGTGAAAGCGGTAAGTGCGTATGTGTGTTTGTTACTGTATTTTCAGGACATATCAACCCAGCAAACATTTGGACGTTTGATGACCATTGATAAGACGTTCCCCCTACACGTCCCCTCATGATTGAAAAATAGTTCCAAAATGAAAATAGTGTTCAAAATGAACATGACGATGCCATCAGACGAGTGTTTGCTGGGAAAGGGCTTGTCTTTTGTTTATAAACCATGATTGGCTACCTTTATTGCTAGTTGGCAGTCAGATGGTATTTACAAATTGAGAAGGCATCTTTATTTGGCAAACATTTGTATATGCCTTTTGTGTAGAGGAAAAAGACTGAACATTATTAATCTATGTGGGTTAATATTGTGAACTAGTTTGAAGTTGTATATGAATCTGCAAATCTGTGCCGTTTGCCCTTTCCTAAAAGAGGCAACTGTGCCAAATAATCTGTGCCGCCTTGATGAGTTATGCATTAGCTGTTTGCTTTGTGTGAAATATGACTGTATTTTGTGTGCATTTGGTCGTATGAATATCCCTGCAGCTCTCTGCAGTATGCCCTGCCTGTACGGAGGCACCTGCGTGGGTCGAGACACCTGCTCATGTCCCTATGGTTTCGTAGGGCCCAGATGTGAAACCAGTGAGTCCCGATAAATCACGTTTGCTTGGATTTCATGTGCATGTGGATGTTAAACATAAACTCTTCCACCCCTAGTGGTCACAGGAGGTATTGCATTTGTTTTGGTTTCAATTACACAGTGGTGTGCAACCGTCACTGTCAAAACGGAGGGAAGTGTGCATCACCGGATGAGTGCGAATGTCTGGCAGGGTGGACGGGACCATTGTGCGAGACAGGTGAGAGTATGTGCGGTTGGCTCCCAGTGGGACCAATCTCTTCTCACTAAATCCATCATGTGTGTGTGCTGCTTCCTGGTGGCATTTAGCTGATGTAGAACCTCTAGCTGTTCATTTTTCATTCCATCCTGGCGGCTCAGACAAAACACCAGCCATTATTCCAGTCTGATGATAACTTCCTCTTGTCCACCTGAGAGGATCAATTGCCATCAATTGAACAGAGAGCCTCAGTTTCAAATTTAGTTTTTATTCACATTAATAACATTTTCAAAAACCAATATACATCAACTAAGGCTCTCCAAACAAAGCAATAAGATGTTGCCAGAGGTAAGGTTTTTTTAGTAACAACACAAACAATCTGAGCATTGCTTATTAATTTATAAATCAATTGGTAATATTTAAAAAAAGAGAACATTTCACCATTTCACATTTTCATTTATGTTTACACATTAATCTCATTTTTCATTTTTATTTTACTTAAGCTTTATTTTAATGAAATTTTAATAGTTTTATAAAATTATATAACATATCGGTAAATAGTATTATTATATAATAATATTATATAATTATTATTAAAATATTAAATAATAATATTTATATTAAATATTATTATTAATTGTTTAGAATTACATACCACACCTAGCCTTGAAGTAGCTGTTGAATAAACATTGCATGTACAATTTCAATGTATGAATTTAAAACGTTTTTGAGTGAAAATGAAGTGAAAAGTGAACAATAACTTGCCTTTTTAATCTCTTTTAGTCTCTTTGAAGAAGTAGCCTAAATCATCTTTTTTCAACAGCAGAGCTGAGATTTTGACCTCACGAAGATCAGAAAACAACTGCCTAGGTTTCATTCATGTTTTATTTAATAAGTGTATTTGTTTGCAGCTCTGTGTGACCCCGTGTGTCTCAACGGTGGAACCTGTGTACGTCCAAACTCCTGCAACTGCCAAGCTGGTTTCTATGGGGCTTGGTGTCAAAACGGTAACAGCTTTTCTTTTTGAATCAACTTTAATGATGCATTGCCTTATTTTTTGAGAGCTTACAGAGCCCAGATATCAATTTCTTAACAACGTAGGGGTAAAACATGACTACTGCGCTTTAGAACAATAAAATGGACCAGCCCTAAAAACCATTTTGATTCTATTGCTTATGTCGTAGCCCCAGATCCAGGATGTTTGATGTGTGTGTGTATATATATATCTATCTCGATTCCTCCATAACAGCTCCATGTGGTGAGAAATGATTCACTTAATGGCCTGAAACAGTAGTCTGGTAAAGATGTTTTGGATAACAGGGAATGACTCTAATGTCTGGGTTGCTTCAAGTTTGGGTGAAATGTAAGAGCTTTTAGAGTGTGTTTTCATGGTCATGTCAGATTTGCTGTCGCTTATTTCACCTTACAGCTATTTGATGTATCCATCATCTGTTCTAAGAACAAAGGTCCAATATTCATTCATCAAATGCTGGACGTCTTATGTACTTCTCTCTCTTTCAGCCGTGTGCAGTCCACCCTGCAAGAATGGAGGTCACTGTATACGAAACAACATCTGCTCATGTTTGGATGGATATTCAGGGCTGCGCTGCGAAAAAAGTAAGTTCCGTCTTTCTGACATGTTTACGTAGGACTTCTATCCAACCCAAGATCAGGTTTCGGGTCAATTTCACATGTATAACCACAAAACCAAGTTCCAGCCATAAGCTTAAAGTTTTGTACTTCCTCCGCATGTGAAGCACACAACATGATGGGAGTGAAATTAAAGCATATGGTAGAAAAGCATAGAGTTGTTTTATTGACGAAATGGTGCTCTGGGAGCCAAGATCAGATATCACTTGAAGAGTTTACATATGGCCTATCTGATCGAGGAGGAAGAATTACTTAACTGTGAGAATTATGAAACATATGGGATCAGGACTGAATTCATTTGGATGCAGTGTCTTGTTATGTGTATATTCCAATTAAAATATCTTTGAAGAACTGTTGGCAATGTCCTTATGTTGAGGTCAAATGTAAAAGAAATATATATACTTCACACTATAGACAGTAAACGGCAAATTAAGATTTGTTTTTAAATACATTGTGAATATTGGAAACTTTATTATTAATAATAATAATAATAATAATAATAATAATAATAATAATAAGGTAAATAATTTTTAAATAGAAAGAACATAATAACAAAATAATAATTTAATAAGCCATTTACTAAATATATTAATATTATTATTATTACTGTAATATTACATTAATAATAAAAATAAGTGAAGAAAATTGTAGCTTATGAATAATTAAAATAAAGCATTGAATAAAATTGAAGCATTGTTTTTAACAATAACTGCTGTTGTTGTTATCATATTTAATATTAAGTAATAATAAAGGAAATTTGAAATAGAAAATAAAAACTAACTTATAAATCATTTATTAATAATCCACCACTTAAAATTATTTGTAGTAAATAATAAACCAGACATATTTACGATATTAAATAATTAAAAAAATAACCTAATTTAGTAATAATAAAGGATTCAAAATATTATATATATATATATATATATATATATATATATATATATATATATATATATATATATCAATGTTCTTATGACTTTTAATACCTTTTTAATACCATAAATGTTTCTATTTTTATTTATTTTATTTTAGATTTTTGTTTCTATTTTGTATCTATTTTCATTTAATAATATATTTTGTCATCTTCTAATTACTTCTTGTTATTCCTGTCAGTTTAAATCAGTATCTTGACCAATCAAACTCTAAATTATGGCTTGGATTATCTGACAACAAAAACCCGGATTTACTTACTTTACCCTGTTGATCTGAGTAAATCCAAAG